>OZ007586.1:214925638-215377486 GCA_963931845.1 Maratus michaelseni | reverse complement strand
TTTCTTCTGGAAACCTCGGCAGAAACTAAGCAAACACTTAATCACGTCCATAAAGCTGGAAAATTTTCACTTCGACTTTATATATATATTTTTTCTTTTTAAAATACAATAATATTAAATATGTAGCTTTCGTTTTTTTTTTTTTTTTTTTTTTTTTTTTTTTTTTTTTGGTGGTGGGGGGATAACTATATAAAATATTTAAGCCAAATTTCTGTTTTTTGAAAAATTTAATTGGAGAAAAATTCGTAATTAAGCAATCAAGCAATGAGGTAATTTTGAAAAACAAAATTGTCATACAACCTATTTCAGCTCGAATAATGTTGCTTCAAAGAAATTAAATAGTATGTGCTGCCATCTAATGCAAAGTATGAGCGTTTTTCTATGTTAAGGTGAAATATATATCAGTTCTAATGTTTAATTATGACAGTAAATACGTATCAAATTGACAATCTCTTAAATGATGCTGTTGATTTTAATGCTGTATTGTCAATAATATAATTCTAGTATACATCACGTAGTTTTCCAAAAGAAATTATAGAAAAAAATTGAATTAAACATGTATAAAATTCATATTAGTGAAAAAATTCCAGTCAGTAAAATGTATTTTTGAAAAATGCACGTGTAATAATAGAGAAACGATCAAATGTAGGCATTTGTTTATGTTGATGAATTATCCAAGCAACTTTAGAAAAAAAGATATAATCATCATTCATCTTTTTCTATTTTAATTGATTTGCTTTAATGACAATTTATTATATCACGTTCAGTAAGCTTTCAAATTTATCCAATTATAAAATTGTGGTTAAAAATAATTCGGATTTTTCTTGTGAGATTTTTTTATATTTTTATCTGATTGAAAATTATCCCATAATCATTGCGTAATACATGATTTCAATATATTTTTTCCCTGGTCACACTCCTTTCATGTATATATAGAACGCATCCATTTGTTTGCCTCCCTATAGTCAAAAAATCTCATTGTAGGGCAATTGCTCCCCTCTGATTTTAAGACTTTTTCCCCCTCTCTGTTATTATCAATTTTCTTTCCTTGATCCATTATTATTATTATTATTTTCTTGGGGACTTAGTGTCCTTCAAATCGTCTAAAATGACGAAAATGTAGATTTTTTTGGGGGGGGGGGGGGGGGGGCTAAAAATAAACTTTGGTACTTCTAGTATATTTCAGCGAAGTTTTGAAACAATCTGACATTTATAAGTGTAGTAAAAACACTTTTTATTATTCTGTCAACCCTTTAAAATGCCACGCCTACTAAATGTTCACACTAGAAAATGTTCACCAATACAACTGTAACGTCTGTAACTTGGAGGTATATAAACAACAAAGATATTCAATTAGTATTAAGAAAAATGGAATAGTTTTTAATATTTTTTTCTAAACTAATGAAATCTTTAAATTGATTTTGATCTTTTTTGAAAACTTGCTATATTTAAAATGCTAAAACTTCAAAAATTATTTTTTAAATGTCTTGATTATTTTTTATATATATTCAGTTTGATCTATTTAATAAAATTACGGATGGATTTTGCAATATAAAGAGAAGAAAAAAATAAACATTAAAATGTAACAGAATCCGCGTTTTTTCCAGCAGTTTTCCATAAATATATGCGTTTTATTTTTGTTTCTCAAAAACTAATTAATTAAATGCAAAATTGATAAAGTTATAGAATATTCTTAAAAAGTTATAGAGTACTCTTATAAACATAATTGAAAAAAAAAAATCAGTGCTTATTATTGTAAATTGCAGGAGAATAAATATTTTAAAACCATTGAATTATTATTATATTTTATAAAATTTTACCTAATTTTATCACTGACTCAGTGATATCAATACCAATCCAACAAAGTATTGTGTAAATAGTAAACAATTGCCTGTCGATTAAAGTTTCTGTATTTTCATTTATTAGTTCAATGTTTTCGTTCCTTTTTACCAACGTATATTAATAATTCCATGTAAATAAATTATAGGGGAAGGTGGACTAAAATGATCCTAACGGGCAAAACGATCCACATATGTTTTCTTCTAGACAGGTCACGCTATCTACAGGGTAATACATAAACTATTTGTAATAAGTGAAGAAGAAGCAATGGCGGTATCCAAGCGATCGCAGTATAACGCGTCTGAATAGAATTTTTTTGAAAAATTGGGTTTCATAACATCTGTTATGAGGTAAGCACTAAACTTTCATATTTATTTAGATATACATTCTTTCATGTACATAATTATGACTTGGTTTACTTAATGGAGTATAACAATATAATAAATTATAACACCTTGTAATAATATATTTATTTTAAATGCTAAAATATGTAAATTAACAACATAAAATAATTTTTATTAGGTTGTTTGACATGTTTCAGCTCACTTGTTTATCACTATCTCATTTGTTTTTGAAAATGGCTTGGAGTGAGCCGAAACATGTCAAACAACCTAATAAAAGTTATTTTATGCTGTTAATTTACACCTTTTAGCATTTCAAAGAAATATATTAATGGAGTATATTTTCAGATGTGAATTACACTTATGTACTGTTATAACTACTTTTATATTCTTTATTTTAAATGAAGGTTCATTTTGCCCTTTTGGTGCGGGTAAAATGATCCTTTGAACACATTTTAAAAATCTATTTTTTCATTACTCAATTTGGGTTTAAATTATTATTGAAATATGTTTACAATGCAAAATATAATGTAAAACATACTAGCAAAAGGCCAAATATTTATTTAACCCTTTCAGGGGCAGTGGTATGTTTATGAAATCATTTAATTTTAATTCCCAAACGCCACAATGGCACCAGAAATTTGCTAAAATCTTTCCCATTTAATATGTATGTGATTTTTTGCCTTTTAATTATTTCAAAATAAATTTCTACGTTAATTCCGGTGCAAGTCATTTATTTCAACATTTTAGTACTGAAAGTACTTTGCCCCTGAAAGGGTTAAACAGTTATGTAATTTTACGCAAGTTTTTTCTCTTAAGGGGATCATTTTAGGCCACCTTCCCCTAAAAGTAAAAATATTGCTTTGAAAATTTGTATGAAAATCCAATGCAAGAAAAAACACCATTTCAAGTAGACAAAAAAATGGGTATTTGATATGTCCAACACAAACAATTTGAACTACCCATTCCCCCCTCCCCCAAGCAAACTCTGAAATGTCACTTCTGCATCGATGCTATGTAGATTTTGTGCATTTTGAATTCAATCTTTCTCTCTCCCCCCCCCCCCCCCCACAAGAAAAAAAAACCCGTAGTTTTTATAACCGAAATAAAAATATGTGGAAAATCAATCGATTGAATGTTATAACAGAATTCTTTGATTGTTATCTGGTTTTTGTCATAGGATGTTTTTATTAATTATACTTTCTCTTTTTATAGAAAAAAATATATATTACTTTCATTGTGGAAAATTAAATCTCGTTTTTGAAATGGCCGCCAGTTTTTGAAAGATTAATATTTCAAAATTGGGCATTGAAAAATATTTTTGTAGTAATTTAAGATTTTTTTGTTTTGTTTATTTGTTGACCATTCCATGTGAAAATTGTAGATGGCATAATGTATAGTACCCGTCGGAGAAAGGTCTGTACAAAAAGGCTGCAAAAAATTCTTATTTTTGCATCTTTTGGGGAAATGAAACATATACGCATAGGCAGCCAGCTTTTGAGCGGCAGAGAGGGGGCAGATTTTTAAATGGTACTTGTTGTCTACAAAAATGTCCATATATATATAGTAACGGGAGAAAAGTTCCGTTTTAAACAGGTTTTCGTGACCAGCAGTTTCACTTTTTTAAGCTGTTATAGTATTCTTTTTGTTGAAACTGTGAAATTTTCTGTTTAAGGCAAGGTTTCGTTGTATACAGGTTCCCTTTTCATAGGTCTTACTGCATATAATATAGACATATATATGAATGAGAAAATCATAATTAAAAAAAAATTGTCCGTCGGTTTGTGTGCACGTTTGCACAGATTGGTGGCCGCAGAGGTAAGAACTTTGCACAAGGGAACAAACATTTTAACAACCTGAAATAAGATTTTTGGTTTTCTTTTAAGGAAGAATTTTAATAGTAACTATTTTTTTGTATTAACCTATTGTTAGATCGCGAAACCTAATGGGATTAAAGGGACGAAACTTAAAATGACGATGGGTTAATTAGGATGGGAAGGAAAATTTCAAAAAATTTTCCACTGCCCTGCCAATAAGGGAAAACTGTGTCTCGGGAACCTTCATGCTGTTAGAGGTAACGATTTACACCATGTTGAATCTAGTAACATGAATATGGGATAGGGATTTTTTTTTTCAAGAGTTAGTTCCCTGATCCCTAGGAAAGCAAAACCATATCCCATTACACCAAGGTCGTCACCAAGTGCTTCTAAAATTTTTGCCGCCCTAGGCGAGAATTTAAAATGTTGCCCCTTCCCAATAATTCCTAGTTCTTTTTTAATTAAAATTAGTATTTTTTCCCCTTTGCTGTCTAAAATTTTGCTAACCTAGGCGAACGCTTCAACATACCTAATAGTAGAAACTGCCTTCTATGATATATGAGGGCCTGTGTCAGCTGGTTGCTTGGCTTTACGGCAGTACAGTCGTCTTCTACACCCGAGGGCACCCCATTTAAAATGGAATTCGACCCATTACAATTATCCTTGCCAGAATCAAGATTTGAATCCAGTACCTCTTCACTAGTAGTCAGTGCCTCAATTACTAGTATGAGGAACTTATTTCGAAGAATGTAGAATCTCAGGAAATAAGTCTGTGATACGGAGGATTTTCGAGCAAAACCATATCTTATTAGGACCAATGAGGATATTAAAGATTCAATTTTTCGGGATGTTGAATTTCGGATGATAGATGCGGTATCTCGGAACACAGACACTGGACACAGAAGAATTTTTAAAAATTGTCTAATTACTTCCAGGCGTTTTACCGAGAAGCCTAAAAATACCAAGCACGTACAAATGTAGATAGAAAGTTAAGTCGGCTCTCTAAAAACTATTTTTCTCTTCTCAACAGCGTGACTCATTTTCTGACTCATTTTTGAACATAAAATCACCAAACTTACAGACATGACTATTGAACTGATTTTTAATCGAACAGTTTCTGTCATTTTTCGTTAAATTAATTACACACTGAGTTATAAGCTATTGTCTCGTGACAGCAATTTTCCTTCTCTCACGCTATCACGTTCAGAAATTCAGTTCAAAGGCAACTTTTACAGCATTTTCTGAAATATTTTTTACCTTTACTGACAAATGGAAAAACTGTTCGATTACATAGTTTCTGAATAAAAGCACATATCTTTGCGAACAAAATTCAATTAAAAAATGTGTCAGAAAATAGCAAGTTTGACCGGATGAAATTCATTTACTGCAACATAAAAATGTATAGGCCTTTTCGTACACTAAAAATATTGAAAGATACAATACAGTGTGCTGAAATAAAAATGATTGAGAACTTACCTTATCAGATGTTCCTAGTCAGATACGTGTTAGCTAAAGTATTTCGATAGTAAATAATTTTATTTTTATTTAAAATATACTTTACATTAATGCCATAGTAGATGGAGAGTTCTAGTCCAGCAGCAGCGGTAGTGCGGAGTACGGAGGAAAAATTATTGTCTCCCCCTACCTTCCCCCCCCTACCCCATGCTCCCCAACACCCACCTACCCCATGCCCCCCTCCCCCTTTTTTTTTTTAATTTAATTTTTTTTTAAATTGTCTTATAGTACGAGGTATCGGTGATGGTAGAGTACGACCACTATCCCCCCCTACCCCTTGCCCCCCCTCCCTCCCCCAATTTTTTTTTTTCGCCATCTATCGTAAGGCTTAATAGTTACGAAATTCAAAAATGATTGTTTCTGAAATTTAAGCTATAGCATGCACTAAATTAAATATCTTAGTAAACTTTTCGCAAAGGAATTTGTAAAAGAATTTTGTTATAGCATAGTATAAAATAAATAATTTTAAAGTTTATACCATACTGCACGCAATGGAAATATTTAGTTATAGCATTGCACTTAATAAATAATTTTAAAGTTTCTTACCAAAATGCTTACAATGGAAATTTTTAGTTATAGCATAGCACTTAATAAAATAGTTTAAAGTATCTTACCAAACTGCTTACAATGGGAATATTTAGTTATAGCATAGCACTTAATAAAAATTTTAAAGTGACGCATGTAAATAATTATACTTATAAACCGACATATGGGCAGATAAGCAGGCAAGCACACAGACAAGCAGGTAGGCAGGCAGGCAGACAGACACATAGAGAACTATTTGTTACGTACACACACAAGCATGCATATACGAAGTGAACTAATTGTAATAAAATATATGACCTGCATACGTCATTTTTTTTTCTTCACAGAAATTAAGAAAATATTAAATTTCGACTACAACTTTCACTTTGAAATAGCGTACTCCCTTGATAAAAATTATTAGCTTTTAACAAACATTTAAGTGAAGCGGGGTTCGAACCTCGAACTTGACAAAATGATCTCATGATGTGTTGATTTGCAGTAGGTTTAAACGAACACACCATGAGACCATGTTTATTAGACGCGATTTAAGATATATAAGAAAAGGTGTCACGTGACTGAACATATTGGATTATTACTATACCAGTACTAATGATATTATAAATTTTGAAAAATAATTTAAGCTTTACGATAAACTTTAATGTTTAAACTTGCAAACACATTGGAATGTATTTATAACATATAAAATAACCTTATAAAAGGTTGGTTGGTTTGTGGGTTTTATAAACTTGCAAAGCAAAGCGTATCTTACCAATTTGCATACAAGAGATTTTGTAACATAAATTATATAATATAATACAGCAAATTTTAACTTACCAAGTGGGGTTTAAGGATACTGTAATAGAATTTTTAATTGTATACTTTAAAAAAGAAAGTTTAACTTACCATTATGTTTATGCTCGGATTCGAACTGTCAACCTTTTGGCTAGCTTTCCAATGCGCTCCCGATTACGCTACGAAGGCTCCGTACAATTAATATAAATAATGAAACCTAACACAATGTTACTTTTTTTTTCCCCTAAGATTTTCAAGTTAATAAAACAGGATATGACAACATTTGTAGAATAACATCTTGTTTTCCAACGATAAGAATAGCAATATAAGAAACTTGTTCACCATAATGAATTTACTGTTTTAAGTTTTGACTTAGACGATTGTTCTTCTATTTACCTAAAACCTTGCTGTTTATTTGCTTGATCACCTATCTGTTTACCCTGCTTTTTGGATACTTCAAAACCTGAAAATGACTACTTCGCTTAACACATCTTACTATGAAATTTCAGAAATCAGCGAATTTAGTAGAATATTTAAGTATTTTGATGTTTTTACCTCTTACCATTGGGACCTAGGTGAAGATACGATTGTCGAAGTGCAAATGAATAAGGACTGTGAGTTAAACGTTCATATTCAAAAATATAAAGAATTTGAGAATAGAGGTAAACTTTTCCCTACAAATGAAGGAATTACAATATCGTGCGCAACCTTTGATAAATTTGAAACGAGAATGGCTAAATTTAATTTTAACTCTGCAGAAGAAGAAACATTTGTATGTAACAACGACTTACTAATGATTTATGTGGATAACGAATCATGTATACTGCAAAAACTATTGAAACCTGATTATTTACTACTTACAAAAGAACAATTTCTTAAACTAGAGGAAAACTGCATTCAAATTAGCGAATGTCTTATTCAAACTTTTTTAACAAAGCTTTTACCTGTTTATGTTTTAAAAAACTTTAAAAAATGTAAATGCTCTCACTTTACTGAGAAAGAGGCGATGGACTATTTTTTAGAATGCTTCGATCATGAATTAGAGAGTTCAGTATATCGCACGTTTGACTTTTATTTATGTTCAATCGGACAACCAGTTGAAATGGATCACGAATGTATGAGTTATAATTTAAGAAAACAATTTAACTGGTGTGCAGACAGTGCTTTGTTAAATTTCAACATTAAGGAATTTATGAAAAACCTGTTAGAGAAATGTACATGCAATTATACTTACTTATTTTTTGAATCTATGAATGTAGACTTTTATAATAAGCATTTGAACAATGTATTTATAAATTAACATAATTATTTAATAAATATTTGTTTAGTTTTTATCATGTGTCTGTTTTTATTTATGTATATGGAATAAATAAGTATAGTTTTCGAAAAGTTTTACAATTTTTCTTCAGAAAATGTAGAAACTTGTTTTATTTTTCTACAAAAATTAAGGATTTTATACTATTTCATTAAACATGTGTACCAGTTTTATAATATAACTTACATATTGTATACAAAATACTACCCTTTACTTGATAAATTATTTAAGATTTTAAACCAAAACTGAGCGAATATTATTACGATTATCGCGTTTGAAAACAGATCTGTTGTTTACCAAAGTAAAAACAGGAAACTACTTATTTGCGGATAACATCCCTATGTTTTATTACTGTTAACGATACGTCTTTTGTGTAGTTTAAGGTATAAAAATTCTTTCACTAAATTGAATATTATGTTTTTATTTTTCGTGATATGTAACTTAATTAGCAATACCATATAATGTACGAGTATTTTTACACATTTAAATTTGCATTTTAAGCCATGATGAATACATAATAAAACATTACTTGTATACTTTTACATAAAATATGGAAAATAATTTGTACTTAACTTATTAAATCACCCACTGTATAATAAAAGATACTTTACCTAATTACTTATGTTTAACATACAGACTAATTTCTGTATAAGATATATAGCACGTGACGCTATTTTTTAATTAATTTAAGCATGCGCGCCCTCTACAATTAAATAAATATTCATGAAAAGTTTTATTTGAAATAATATTCATACTGTTTCTGCGCCGTTAAGACGTTCTAATTTTTTCTCCGTTCAAGTGATCTGCGATTTTAATTGATTTAAATTAAATAAGTACAATGCAAGACATAGTAATAGACGAACCAACCAAGATAAGAAAAGCCTTGACATCGGAATTTAAGGAGAAAATCGATTCTACTATTTTAATGAAACCTGTTTTGAATAAGGAACCGATGGCCTCTTCATCAGATCAAGTCGATCAAAAGTTACCTTTTACATGTGATACGTGTAAAAAAGTATTTCCTAAAAAATATATGTTATTAAGACATATGAACTTACATTTCGAAAAAAAAACCCTCTAAGTGTGATAATCTGTGTACTACAAAGAGTGCTTTACGGGATGATATGCTAATTCATCCCAAGACATCTGCCACGTATAAGTGTGAGAAATGCAATAAGACTTTCTCGCGAAAAAATGTATTAGTTAGACACATGAAATTTCACTTAGAAAAGAAACCTTTTAATTGTAAAATTATAAAAACCCTATATTCTAATAATTAGCTTTAAATTAAAGAAATAGATTAATTTATACTTACAAATATAGCCCACTTATAATAGCACGTCCATCTTACATAGTTACTTCAGACATTATGCTTGTTACTATCCTAACAACAGGATGTTTTGTTCACACCACGTGGTTTCCTTAAAAGTCACGTGATCATGAAGATAAGAGAAACAACATGTTAGACATTTTCACTTCTAACATAGCAGAGGCAAGTTATAATGTCTTGTATTCTTTATTTTACACTTTATTTTACAATTTATTAAGGGGTCAGGTAACCTTTAAAATGTCCGAAATTTGAAAAATTTTTTAATTAACTTATAATTAAATATGATTCTTTAGGAACAATTTAAAATAAACCCCATGCAAAAATTCACTTTAGAAGTGGAGTTATGTCTAAAACAGTCTGAGCTTTTTGTATATGATAAAGGGATAGTTTGATCTTTGAAGTCAAATTTCTCAAAACGACGATTTTGGTCATTGCGCGCTCGATTTAAGAAAAATGATTGGTTAGAATTTCATGAAATTTTGACTGAATGTCTTAACCAAACAGATGCACAAAATGACCTACGATTATGTTTCTCAAGTAACAAGTTTAGAATTTATGACTACTTTTGTAGTAAAAAAAATTCGATATTTCGAATTTCTCTAAAAAAAAATTTTTTTCTCCAGAACTACTCATTTTATTTTTTTCATCGTAGGTCATTTTGAGAACACATTATATATGTACTCATTAAATTTTTTTTGAATTGTTTTAGCATTTCGAATGTGAAAAATCGTGCGTACATGCAAGAATAATTCTTTCGTAAAGAATTTATTATATTTTAAAATAAATTTAAAAGCTTTATATGAGTGTAAACATTTTTGGTGAATTTTAATTTATAAAATAAACCTTTATTAATATGCATTTAAAATTTTATAATTCAAAGTCAAATAGTTACGGAGTTATGATAATTCTTACAGAGGTCTCCTTTTCATGTATTTTGTGAGTTCAAAGGTTACCTGACCCCTTAAGATCTAATTTAAATAACATTTTATATTACAAACGTAAGGTAAAAGCACTAAATTATTGTTTTAAAAGCCTTTTATTTTGTAATTCTATCGACAATAAGATGATGTAATACATTTAAAATCTTGCTAATGGGTTTTATTTAATTTTAGCATAAACATTATTTATTCAACTGGCTATTGCTTTTAGAAATAACTTAATTTTCTTACACAAGCGGAAAATAATATTTCTTCATTAATCTATCATGTTTACAAAATTTTTAAGTTATATATAATATAACCTGTAAATGCATAGTGTATTTATATACCACATCTATAAGTATACTTATATACTTAAATAACATGTAAGTATACATATACTTATAGATACTTATAGTATAAAAATACACTATGTATTTACAGGTTATATTATATATAACTTAAAAATTTTGTAAACATGATAGATTAATGAAGAAATATTATTTTCCGCTTGTGTAAGAAAATTAAGTTATTTCTAAAAGCAATAGCCAGTTGAATAAATAATGTTTATGCTAAAATTAAATAAAACCCATTAGCAAGATTTTAAATGTATTACATCATCTTATTGTCGATAGAATTACAAAATAAAAGGCTTTTAAAACAATAATTTAGTGCTTTTACCTTACGTTTGTAATATAAAATGTTATTTAAATTAGATCTTCTTAATAAATTGTAAAATAAAGTGTAAAATAAAGAATACAAGACATTATAACTTGCCTCTGCTATGTTAGAAGTGAAAATGTCTAACATGTTGTTTCTCTTATCTTCATGATCACGTGACTTTTAAGGAAACCACGTGGTGTGAACAAAACATCCTGTTGTTAGGATAGTAACAAGCATAATGTCTGAAGTAACTATGTAAGATGGACGTGCTATTATAAGTTGGCTATATTTGTAAGTATAAATTAATCTATTTCTTTAATTTAAAGCTAATTATTAGAATATAGGGTTTCTAATGACAAAATTTGAGAATTTCTATTACTTAACTAAAGTTCCACATATATATATAGGTACATACATATATATAAACACACATACATATATATGTATACATAGACACAATTTATTAAAATTAAGTATTTTAAAACATTTATAAAATAATTTTGATAACTTTTCATTTTTGTTAATTTATTGTAATTAAAAAAATTAATTATTTTGTTTACTTATAATTTTTTTTAAATTTAATTAAGTTACTTTGTAAAAAATTTAAAAACTTTATAATAATATAACATGTTTGAATTATTTTTATAAATATATGTAGTAACATAGTAACTATATACTATGTTAGCATTATATATTATTAACATACAAGACGAATCAACTTTGATAAATTATGGAATACTTTTATTAAGTTTATAAAACTTTTTCAACTTAATTTTTTTAATTGAAAAATAATTTTACTATCTTGTAAAATTTTAAAAACTTTTAAAATAGTTCAAAATTATTTTTACTACCATGTGTAGAATGTTACTGACATACATACTATGTTATCATGTTTCTGTTATAAACATATAAGAGAAATTATTAATCTTAAATTGCAAGTTAAACAATATTAATAAACACACATTTTGTTTAAATAAACACACACATAATATTTAATGTAATATATATTTTATTTTTAGGATTTAAACAATACATTTCGAATAAATTCTACATTAATGTTACGTAAAAAGTTTTCACTGATACATTCAACTCCGTTTAAAAACCTTGAAATAACATAATCAAAATTTACAAGCATTAAAATCATATCAACTAAGTGATTAAATCTTTCACGTTTATTAAAGGTTAAACATGTATGTAGACTTTGGGATTGGTGTCTAAATATACATCCTACACATTCATAAATTTGATTTAATATTGTCAGTACATTATCCTCAATAGAAGAGATAAGTTTCGTTAGTAAAACACGCTCCATTTCAGAAGGTAAATTAACGAGTGTGCATTTTTGCTTAATTAACTGCGGTAGATGAACTGTATACAAGTGTTTAATAAGTTTACTATTAAAATCAATAGCTTTTTCTTTTAAATTTTCTAACTGAAAATCGTTCAAAACACAATGTGTATAATTCTTTAAATTTTTTATTTGCATAATAGAATTATTATAATTTAACACTAATACTGTATTGTTAGCAATAAACGATGAACTTTTATATTTGAAATTAAATCCAAAAATTTTATATTGGAATTCATGCCATGTTGAAATATCCATAAAAATTCTATTTGTTGATGAAGTTTCTTCATTTGTAAATACATTGTGTTTGATCTCTTCAATATGTACATAATACTGTTTATAATGTCGTTTTAAAGTTAAAAATATAAAATCAGCAAGTTTAATCCGAAACATGACAAAAATGCGACATTTACCATGTTTGGTTTTGGAAATGTTATTCACACATGCGATGGGAGGGGATATGTCATATAATTGTTCACTATTATGTGTAATGCTAGTTGATGGTTCATTCGAAGAAATTAAATCACTCGTAGTCGGTGAGGTAAGGTATGTTTCCAAATTTTTAAAATCTAGATCCTTAAACATTGTATCCAAAAAGCCTGTAGCAGAGGTAGACTCACAGCAGGTGTCAGGGAAAGACGTTTCGTCATTATCACAGTTAGTAAATATCGGGGTTGTAGAATCCTTGGCAATCTTAGTCTCTGCAGCATACAAGTCCATGGTAGGTGATAGTGTTTCATAGTTCTCCTGCATATTAGATTTGGGTAAAAATTCATTTTTATAAAAATCAGAATTTTCCATAGGTTTATCTAAACGTTGAAACTTTGGTGAAGAAGCCATTTCTTCACACGACCGTTTAATCCTATCTAATTCACAAGCCATTTTTAAATAACAAACAGTAAAAGGTTCAGTCACGACAAAAGTCAACAGTAAACTGATTATATTATATCTAAACAGTTACTAACATAGGTTAAAAAAGAGTGATGGTTACAGTTAAAAGCAAGTTTAAAAGTAAATATAACGTTATAGCTTAAAGATTCAAGTTGTTCATTTAACGAAAATGTACATTGCTTGATACGATCATGATTCATGATCGAAGCATTCTAAAAAATAGTCCATCGCCTCTTTCTCAGTAAAGTGAGAGCATTTACATTTTTTTAAGTTTTTTAAAACATAAACAGGTAAAAGCTTTGTTAAAAAAGTTTGAATAAGACATTCGCTAATTTGAATGCAGTTTTCCTCTAGTTTAAGAAATTGTTCTTTTGTAAGTAGTAAATAATCAGGTTTCAATAGTTTTTGCAGTATACATGATTCCTTATCCACATAAATCATTAGTAAGTCGTTGTTACATACAAATGTTTCTTCTTCTGCAGAGTTAAAATTAAATTTAGCCATTCTCGTTTCAAATTTATCAAAGGTTGCGCACGATATTGTAATTCCTTCATTTGTAGGGAACAGTTTACCTCTATTCTCAAATTCTTTATATTTTTGAATGTGAACGTTTAACTCACAGTCCTTATTCATTTGCACTTCGACAATCGTATCTTCACCTAGGTCCCAATGGTAAGGGGTAAAAACATCAAAATACTTAAATATTCAACTAAATTTGCTGATTTCTGAAATTTCATAGTAAGATGTGTTAAGCGAAGTAGTCATTTTCAGGTTTTGAAGTATCCAAAAAGCAGGGTAAACAGATAGGTGATCAAGCAAATAAACAGCAAGGTTTTAGGTAAATAGAAGAACAATCGTCTAAGTCAAAACTTAAAACAGTAAATTCATTATGGTGAACAAGTTTCTTATATTGCTATTCTTATCGTTGGAAAACAGGATGTTATTCTACAAATGTTGTCATATCCTGTTTTATTAACTTGAAAATCTTAGGGGAAAAAAAGTAACATTGTGTTAGGTTTCATTATTTATATTAATTGTACGGAGCCTTCGTAGCGTAATCGGGAGCGCATTGGAAAGCTAGCCAAAAGGTTGACAGTTCGAATCCGAGCATAAACATAATGGTAAGTTAAACTTTCTTTTTTAAAGTATACAATTAAAAATTCTATTACAGTATCCTTAAACCCCACTTGGTAAGCTAAAATTTGCTGTATTATATTATATAATTTATGTTACAAAACCTCTTGTATGCAAAATGGTAAGATACGCTTTGCTTTGCAAGTTTATAAAACCCACAAACCAACCAACCTTTTATAAGGTTTTTTATATGTTATAAATACATTCCAATACAAGTGTTTGCAAGTTTAAACATTAAAGTTTATCGTAAAGCTTAAATTATTTTTCAAAATTTATAATATCATTAGTACTGGTATAGTAATAATCCAATATGCTCAGTCACGTGACACCTTTTCTTATATATCTTAAATCGCGTCTAATAAACATGGTCTCATGGTGTGTTCGTTTAAACCTACTGCAAATCAACAGATCATGAGATCATTTTGTCAAGTTCGAGGTTCGAACCCCGCTTCATTTAAATGTTTGTTAAAAGCTAATAATTTTTAACAAGGGAGTACGCTATTTCAAAGTGAAAGTTGTAGTCGAAATTTAATATTTTCTTAATTTCTGTGAAGAAAAAAAAATATGACGTATGCAGGTCATATATTTTATTACAATTATTTCACTTCGTATATGCATGCTTGTGTGTGTACGTAACAAATAGTTCTCTATGTGTCTGTCTGCCTGCCTGCCTGCCTGCCTGCTTGTCTGTGTGCTTGCCTGCCTATCTGCACATATGTCGGTTTATAAGTATAATTATTTACATGCGTCACTTTAAAATTTTTATTAAGTGCTATGCTATAACTAAATATTCCCATTGTAAGCAGTTTGGTAAGATATTTTAAAATATTTTATTAAGTGCTATGCTATAACTAAAAATTTCCATTGTAAGCATTTTGGTAAGAAACTTTAAAATTATTTATTAAGTGCAATGCTATAACTAAATATTTCCATTGCGTGCAGTATGGTATAAACTTTAAAATTATTTATTTTATACTATGCTATAACAAAATTCTTTTACAAATTCCTTTGCGAAAAATTTACTAAGACATTTAATTTAGTGCATGCTATAGCTGAAATTTCAGAAACAATCATTTTTGAATTTCATAACTATTAAGCCTTACGATAGAGGGCGACACCACTTTAAACTTTCTCTCTTCTAAAAAAATAAAAAAAAATGGGGGAGGGGGGCAAGGGGTAGGGGGGGGGATAGTGGTCGTACTCTACCATCACCGATACCTCGTACTATAAGACAATTTAAAAAATTTTTAAATTAAAAAAAGGGGGGGGGGGCATGGGGTAGGGGGGTGTTGGGGAGCATGGGGTAGGGGGGGAAGGTAGGGGGAGACAATAATTTTTCCTCCGTACTCCGCACCTCCGCTGCTGCTGGACTAGAACTCTCATTCTCCATCTACTTGCCATGAATATTAATGCTGAAAAGCCTCGGAATTGAATCTAAAAATTGATGAGAAAGTAGTTAATTGAATTTATTTAACTTTAATTAATGTTTATATATATTTTTATATGATTTTTTTAAAAGGAGCAATTTACCTTCTTACCTTCTGCCATGGTTAAAACATGTCAAATAATTTCTGTATAAACATCGACTTCTTCATCACCAAATTTCGCAATGACACAACAAAAACAAATGGGACACTGCTACGGATATAATGTAGATTTTCTATTTCTGAAATCCTTCATACTATTGGCATTCAAACTGATCAGCGTGTTTTTTATTCTTTTTATTAAACAATCAATCTGGAAAGGAAGAGTGTTTACATTCATTCTGATTATTTGCATTGAACTTATCCACAGAGCAAAACTCTTATTTATTTTTTAAATGATTTTTTTAAAAGGAACATTTTACCTTCTTACCTTCTGCCATGATTGAAACATGTCAGATAATTTCTTTCTAAACATGGATTTCCTCATCCCTAAATTTTGCAATGGCACAAAAACAAATGGTTTTTGTTTTGTTCTGCTACGGTTAATCTAGATTTTCTATTTCTGAAATCCTTCATACTATTGGCATTCAAACTGACCAGCGTGTTCTTTTTTCCTTTTATTAAACAATCATTCTGGAAAGGAAGAGTGTTTGCATTCATTCTGATTATTTTCATTTGAATTTTTCCGCAGAGCAAAACTCTTTAGGCAGAACGGTATGGTTACAAGGTACGTCGAATCGGCGCTTTTATTCAGTGCTATCTCAAGATATCAAGATGGCCTTGCTTTATTAGAAATTGGCTATGTCCATCTATGTTCTTCTATCAGACTTCAGAAATGGGTATCACAAGACGCAAGAATTGCTGGTACTCCCTGCACCTTGACCATTTCCCGACCAGCAAGAGGTAGGTCTGAACCTGATACGGCAGTTTTTGTATTGGTTGGCAAAGACATTATCACTTCAAATCTGCATTTTAGTTCAAAAGATGGTATGCATACAATAAAATCAGGGAGACTCAGAATTTTCCATATTTTCTCATGGATATATAAGTAAGAATACCATTAAAATAAATCCCATATGAGCAAGAGATTGCAAATCGATATTTTAAATTTGATTTAAAAAGCCTTATTTAAACATATTATTAGAGCTAATATTCTAGATCTAAAAAACATTTAAAGAAAATAAGTATTAAAAAAGCGATATTGGATTCGATAATGTTTATCACAAACATAATAGATGTTAAAGAGACTTACATTCAGAAATGATTTTATAGATAATCACTCCAAATCCCTTTATCAATGATGTCACTAATATATACAAAAGGCATGTTTCTTCATATTGACTTAACCCGAAATGTGTCTAAATATGATTCAAAAAGATTTTCTATCCCCCGTTGTTAAAACAAACAAACAAACAAATAAATAAACAAATAAATAAAAAGCTAAAACAGACATTTAAGAGGCTACTTCACTCACGCGAAAACACCAACTCGCTAATTTTAATTCCTTGGGACAGTTTTTTTTACAATCCATTTCAATTATTTTTAAATGATTTTTTTTTCATTGGATATCTGAGGTTGATCTCTAGGCAGGCCCTTTTTATGTTTTCGATTTTGTTTATAGATTTTTTAATAAGGATACTTTCACTTTCGGAACCGGTTTTGAAAGTGGCAATATCTTCATAAAAAGAACCTGCAACCAAAATTGAAAAAGTAAAAAAAAAGCCTGCGTAGAGATTAACCTCAGCTATCCAATGCAAAAAAAATCGTTTAAAAATATTGAAATGTAAACCAGATATTGTAAAATAACTGTCCCATAGGATTAACATTAGCAAGCGGGCGTTTTCGCGTGAGTGAAGTAGCTTCTTAATAGTTCACCAGATAAATATATGTCTCATATAGCTTCAATATACATTTGATGTCAATAGCTTAATTGCTAACATTTCCCAGAATGCCCACCAGTTCAAAAAAACATCATTTTGAGAAAACACATTTAAAAGATTTAGAACAGGTATCGATGCTTCGGTAGACGGCGTAAAAAATTCCCTGTAGAAGTTCGGGTTCTTTTTCTTTTTTTAACTTGAAAAATGGAAGTAAACTTATAATGTTTTAGGCTTAAGAAAAAAAATATTTTTTGAAGGTTTTACATCGATATCTCTTCTTAATTACATTCAGTACATGCACGATTGCGTAGCTATTAACATTTCAGGTAAAAACCTTTTTTTCTATTTATTTATTTGATTCATTTGAGACCAAGAACTAGCTATATTTTCTATATTTTGATTTCAAGGCTCAGCATAATATTGAAATTAGCTACATCAAGATTTATTATACAAGTTTTTTTTATATTGGGTCTTACTTAACATTTTATCTCGAAATGTTATCATGTTGTCTCACTTTATAATTTAATAGCAAAATATTAGAAACCCGTATTTTATCAGAAGTACCAAATAAAAGTAGCTCCTCGATCTTTATTTTTGAATGTATGTAATTTAAAAGTATTTTCTGTTTTGATTTAAATAATAAAAACTTCATGTAGGAAAATCTTCATGTGGCATCCAGATGCCATCTTGAATTCATATGCAATGGCTTAACTATTAATGATATATTTAAAGCACTTATGTGGTCCGGGTCCGGGACATAAAAATCTTGAAAAAAAAAACACACTTTTCTTTTCCAGGTTAAAAATTACTCTGCAGTTTGTAGAATAAAATGACGGTGGCCGTATGTAAATATGATAATTAGCTCAAAAGAAAATAACACTTTTTACATTGTACTTTTGTGGTTGCTACGCTTTTTCCCAGTATTTAAATCCATTTATCCCAGAATTTTTTTTTTCAAGATTTACCACATTTAAATTGATAGATGAAAATTTTTCTGAAAGATATATAAATATGAAACTTTGTATGGTGTTTTACAGTTATATATTCTTTACATTGTTTTTGGATTTTCTTTTTTTTTTCAGATACAATTTGGAAAATATGATTCTTGTAGTATTTTTTTTCTTTAACAAAATTGCAATTTTTTTAGAATAAATATTTTTATAAACCTTGAAAATAATTAAATATTTATTCATTTTTTACATATAAAAATATAAAGAGTATGCAAAAAAAAGTTATTCTTTGCGAAGATATATCGAATTTTAAATGTGGCTAAAATTTAAAAGTTTATTTTTTTTTACAGAAAGCATTTATATATGAAAAGGAATGTATAAGTAAGCACGCATTTCAAAAGAAAAAAAAAGTATAATTTTGATTCCTGGACCAATTAAATGGATTTTCTCTTCGCATTCTTTTCTTTTTGACGAAATTCGGAAATTCTTAACATTTCTTGTTTCTTCGACTATTAAATATGTGCTTCATAAATTCAAGTTAAAGTTTTATTGAGAAAATCAACTCTTAATTTACAAGATTAAAAAGAAATTCATTTCATCTTATTTTCCAAAATGTCATGATTATTTTTTAAATGATAGAATTTATTTATTTACAGCAAGATTTACTTTCATTGAGTTCATGCAATAGTTTATATAACTTTAACCCTTTTTAATTTTTACTTTGGCAGAAAAGAGCATATTTGCCTTTTTTTCCCCCTCCTATATTTGATAATATGTAATAAGAGCGTTCAAGGATACACCTGCAAATATAAGTCATTGCATAATCTTTCCTGTTTGCAACGTGATTTTTGATATTTATTTCTTTGAATTGGATATTTTATGCATTTACCAGTAATGGTGATAAACAGGTTAAAGTTTGAATTGTTTCTTTACTTTTATTTTGCACATAAATTATTTCATATAACCGACATGGCAGCAATACATTTCTTTGAATATGCAGATGTGTTTAGATTTATCATATATGCTAGCTATTGTGAATAACTAGGGGTGTTTTTATATAATGACCCTCTATTTATTTTTATTATAGCACACATACGTTATAATCATCCTTTAAAACTTTCAAGTATTCTCTTGAAATGTTCTTAAACCAACATTACGCAGAAACTAATATATATATATATATATATATATAAACAATTTAAAATCATTATTTTATTCATAAATCATTTGTTTTTTCAATTTTTGTAAGTTGGATTTGTAAGTTGGAAAATGTATGGCGGAAAAATGATTTGTGATAATCAGCTAAACGAATATATATAATGGTTACATTTTACATTAAGTTTATATATATATATATATATATATATATATGATAGATAGATAGATAGATAGATAGATAGGTAGGTAGGTAGGTAGGTAGATATATAGATAGATATATAGTAAGTAGCATATAATGGAAACAAGTGCCTGATTTACGGCAGGGCATTCGGGGCACGGGCCCAGGGCCCCCGATTTTTAGGAGCCCCCAAATGCTACTGAAGATTTTTCAGTTATTGGCCAAAACATTTTTAACTGTCAAAAAACAAAATTAAAATGGAAAAAACTGTTTGTCAAAGATTCTCTATGAGTTGTCAAAGTAACTTCATTTTTTCCTGATTGTTTTTTAACAATTTATGTGCAGGAATGTACAGAACTCCGTTTTTGGGATCGCCATACTATTTGATTCTTATTTATTTTACCTGTAAGGCCCTCATGATTAACATGGACAAAGCCATGTGGTTCTGCTAGTTACTTGTATATATTTTTTTTTGTTTTGTTTTGTTTTTTCAGTCAAAGCTTGTATTTCAAAGAAAAAGTTATTTGATATATGCTAATATTTTAAATAATTATAGGTTTTACTGCGGTAAATTTATTATTAGTTGTTGCATACTTTATCATTCCAGATATATGGACTTACATAGAGAAGTTTAATCAGCACCACACAGTTTATTATAAAATTCAATTAAAAATTCATAATTATCAAATAATTATTTAAAAGTAAATTAATGATTATCAAATTTAATTTTTTAATTGATATTTTAAAGAAATGATGATAAAATTCACAGATGATAAAAAAATTAAACTTGAAGTCCTAATGTGGCTGATACAGGAACCCAAAGAATGTTATGCAGCTGGTGTTGGGGCACTGATAAAACGGTGATATAAGTGCATAAATATTGGTGGAAAATATGTTGAGAAATAAAAATAGTTTTGAAGTAAATATCATTGTAAGTTATTATTTAATTATATTTTGTGACTTACTTAATTACTTTCCCTCGTATATTATATTCAAGTTAATTATAGGATAGGTAATTAAAGGTAATTGGTTGTAGTGATTGCTGTTTCTACGCTCGTTCAGTACAATGCGCGGAACCCGCCACCATTAGATGAGTTTGTACATTACATTCAAAATATTTTTAGCTATATATTTAAGGTAATAACCGAAACACCAGGCGGGTCTACTAGTCAAGAAAAAACAAGAGCTGCTTACAATGAGTAACTTCTCTCACAACTGTACTCATAATCATCATAATACATCTGGTATCTCCAGATATAAATTAAAAGCGTTTTCGATCACTAATTTGTTTAATAGGTAAATTAACAAAATACATTCAGCCACTATTGGTATGAATAATAAAATAGTTTAATTAAACATCAATAAATATTGGTTCAGTCACTCATTTTTTGATAATATTAACTTTTCAATATTATTTTTGTTTATTTTAAATATATGTAAAAAAAAACAACGAATTTAATATAACCTAGGTTAAATCAGTGAATTATTTTATTAAAATAAATAAATTAATAAGTCGTAGGCTGTAGTTAAAAGCTTATTTTTTACAGATGTGTATTCCTAAACACGCACCCTCTGCACGTTTGTGACGATGAAGACGATTAAACTATCCAGGGGGTAAATACAATACAAAATGAAAGAAAATAATCCGATAACGAGCTCATTTTTGAGACTTTAACAATAAAAATATGACTGACGTCTTCATGCATCTTGACAAATTTTGTGATCCCAAAAGAAGGGCTTCCACTGGCGACTATTTTTATATTCTATTTGCACCACTATTTAAAAAAAAAAATTTTTGTATTATATTTCTCTTGCACATGTTGTCAAAGTGTATGTGACCGATTTTCGTTTTGAGAAAGTGGTGTTAGACAGAAATAAAACATATAGTCGCCAGTAATAGCCCGGCAAAGGAGAGCGTACATTTTGTGTACGTAGGACAAAAGAAAAACATAGCTTATTACAAAATTATTTTTAAAGAAAGTAAAAGAAGAGTAAAATTCAATTATCTCTTGATAATTTTATTTAAAAAGTACTAATACGTGAAGATTTATTTTGCTATATGCATTACTCTTAAATTTTGCCTTAAATATCTTATTTCCAATTTAAATCTATTTTCTGTTCTTAAACCTGCATTAAAAAGTCAAATAAGATGTTTCCCTCTTTCTTATTCTTGTACATTCAAGCTTTCTTTTGTTAACTTTCAGTCAAAACAGGGTATTGTTAATGAAAATTCCAAAATCTATGCATCCTTTAAAACAAACTATGTGTATATATATACATACGCATATTTATCGAAGAGATTATTTGTAATCGAAAGGTACCTTTAAATTTTCTGGACAATAAGCGAATTCCAGGAAGTGCGCTTTTGTTTTCTTCAAGACAGTATATCGAATTGTTACATGTTAATTTGGCGTGATTATAAAATACTTTATTTATAACGTTTTTATATGTTTTAACTACACTTATGCTCATAAATGAAGGATAATGGCTGGACACTTTCGATTACCGACGTTTTCTCGAATAGATACAGGAATACTTGAAGAATCGTCCTTGCACTTTGGGGATATAAAGAACATGTTTGACCTCTTATTTCTCAGTGGTGATTTAATCACGAGGGCAACTAGGAAACCAAAAAAAATTCAATAAAAAATATTATTTGGGATCACCCTGCAACATAAAATGCTCGATATGGTCTGTCACTGTAGCAAATGACTGTGTGGGGCTATTTACAACGTTTGTATGCATTTGTGTAAGAACAACACGCATATTCCTGAAGATATAAAAGTTTCTGTTAAGAAAAAAAAAAAAAAATATAGCATGCAGAGTTTTTTTTTTATCAAATTTAACGCCACTTTCCGAAAACGTGCAAAGTGCAATAGAAACACTATATTACTGCAAATAAAAAATAAATAAACTGTGTATTTGATGAGATATGAGCATTTGCATGAAATGTCCATATGTCATTAAATATTCAAGATATTCCTTTTTTTTTAATTACATTCTAATGTTTTGTTCTGTACCGTGTCACGTTTTCGATAAGTGGCGTTACATTTGATTCAAAACTCTGCATGCTAGAAACAAAAAAAAATTACAGAAACGTTTATATCTTCACTAATATGCGTGATATTCTAATACAAATGCATACAAACGTTGTATAGGGCATACATAGTCATCTTCTACAGTGACAGACCATTTCAAGCATTTCATGTTACAGGGTAATCGCAAATATTATTTTAATTAAATTTATTATTGGCCCTCTATTGCCCCCGTTACTAAATTTTCACTTTAAAATATGAAGTGAAGCATTTTCTTTACATCCCCGAAGTTCAAGGACGATTAGTCAACATTTTAAAAGATGTTTGACAAAGTGACTAAAGTCGGAAGTGTCTGGTCAATATCCCTAATTTATGAGCATGAGGGTATTTAACACCACTTTTAGGTAGCTTTCAATACAAAAAGCTACCTATTGCAGCCGTTCGGAGGAAAGCAATTCCAGAAAATTTTGGTATATTTTCACCGTTCATGACCCCCAGACCCCAAAACCACCCTCCGTTCAAATGTGGATTTATATATATATATATATATATGTATATATATATCTGAGATTTGTGATGCTATAACTCCTTTATTTATGAACCGATTTGGATGTGACTGGGTGTGTGTATAGGACATATCAAGGTCTCGACCGAATTCATTGGTCAGCTTCATCCGCCATCTTGTTTCAAAATGGTGGCCAGTTGAAAAATTAATTTTTTTTAATTCAAAAAAATGAACAAAAAATTATAAATTGATAAAAATGTTTTCATTATGTATTAGATTGCAATACAAGAATTCCGGAGCATTTTTTGTTTTGGCTTTATCTTAAAAAATGGCTGATATATTGCCGTTTGAAATTCTAGTGAGGCTAATATTTTAAAACAACATGATTTTTGTTATGTTATAACTCTCGTATTTATGAACCGATATGAATGTGACTTATCATGTGTGCAGGGCATACCAAGGTCTCAACCGAGTTCGTTGGCCAGCTTCATGCGCCATCTTGTTTCCAAATGGCGGCCAGTTAAAAAGTTTAAATTTAAAAAAATTAAAGATATGTATAATAAAATTATAAACTGAAAAAGCTGTTTTCGTTAATTGTTTGATCATTATACAAGAATTCCGGAGTATATTTTGTTTTGGCTTTATCTTAAAAAAACGGCTGAGATATAGTTGTTTGAAATTCTATGGAATGGAAGCTACCTTTTCCTCCCGGTACAGGCCGGAAGGACTTTTTACAGTTACAAGCGATGCAAAAATGTGCAATGCAATTTTTGCAATTAACTATTTTAATTTTCATCATCCGATGTATTAAAAAAGAAATCGTTTCGATACATTTTCACGTTTTCGAAGTTATTAGGAGCATTCTCTGTTCAAGATTTTTTATATTAGTGTTTAGAGAAGCATAAATATGATTGATAAATTCTTTTTTTTTGTCCTTTTTTTTAATTAATGAGATATAATACATTTAAGAAATAGAGGGTATATGGTTCTGTGATACTACTCCATCGCAAATATTTTTGAAAATAGATTGATAGTTCCTATTTCTACTGTTTTAGAACCTCCGAGGACTATCTGACCCATTTAAGCTTTTTAAACACAGGAAATGAATGTCTCTTTTCATCAAACTAAGTAGTAAATAAGATTTAATCACTAGGGAAAAGTACTTAGATATAACCCCTTGAAGTCAATTTTAAGGACTACGTAGTATGTTACAAAAATTAGCCAGGAATCTTCTGAAATTTTGAAATATAAAAGCATCTAATTAAATCTCTTTATTGTCTTCTTAAATATCATATTAAGATAAGAAACACATTTTAAAACCCGAAAGTATGTAAGCGGTTGAGAATTTTTTTGTATTTGTTATTTCTCTGTCTATTAACTGAATAAACTAAAATTAATTCGAAATAATTAAAAGTTTTAAATATACATTATAGAGAACTTCAATGAATAATTATAATGATAAATATATGTTACCCTTTTTATAAAATATAATAAGAATTAATCTTGTATATGTAATCATTTACAAAGCAATTCAATTTTCAGCTTGATTTAAATAATTGCGTCATGCTGATCTAGCTTTTTCTCTTGACATCAGGCATTATTTTATGATATCGAAATTATATATATAAAAAAAAATTCTGATTTGATATTCTAAAGTATAATAAAATTCAGTGTCGGATAGTGAGAAAAATATTATATAGAAGAAAAAAACTGTTCTCCTGCCGAACGACATTCCACCTACTTTTTCTATGTTTAAATAATAATGAAAATAAAAATAATAAATAAATAAAAGGAAATTATCACCTTTAATAAATATAAAGGTTTTCAAAATTACTATTTTTTTTTTTTACAACCCTAGTTTAAAAAAATCATCAGTGTGGTATAAATGATTACACATTCAGAAAGTAGCAATCGATTACAAACATACTAATATTAAAAGAGATTTCATATCAGACTGATTAACAATAATCATATTTTCAAAACACTTAAAAATTAATAGTTTAACTGATTATTTTTAAAACACAATTTAAAGAAATATCATGAACTGTACATTTAATTCCTAAAATCACATTCTCTTCACTGAAAAATGTGTTTGTTAATTTTCTTTTTTTATTTTAAGATAATATTTTAGAATTTCATAATTTGGATATCAGTTATATAAGCGTGATTTTTATGAAAAAAAGTTCCAGGACTCTATGAAAAAAATTGCCTAATCTGACGTAGAAATTAGCCAAATTTCCGTTATTAATGCCTCAGGTGCAAATGCTTAGGGGTTTAAAAAAGTTAAATATCCGGAAATAAAATATTACAAGGCGTTTCAGAAAAAAATTACACACTTTGGTTGAAGAAAAAAATGTTAAATATTGTCCATACAAAGATGTTTTCTAACCTAAATTTAATGCTATGTGTACTCAACAGATAGCAAGAACTACTGAGCACTACTAGTACATACTGCAGATGAACTGTAGGTATGCACTAGCTGCCCGAACTGTAGGTATGCTCTACAGTTTGGGTTCTTTCTTTGGAGCTCGAGCCCGATGCCGAAAGTACATAAAAGTAAATTATTAATAGCATTTAAAAATTGTTTCACGATTAATTTTCGCATTTAAAAATCTCTTCTTGCAAAGAAGTAACTATTAATTATAAATACGCTACCATGATGATGTTTCGGGATTTTCATGTCCCTGAAAACCTATTTAAAATATCAAATTTGTTATTTATATCCAATCACTGACAGAAATTTACAAAAGTCACAATTCGTATTTCTTTGAAATATCATTGTAAAACTATGATAGAAAGACATGAGTTTCGTTTTTCAGTAATTCTGAAAAATCAACTCAAGCAGAAGAGGGGATAAACAAGTGATATCTCACGGTTTTTTGTACTGTTAGCACTCACCCTGCCAAGGCTCCTGAATCAGCTAGCATATATTTCTTTTATATCCCCTCAATAAATTTCAATTCCCTTTTAAATTGATTTTTAGAGTATTGTAAATCACTTTAAGAAACTTAGAATATATTCTTGTTTCTCAAATAGCAACTGGGAAGTTATTTTTTTCCATTTTTCAATTTGTTAATAAATAAAATTTTCACTTTGAGCCCGAGCCTGATGACTGGTATAAAAATCGAGCCCAAGCCCGTTTCGAGCCCGTCTCATCCCTAGTGCGCTCTACAATAAGGATGTAAGAGTATACATAACTCAGTAAGAATTTAAAAGGACACTGGACAGGACACAGAGGCTCCATCAAAGTTCCCTACCCGCTCTCCTGAATTTTTGTCTCTAGAGAACAGTAATGTATCGGCTGTACCATTGTCAAACCAGATATACCTTTTCCTTCTAACCGCAGACCAGGCCCCTACCTACCAGGCTATGGCCCAGTTTTACGGGTTTGATTGCCTGGAAACGGGGCAAAATCGCCTGATCGTCACATGGCGGTGGTCTGCTGGACTAACACTTATGCCGTCTTAATGAGAGCTCTGTTTTACTTTGCTTTGGTTCTATGTTGGTCGGTTATTTAAAGTAGATTTGCTTGTTTAATTTCACGGCCATCGCACACCTATACATCACTCCGAGCACCTGAAGGGCGGCCATCGCTACGCGAGTTGGTCTTGTAATTTAGAACCTTGATCGGGTGACGAGAAATTCACCTGACTACACTGTTAAAACTACAGCTGACACATGGCACCCCCTAGGGGTGAAAGGCTTGTCTCACTGGTGACACCTCTACGGGAGCCAGAATGGCACCCGTAACTAGGATGAAAGGATGGCACCCCAGGGAAGAATAATGGCACCTCTACTCCAAGGTGCCAGCGGCACCCCACGAGGGAAAGCATCCCCCCCCTCCCCTCCCCCTTGTCTAGCAATTTATTGAAAAGAGTTTGAAAATTCTCATACTTAAAAATGGAAAAAATAGCTATACACATATAATTATAATGCAATGTTTAACTTTAGCTGCAATAAACTGATCAATGCTTCATTTTCTCTGTTGAAATTTATACAAAGTTAAAAGTTGATCATCTCATGTCAAGGGTCGATCCAGGCAAAATTTGGGGCCAATTCAGGGCCCCTTCACAAAATTCCTTTTAATAAAACAGAACCCTTCACAAAATTCCTTTTAATAAAATAGGCCCTTTCACAAAATTCTCCATAAAAACTTACTATTTTTATTAATTATTTATTATTTTGTTATGTTTTAAAATGTGTAATTTGTAAACAATCAAGTTCACCAGAAGGGAAAACTTTAGCAAATATGACTTTAAAAAGTTTTTGTTATGTTAATAAAGTTTGGTGCGAATTTGAATAACAGGATTTTAACTTTTGTTATAAAAGCTTATTTTTCACAAAAACATAATAAATTTCACAAAAATAACCTTTATTTTTCACAAAATGTACCCCCCCCCCCCAAAAAAAAAAGTAATAATAATAATAATCATAAAACTACATCGACCCATGCATGTGTAGGTTAATATATCTGAGAAATGTATTATACACATCAGGTGTAAATAGCCAATAGACACTTCATAGTTGCCAACCTCCCGATTTTTTGAATACCAGTAAAATCATACAAAAATTTTCGTTTTATTAAATAGCAGAAACTGCAGGATTAAGAAAAACAAATATTTTTTCATAAAAATACTGGTATGAAAAAAATCGGGAGGTTGGCAACTATGCACTATAGATAAATAAATGCCGATTAAAATGTTTGGTTTTGTTTAAAATTTAGAAGTCATTTTACTTACAATTAAATGTGCTAATAAATGTTTTCAACTTGTAACTCCCAGCCTAAATTGTGAATAGATATTTTCAGCTTAACAATAAAGATTTTTGTTACCTTCAAACTGGTTAATATTTATTACCATTTTTACTATTATTGTTATTTTAAGTTAGATGTAGTTCAGAGATATTTATTTATCATTATTACTTTAAGAGGAAAACAAAATTCTTTTAGCTATGCGAGTTAAATATATTTACATAAATCACTCAGTCATCTATGACATTCTCACATCCAGCCACACTGTGAAATGTTCCAGTGAGTTATTATTATTAATATGTTATAGTACAAAAGACTCACAAAACACTTTTCAAGATAAGACACACGTATAAATGTCAAAATACCAATTCAGGAATTACGATTTATTTATTTTGTTAATACATAATATGTAATGAGGTATATTTTTAGTTCTTCATTTCATGATCAAACTCAAGCTCTAAAAATTTCAATAGTAAAAAGTATTTGATTAATAAAAATATCTGCAGAAATTTATATTTTATCAAGTTTACTGTTTCTTATGTATACATATTATCAAATCAACTAATTTAAAATTGTCAAATATTCAAATTAATACTTTCAAGTTAGTAAAAATCAGTTCTCGGTAAAACTTGTAAATTCTTCAGTTGTTTACAAATAATTTGTTTAGATTTCAGAAAAATAAGAAATTAAACTAATTTTTTAAATATAACAACTTATGTTTCAACATTTTTTTATTATTATTATAATGCGTTATTAAATTTATTTCTAGATGGTAAGCAACAAAAACTATGCGAGAAAATTCATTAGATAAAAATATGAATAAAATAAAATTATTATAATCTCTACATAAATAATAATTTAAAACACAAGCAAATAGGTGAGGCAACATCATTCTACTTTCACGAGATAAAAATCTCAACGTTCCACATCAAGATTATGACTTAAAATGTCTTTGCTTGAAAATAATGTATGGAGCCATTTTTAATACAACATATCTAAAATTTATATAATAATAAACAACACTAAAACATTTCACTTACCTGTATTTAAAGTAATATGTAATGTGTAAAGTATTTAAAGTTATAAAAATGTTATGTCTCTGTCTAATCACCATATGTAACTAAGCTGTTCTCTATAAAACAAATTCAAAACAAGCATTAAATATAATTTTTTTTATATAATTGTTTCAAAATGATTTAAGCAGTAAGCAAAAATACATAGCTAATATAAAATTTTAAATTAAAAATTTATTCTTTAAAAACCAAACACCATAATTGAACTACAATATGTTATTCAAGAAATCAATCATGTTTTTCAAGCTACAAATAAATTCTGTACTGATATATTATTGGTTATCCGCAGATTGAACTTTTTTAGATGAGGTAAAAGGTCTACGAAAGGAAGTAAACAATATTATAGAATATTTTTAAGTTGGTAAGTGTGCTTTATAATATGCTTAACGTATTGTTTTATGTTTTTAGCTTTTTATCTCGAATATTTATATTATGTTTGTAATGCGTTAAACATAATCAAAATATAAGTAAAAAAAACTTCCATATGTTTTATATTGCTTTATAACAAACAAATGAAAAGTGGTTGATAATTATTTTATTTTGAGAAACCAATTTTTAACATGGAGAACCGAAAAATTCTCATCAATCATACTTTAGAATATGGAGCACAGAAAGTAGATATTAATTCAGTGGGTGTCTAGAGTCTTAAACTACACATAAAAATCCAAATTTGTGCCAAAATTGTATTATTTTCTTAGGTCAGTGAAGCTTAACATGCAATATTTAATTTATAATGTGGCCAGCGCACAAAATTGAAATGCATTTAGAAAGACAATACCTCTGTACTGTAGAAATAATTACAATATTTGACTTAATTTACCTAAACAACATTAAGAAGTATATTTTCAAAGATGGCTTATATAAAAACTCTCTATAAAATACTTAATGATCATTGAAGAAAATATTACATTATTAAATTCGATCTCGCGTTAATATACGTACATCTTCATATCTACCCACCTTCTATCTTCTTTCAAATCAAATAAACATATTTCGAGTCAAAAAATTTATTTAATAAAATATTTCTTGTTTCTATGTGGTACTTATTTAATTTCGTTTAATGAGTAAAATGTCTGGTTCAAAATATGTTTATTTGACACGAAAAAAATCCGGAAGGTTGACAGCTATACATCTCTCTGCTTATCCGTTTCTTTTTCCGTTTTAACACTTTCCAACCTAGTTGAAAAGTGTTTATGACTTCGGTTTGTCTCCCATCTGGCCGTGCTCTTACTCGCGTAAATATACTCTGATTGTCCTGAAATTTTCGTATGTTATTGTCGTTTACTGTGGTATATTCCCTATCTCAACTGAAACGTGTAGCACTTATAGTTTTTTTTTACAGGGACAGTCAAAAGTATTCCGTTGCATTACAGTGAATGGGAAATACTAGTTTCACGTGCATTCTGATGATATGCTACGTCATTTAAAACATGATGAAATTTATATATAATTATGAAGCGCATTAAAACATGCTTTTTGTAGAATACAGAGTGCAAAGCATTTATTATTCATTTACAGGGTCAAACAAAAGAATTCTGTTACACATCGTTCTATGGGGAAAAATCGTTTGCAGTGTAATTTAGTGATATTTCACAATTTCAAACATAATGAAAATTATATACATTTCTCAGGTGCACTATAAATTTCTCTCTTGTGTGCATTACGTTTATTTACAGGGACACACAAAATATAACGGTTACAGTACATGTGCGATATTTACAGTCTATGTGTGATAAGTGCGTTTTCAACTATGGTGTGCGTTTTTTTTAACTAAGTTTTTTTTTTATAGTACGTGTGTGTTTATAAACTCAGTTGATCATATATAGGTCTACACAAGGGATTTCGTAAGTACGACAGACTATGGGAGTGAATTGCTTAAGGGTAGTTTTTTATTGTGTTACGCATTTTCCTGCTGAACTACATTTAGTAGACTAATATAAATTTGTGGAATATACATAAATTCATATACAGGGCTACGTAAAGAAAAAGATACATTGTCGTTTACGGTTGGTAATTGCTGCGAGTGAGTTTTAAGTCTCCTTTTCGCTTAATATGTGGTTTGTACAAAAGTCTTCAGATAATATACAGGGCTGTACAAAAGATTTCGAGTGCATTTCCATCGATTGGCGAAAATTGCTAAATGTGAATATTCTAACTGAACTAAATTTTATCACGCTATGTATCCACATCTATTGATCATATACAGGGCTGCACAAAATAATTCGACTACTTTTTTGACAATAGAAGGTAATTTCGAAAACTGTATTTTTTAAAGTATTATATGTTTTCTATTTTCACCTTATTTAACGGTGAAGTTTCGTTACAGTTTTCTAGCTGTGTTGGAAAGTGTTTCATAATCTATGCTTGACGCATGATTTTTCGTTCTTGTTTAACCTTAAGACAGAAACGACATCACATGAAATAATATTGTAGTTTTTATTAAAGTTTTATTTCCCTTCTTCGAATTCAGTGAAGGTTAAAAAGAGGAGGTGGAATAAAGATTTTAAAAAAAAAAAAAAAAAAAAAAAAGAATCGGTGATACAGAAGACTATGACAAATTTCACAAGAATTTCAACGAATTTCCAATTTTGAATTTTGAAATCTGTAGCGAGAGTTTGGGCTCAATTTGAGATGTTGTGTAAAATAAGAGTAATAAACTAATGAAAATTTAAAAAAAAATGAAAATAATTTCGAAACCTTTTTTCCTTGATAAATTGCAAAGTTATTTTAAACGAACCTATATATTTTAAATTTCTTTTATGAATAATTACTTAGGATGATTTCTGGGATTCTGTTCCAAAGATTTAAAACAGGCACTTCAATTATATATACAAGGTGTCCCAAAATCATTGACCTCGGATTTTGTTACTTAAATATTGATCATAAACATATATTACAAATTACAAAGTTACGTAAAAAAGGATACAGAATTTTATAAAATCGATTAAAATTTTCAGGGGATTAAATTTGAAGAAATACAAAATTTAAATTTTTATACGGCCCCCGTACAAAAAATTTCCCGATGAGTAAAATGTGCCCCATACACTAACAAGTGTATGTACACAATTTTTGCATTTTATCATAAAAAGTCGCAGAGATATGTTTAAACAATGTTGGTGAGGGTTTAATCATAAATTAAAATGTAAATGTTTACAGCTAGAGTGCAAATGACGTGACGCCGAAATGCATCATAAGCAAATAAAATATGGCTCTTATCTTTAGTTTTAATTACAGATTTACAAAACTATGTTTCTTGAAATATACTTTAAAATTTTACAAGAGGAATTACCGAATAAAACTTGGCCATGGCACAGTCAGTGCACATTAAAACAACTTATGCCTCTGATCGGTGCGTTGGCATGGATGATAAACGTTTTGAACAAGATTTGTAATATTTGCGTGAAGGTATTATTTCTACACAGTTTAGAAACTTTTATACCAATAAATAGAGCAATTATTATGTATTTATGCATTCATTGTTTTCTTTCGTAGTTTGGGTACGACCCCTAAAACGCGATCATCCTACATGATTTCTTCCCTTTACGAACTCATATCCAGGCATCGAAAAGTGGTTTAAGTCGGCATTTATGTATTTTCATACCTCTGCGACTTTTTATGGTGAAATGCTGAAATTTTGTACATGACCTTATTAGTGTATGGAGCACATTTTACTCATTGGGAAATTTTTTTTGTGCAGGAGCTGTATAAAAATTTTAATTTTGCATTTCTTCAAATTTAATCCCTGAAAATTTTAATCGATTTCATAAAATTCTGTACCTTATTTTACGTAACTTTGTAATTTATAATATATGTCTCTGATCAATATTAAAGGAATAAAAGCCTAGGTCAATATGTTTTTGAGACACCCTGTATATGTATAGCTAATAATTAAAATTTTTGCTTATGACTTATACATTTTAATTTAAAAACTGGATTTATTGATGTACACAAGTATAAAGAGCTAATATTCCGTAATCGGGCCCAAAGCCAAAATTCACTTCATTAATAACCAAAGAAATGATCACCTAGAATTCTATTATATGTTTGCCTCATAAAAAAAACTGCTCACTACAATACACTTAATTTTGCACCAAATCACGCTATCTAAAATATGCTATTTTCTCAAAGATTAAAACAAAGTTTATGTTTTCTTTCATCGATATAACATCATTCAAAGGCATAAAGAACAATTGATAAACATTTAATTTTTTCAAAAAGATAAGACAGCATTTTTATGAATTAAAGATGAAAATAATGGCAAGAAATTTATACCACTAAAATAGCTTAGGCGTTCCCTCTGAGCAGATAACTTCAATTGAATTATTCATATTATATAAGAATAATAAGTTACTAGTGAGCAAAGCAACAAGAAAATCTGTGAGGAATGCGCAAAGAAATCATTAAAACTAAGACTACCTATACACACATGGTCTGTTAAAATATACCCTACAAGAAAACAAGAAGAAAATTTACATTGTTGCGATGGGCTTCATTAATATTAATATTAATATTATTATTATTATTTATTTATTTATTTATTTATTACAATGATAAATATTTAGATATGAAGAACACTGACTTTAAAGGGCTGCAGACGAAACAACTTATATAGGCCTGTGCATTAAGAGAGGGCAAATCAAATTTGTCTACTTTCGTGTTGCATTGTTTTCACTCTACAAATACTGTTTCTGATTTAACCCTATTTAACAGTGAATACATTCGAAATTCAATCATTCTTGCTTTCACTGTTCTTCGGGAGTTTGAGATTCCCTAAAATAAATATTTATTAAAATATTATTATATCTTGCCCACTTATGTCAGATCTATTTCAGTCTGAGTCGAATTAGCTTAATACACGACAATGCATGAGTATGTTGCCCTTTCCTCACCTTTACCTTCGAGGTAGCCTACATGATTTTTTCAGCAAGCACTTAATATCGTATAATGACTTTCACTATTTGGATTCACCTGAGTTTTCATTGAGAAAGGCTGAAGGCCAAAATAATTAAGCGTCCATGATTGCTGTTGGGCAACCGCATTAGGGCACGGAGCCGCCCGCTGCCAAACATGCTGAGTCATTAATGACGGCTCCTTGTTTGTCTGCCGTGCCCCAGGTCACTTGCGAGGGCCGCTTGCCCCACTTCTCAACCTCATTATACAGCCTGTCAATGAAGTATGGATGCTGATGCTCAAGGGTTGCCGAGTTCTTCAGATCGCCAACATTATCTTGAAATCAAACCTGATAGATGTGAAAAATATGCGATAACATTAGTTGCTCAATCTTAATCAGAATTTTTTTTGTAGAATTAAATTTAATTACAGCTCACGTCGCCAAAAAAATGTAATGACATCGAATATACATTGATTTTACTTGTGAATATAATGCATGCAATGTAGCTCAATTTAAGAGGATAAATAGCAATTTATTTTTGTGGGGCTGAATCTTTTGATAATTTATAATTCTGATATAGTTCGATTAATGACTAGAAACTGTGGGATTATGCGGCCAGCGTTTCTTTTAATTGAAAAAAAATCAATATTTTCGAATAGTAATCTTCACTTTATTTAATGTCCGATTTTAAGTAATTATATAAACCAAACAAAATTTCGAAAATTTTGGTAATTTGAATTTAAAAAAAACGCGCTAAATTATGGTAAATTTTTTAATAAAAAAAAAAAACGCTCGCTACGAAATTTTGCAGCTTGTGGGATTGCAATCCCTATTAATGACAATGTGTCTACAAGTAAATAATTTTTCCATGTACTTTTTAATTTTTAATATATATTTCTAAATGTTTGTGTGTTTGCATTATCAGAATAAGATTCCACGTCTGGCAGGCGGACGAGTGGCTAGTCTCCTAAGCTTCAACCGATACTAACCTCGATCGGGCCCGCCTCTTTGGCGCGTTTGGAGGAGCTTTCCGCGACCTCCAGAGTCCGATAGCGGCCTCTTGATTCCTTCTTGTTGTTGTGTTTTTAGATGTTTATTTGTTTGTGCATGTTTTTGTGATATGTTTTACTGTGATATATGCTTGTCGCCATACTCGGTGTGGCGGGAGTCCCATGATAGGGATTCAGTCGCTGGCTTACCGGCTAGTTCTGCCTAGTCGGGTTCAAGCTCGCGCCGTCCACCGAGGGCAACCGAGCCGAGTCTCGTCTATGGGACAGAGACCGATTTTCCCCGTGGTCTCGGGTCGGCCAGGGGCACCTACCGGCACACGTAGTGTCGCCCGCGGAGAATGAGACCAGTGGCTTGTTCTTCCATACACTTCACGATCGGACTCTGCGGGAAAGCAAGGGCCGTAGGGATGCCGAACACCAGGTGGATGACCCGACTCCCTTATGGGTGTTCGGCGATGAAGCCGTTCGACAGTCCCTACGGCTCATCAGGTGTCACGTGGGGAAGTATCCTTTGATGGTAGGAACTTCCGCCGAACCGTAACGACCTCTGTCGTCGACTCTGGGGCAATGAGATGAGGAGGCGTCGCTGGAACGCGAACCCTCTGAATCGATCGTAGCGACCTGGTGAGACAAAGCCATGGTCTGCGTTATAAATCCCTCAGGATTTGGGCACGATGAGGAGTGGGCTCGCTCGGCGCCGTGAGGGCGCCGACGGCGCCTATTAGTTTTATCAGAATAAGATAGAAATATCAATTTACCACTCATGCACTCTAAAAACGACATTTTCAAAATTGAGCAAAAAATACTCAAATCTGAGTACGTCGTACAGTCAAAATGGCTCCGAATCAAAATTACTCAAGCTTGAAACATGTATACACCCATTTCTGAAAACATACACACTCTCCATAATAAAACATCATGTGCTCATATTTGAGTATGTCCATGTTTCAAATATGAGTATGAACTGGCTTCTATGTGCTCATTTTTGAGTATTTCCATGTTTCAAAACTGAGTTTGAACAGATTCAAATCATTTTTTAGTATGTCCATGTTTCAAAAATGAGTATGAACTGACCTCTATGTGCTCAGTTTTGAATATGTCCATGTTTCAATATTCTGAGTATTTCTAGCATTTCAGAATTGAAAGCATTGGGTCGTCATACACTATATTGCCAAAGGTGACCGGTCACTTGCGATTGTAGACGTTTTGTTAACTATCTAGAAAAATACATGAGGAATTAACCTGAAACTGCAGATGTGTAAACAGTATAGTATAGGTTATATATTTCCACGAAGATTTTTTCCCCGAAACTCCATAGGGGACTGTCAACAAATTGAAAAAGAACGAATATATTTTGGATTACCCTGTAAAAACTAATGCAGCAAAAGCGTTCAAACTCGAGATTATTAATATGTGGCTTATTGTAACATACTGTGTTCATTTGTATGAGGATAGCGTGTATACTCGAAGAGAAATTAAGGTTTTTATAAAAACAGTCCCAAATTTCACGAAGATTTTTGCTCATAATTTGCAGAGTTCTTAATATAAAAAGAAGTTATTTTAAGAAAATATGTCAAACAACATTGTACACAATACTCTGCAATCAGAATTAAAAAATAATAAAAATTGGATGAAAAATGAACAGGTTTACTAAAAAATGTTTCACTGCGCATGCGCGAATGCAATCAAAATATAATATGCATAATGTATTAGCTAAGTATATCGAGCAACTTTTGTGAAAGTCTGAAAATCATAGCTTGAAAATTCTGAAAATTATCGTCGATAGAATAAGCTCGAAATCCGTTGTTCCCAAAAAGAAGCAAAAAGATGAGGGGTTGTATCAAATATCTGTTGATTGGTGCCAAGATAGCGTACACAATATTACACGTACTGCTATATTTGGATACAACCCCTCATCTTTTTTATTCCTTTTGGGAACAACGGATTTCGAGCTTATTCTATCGACGATAATTTTCAGAATTTTCAAGCTATGATTTTGAGACTTTCACAAAAGTTGCTCTATATACTTAGCTAATACATTATGCACATTATATTTTGATTGCATTCGCGCATGCGCAGTGAAAAATTTTTAGTAAACCTGCTCGTTTTTCATCCAATTATTATTTTTTTTAATTCCGATTGCAGAGTATTGTGTCCAATGTTGTTTGACATATTTTCTCAAAATAACTTTTTTTTATATTAAGAACTCTGTAAATTATAAGCAAAAAACTTGGCGAAATTTGGGACGGTTTTTATAAAAACCATAATTTCTTTTTGAGTATACATGCTATCCTCATAAAAATGAACACAGTATATAACAATAAGCCACTTATTAATAATCTCCAGTTTGAACGCTTTTGCTACATTAGTTTTTACAGGGTAATCCAAAAGATATTCGTTCTTTTTCAATTTGTTGACAGTCCCCTATGGGGTTTCGAGAAAAAATCTTCGCGGAAGTATATAACCTATACCATACTGTTTACACACCTGCAGTTTCAGGTTAATTCCTCATGTATTTTTCTAGATAGTTAACAAAACGTCTAAAATCGCAAGTGACCGGTCACCTTTGGCAATATAGTGTATTTTAAACAAAAAGTTTCATAACAAAACTTAGATGTGAACGTGTCATTTTTCTGAGTGTGCATCACTTAAAAAATGTACTCAGATGAATATCTGAGCAACATAATTTGTAAATAAATTTCAAGGGGTGAACACTACTTTGTCGCCCTAAAGTTTCAGGACCTTTTTTTCAATCTTTTTCTTATTTTTATAAGAAATGTGAAGTGTTTATAAAACTCCATTTACACTAATTTATTATGCATATATTAAAGTGGAAAACCGTATTTTTGTTTAGTTTTTATTTTGAAAAATGGCTGTTTAGCTTGGGATGGGCGCGGTGATAGGCGCGAGAGCGCTTCGGAAAACAATAGGATAAAGCGGTGACACTTTTTTTTCTCTTTCCCCAAAAGCTAGTGAAGTGCTAAGCCATTTAAAAAATACGCATTTTAAGTGAAATGGCATCGATTTAAACTGAAATATAAGTTTCCTGCCACAAACTTCTTCACTTAAACTTACACAGAACAACGAGCTATCAATATTTCGAAAAAATCCTATGCATTTCACTACAGAAATAGCTGACGCTTAATTTTCAAATGGACCATTTTGATTGAAAATTGGTGGAGGTAGAGTGTCTACCAATTTTGAAAAATGCTGTTCTGAAGAAAAAGCGCTTAAAGTTTTCGTTATTGTTTACTACCGCTATGTCGCACTCTACTTCCTATAGCTCCAAAATTGCTCTTTCACTTTTTAGATGAATTTTTAACTAATAAAACATGTTTTTATAAAATATCAATATGAGATTCGATAGATCTCAATGTTACTTAATAAGTGAAATTTAAAAAACACACAAATAGATGTTTAAAATGTTTAAAAACCCTGCAGGTACTTTCAGCCGGCAGCCGCGACCATCTTCAAGGAGCGAAAATTCTTTCTCTAAAGAGAGATTTTCGCTCCTTGAAGATGGTCGCGGTTGTCGGCCGAAAGTACTTGGAGGGTTTTAAACATTTTAAACATCTTAGCCATTTGTATTTTTTAAATGTCATCTGTTAAGTAACATTGATATCTATCGACTCTCATATTGATATTTTATGAATAAAGTAAGGTGAAAACTTGCATTTCATTCTGAAGTAAAGCTAGGAGAGTCTGCGCACAATTCAACAAAATAATAAAAAAATATCTAAATATTAATTTTTTGCTAAACTATCCATGGATTATTTTGACTTTATTTGTTTTTTATGCAATTCCATTGCTATTTTGTTGTTATTCTGTAATTTAATAGAACAGTTGTAACAAAACGAAGAAAGCCATTTTGCGCAATCTGTCCTTACAGTGCATATCCTTACTTGGTGATTGCGTACATGGGTAGGAGAGATTGTTATTAATAATAAATACGATTAAATTGTTAACAATAATAATTACAATTAAATGACATTGTTGTAATGTTTTTGTAAATAAATGTTATTGTATTAGGAGTGAATATCTCAACCTAATGATTTAAGAATCAGGAAAAGGAAAGAATTTTAAGAACAATTAAAATATTTTAATTAAAGAAAAAAAATCAAAGAATCAGAAACAAAACAAGCCCAGAAACGATTACAAAATAACATTAAGTTACTTGATAACACGTTTAACTTAAAATTAGTCCATTTTCATTTCCACAATTTGAAAGTTTTCTTGTTTGCAGACCGAGGTTGTCGTCGTCCACAATCGATGCACTTATCCTTGTAAATGGTGCAGCTTTTGTGCAACCACCTGCCACAAGTAATACATTGAATCCAGTGACTTGTCGATATTGTCTCCGAGTACAGTTCCAGACATTCAGTACACTCATCCTCATTCCCAGCACTTTTTAGCAAATTAATTTATTGCCAAATTCAGTTTCAATAATTATATGTTTCAAAAATTATTTCAAAATTGATTCATTTACATGTTTTACATATAATTTGTAATTTATGCAAATTTACCAATAAGCTGCGTAATCTCTCCTAGCATGGAAACAAATGGGAACAATGCTCCATCTCTCCTAAGTAGCAGATGCGCAATCTCTCCAATTTCGGTAGGAGAGATTGTGTGGCCCTTTATGTAAACATGGTTGCTTCTAAACCGAACCGGCGGTGTTCGTACCGTTAGTCTAAGTTAGTAGCTTATGAGAAATCGTTTAAGTTTAAAATATTTTGTAATACTAATATTATATAGAAATTCTGACGAATAGTTATGAAAATTCAAGCACTCATTTTTGGAAAACCAAACAAAATAGCAATGCCTATCCTAGACGCTCGAAACAATCAACGTGCACATTCAAGTAGACACTCCACTACTGCTGTTGTACAAGTACCTGGAGTCGCTTCGCGCGGACTCTACTCCTTCCTCTCGATCCTCTTTGTGCACAATCTCTCGACCGTGCAATCTCTCCTGGCTTTACCTTATGTGTTTTAAAAATAGGTTTTTTGTGTATAAATTGCACTTTCAGCGACAAAAATAAATTCGAAATTTTGAAACTACCAAAGTGGTGTTACCCCTTAATAATGGTGTTATAAAGGTTTAGGGTTAAAAAAATTCCTAATTAGTACTCCATCAGATAATAGATTTGATACGCAAGTGTGGTCATCGGTAACTTTCTTGTTTTAGTGTAATCTTCGCTGTCTTCTTCTGTCCTTATGCTGCAATATTATATTAAACAAAAGCTGATTATTAATTTACTATTAATTAAAATTCAGCCAATTAAACTTCATTCTTTAACGAACATAAATTTCACTGCACTTGCAACCCCAGCTATGTCATCAATTTCATTTCTATGGGATGGTTTGACCTTTGGTATGAAAAATATTTTCTTTGAATTCAAGTGCAATTACGGCAGTCGAAATTTTCAGGTTAGTTTCTTTTATTTTATTTTCTTTTATTTATTTTTCGGAGAAAACATTTCTAATTATTTATTTTTATAAAGTTATTTTTTCGATTTTGCAAAGCCTGCGAAAAAGGAAAATGATTTCGTTTCTATGGCAACCTTTTATCACCAAATATTTATGACGTCATTACTTCCGTATTACTTCCGTTTATTAATATAAAGTTTTTCCTTTCAATTTTATTTTTACATCAAAATAAAATTAGCCTGGAGCCGGGCGGGCCTACTAGTTTGATATGAAATTTTATGCGTCCATTAATAACAGTACATTGTATGTTTCATACAAAATACTTTGCTTTACCATATTTTGAAAGCACAGAAAATTCCCCAAAACTAAATATCTTAAAAATGCATATTTTTACTCAACCATTTACGTAGGAAAAGCTTTTATTTATTTATTTATTTATTGAAATGTGTAATGGAAACTTTCCACTTAAAATGATATTTCTACATTCAGATAAAATCAGAATATATTTATTTTAACTACTTTATAAGAATTGAATTTTTTTAATGCTATTCGTTAATTAGTCACGATATTGTCGTAAGTTGTTTTTACAAACAATCCCATAATTATCGATTTACTAAAATTTAATGAACGATTCCTTCATAAATTTCATATGTTTGCTGTAAAATTTTTCTAATGTATTTTCAGATATTAAGAAAGGAAATTATCGAGGTGGAAGTTTCTTAATTCGTAATTTGAAACATAAAAGGTTAAGAAACAAAATTCTCTTTAAATTTTCCTTCACAATTTTTCTTTTTGAAGTAAAATGATTGCTCCATGGATAATGTTTAGTTTTTAAAAAAATCTTAAAGCTTGAGAACAATATTGTTGTTATTATTATTACCTTACTATTATAGGGATTTTTATACATATTACACATAATACCATTTTAAGAAAAAAAGTTTAAACGTATAACTATAATTTGAAATTAATAGTTCAAGATTGTTTTTACAGACGTGATATTATCATGCTAATATAAGCTTTAATGCATGAATATAATCCTAGTGCTGTATTAACTTACAGTGTTTAAAAAATATATATCTATAAGTCTACAAGTGTTAGGGAACCAGTTATTAGGGAATTTATTCCCTAATAACTGGCATGTTCTTATTTCCTTTCAGATTTAACTAACTTGAAATAATGGCCGAAACTAGACTAGAGGTTTCAGGCGAAAAAAAATATCCTAAAATGTTACTGGAAGTTTGAAAACATAGCTGAAGGGTAGAGGCAGTTTATGAGAGAAATTGAAAACAGATCTTCCTAACGCGACTTGTAAACGCTAAAATTATAGATGATTTTGAGACAGATGGAACTGTTCAAAATGTTCACATGCAAGATTAGGAAAAACGGCGGTCAACAACAAATCCCGCAAAAGAAGACAGGCTTGTAGATAGTTCGGCAAGAGGCTAGCGAGGTAGGACTTTCAAAATCGAATGTCCATCACATTTTAAAGCTCCTGCTACATTTGTAAAAGTTACATTCCAAGATCAGTCCACGCTCTCATTGAAGATGATCCGGACCGTTATAATTTATAACGTTATAATAACTTAAATTAAGTATAAATTTTTTAAGCACCCTTTATATTAACTATTATTTGGTGTAGACTGTATTAATTATATTAAAAATGGGTGGAAACTTCAAGCCCTTCTCATAATTTTGTCATATTTCATACAAAACATGTTAAAAATATCATTAAATAATATTCCTTATTTTTAAATTTATGAGTAAAAATCCAGGTTTGGCTTGGAGTAAGATATTTTATATTTTTAACTGAAACAATGGATTGTGCCCTATGTTCTTTGAAAGTAGTCTTCGTTTTGCTTTGTACTTACAGCCCTGAATTGAAAGACTTCGGCAATACCCTGTAGAATCAGTTCATTCGTTAATTTTTTTTATTGTATTTCAATAGCTGACAACTTTTGTTCTTTTATGTTACCATTGAAATTTTATTGAAATTGCTGCCTTATTTTATCTCAGATTTTGGCTTTTAAATAAGGCAATAATTACTATTAAATTTTAGTGCTAAGAATAAAGCATAAACGTTGGCAACTATGTATTTCATTGTAGAACCTTTATTTAAACTACTTCACTAACCAAAAGAAGAAATATTTTGCAATAATGAATACTAACTAATAATAGACACAGTAGTTATTTATTTCCCGCAATTATACTTATTACAAGATTGAAAATAACATGGATCTTTATTCCGAAAAATTCTGTCACATATTATCTCAATCATTCTTAAAAGTAAGACAGTGCTACATTGCAAACCAACTAATTACAAATAGTACAATTAAATGAAACATTTTTATCAGTAGCAAACAAATACTTCAGACGCAATATTTTTTTCGTACCCTACATCTCAATCGGGGTAATAAAACACTCAATAAGTAGATCAAGAGAGGAAGTATGAATAGAAATATTTTTTCCTAATTTCTTTCACATAAAATGTTCAGAATGAATTAAATGCTTGTTGCTTATTGAATTAAATGCTTATTGGTGAATGAATTAAATGTTTGTTGATTAATGAATTAATTGCTTGTTGTATTAAGGAAAAGTGCTTTTCGAAGAGTAATCAACGAAATAAACTGCACATTTCAGAATAGAGGGTTTTTTTTTTTTTTTTTTTTTTTTCTTTTTTTTTTAAGTTGTTTTCCTTTTTAGTTTTATGTTTAGAAGTTCGTGTATCAATGAAAAATTTTGATTTATTGAATTTTTGTGGTATTATAATATTTAATTTATTTTGTTTTTTATATTTTGTGTTACTGTAAATGTGTTTAGGATGCCATTATTGCCACTGATGATAAATACATTTTGAAGATTGGATGATATTGTCTATAACTAACTATTACTATTGTCTATAACTACTACTGTCTATAACTACTAGATATAAAAATTGTTTGTTAATGCTTAAGTAGACTTCCATAACAATATCGTTGATTTTCTAGTTCTTATCCTTAGCAAAGATGGAATGTCAGGAATATGTGAATTTTTTCAACTTTAATCTGAAGCATATCCCCTTAAAGTCGTCAATTTTACATACCATGTTTCTCTGAAAGTAGGGCCTTGTCAAAAAACAAGTCCAGCACGATTTTTCAGGATGCTCGTAATATAAACCTTACCTAAAAAAAATCACTACTTTAAAAAAATAAGCCCTACTTGAAAAATAACCCCTATTACTTTTATAAAATAGTTAGTTTCTAAGATATCACTAGATTTTAAATACACTGACGGAAAAAAAATCCCAACACCAAGAAAAAATTATTGTAGAGTAATGAAATTTGGACAATGCATTTGTCTAGTTAATATGTTTAATTGATTAGATTTTCAAGATCACAGGTTAATTTAAGCTCAAGAAAATGCATTTCAAATGTGAAATGCTGTTACATTAATAGCCGGTGTAACATCCAGAATTTTTAGTGCAGGCCTGCAAACGTGCATGCATTGTGTCATACAGGTGCCGAATGTCACTTTGTGGTATGGAGTTCCATGCTTGTTTTACTTGTTCAGTACTGGGACGGTCAGTGAAGGCTGTGGATGATGCTGGAGTTGACGTCCAATGATATCCCATACGTGCTCAATTGGAGACAGATCTGGTGATCTCGCAAGCCAAGGTAACATGTCGACACTCTGTAGGGCACGTTGAGTTACAATAACGGTAGGAAGGTGGGCGTTATCCTGTTGGAAAACTCCTCCTTGAATGCTGTTCAACAATGGCAGAACTACAGGTTGAATTACCAGACTGACGTACAAATTTGCAGTCAGTGTGTTGGGGATAACCACGAGAGTGCTCTTACTGTCATAGGAAATTGCTCCCTAGACCATGACTCCAGGTGTAGGTCCAGTGTGTCTAGGCCGAAGACAGTTTGGTTGCAGGCGTTTCCCTGCCCTCCCCTTGAACAACACACGGCCATCACTGGCACAAAGGCAGAACCTACTTTCATTAGAAAACACAACAGATCTCCACTCCGTCCTTCAATGATCTCTGGCTTGACACCACTGGTGACGCAAACGGCAATGGCTTATAGTCAGTGGAATACACGTTACAGGGCACCTGGCTCGGAACTGTCCTTGAAGTAACCGATTTCTAAGAGTTCGTTATATCCCAGTGGTATCAACTGCAGCTCGAATTTCTGCCGCAGACGCAGTACGATGCGACACAGCCGTACGCCGAATACGGCCCTCTCAGTAGTGCCCCGTGCCTGGCCGGAACCTGGTCTTCTTGAGGCAGTACCATCCCTTGACCACTGTTCCCAACAATCATACACAGTGGATACATTCCGGCCAAATCTTTCTGCAATATCGCGGAAAGAAAATCCAGCTTCTCGTAGCCCTATTGTACGACCTCGTTCAACCTCGGTGAGCTGTTGATAATGGCTTTTTCATCTTCTTAAAAGCATTCTTGGCTAACATCAACTCAATACGCCAAATTTCGAAGATAAATAATGCTCACGAACATTACATCACGTATTTAAAGCAAATCTGATTTGCAAATTCTGAGTGGCGCTGCTAGCGCGACACTTATGCGCGAAGCGCGAAATTTCAATCGATGTCATATTTCAGATGTTTAAACCCGCCTACCAAATTTCGTTTATCTAACACAAATCTTTCTTGGTGTTGGGATTTTTTTTTCCGTCAGTGTACTTATACTCAATCATAAAGATGCATTTAGATATAGACAATATGAATTTAATGAAAAGTAATGATTTAAAAATACAATTTAAATCAAATAGAGTGAATGAAATGCAAAATATCTCCTTTGTACCTTATGCTTGTTCAGCTTTAAGAATTAACAAGAAAGAAAAATATTACGTCAAGCATAGATTATGAAACACTTTAGAACACTTCCAGAATACTTTAACAAAACTTCACCGTTTAACAAGGTAAAGAAGATAACTAAGTCAACATTTTAGAAAACGCATAACACATATGAAAACTAGATTTCAGCCATTGCCGTCCATAGGCGGAAAAATACTCCAAATCTTTTGTGCAGCTCTGTATATGATCTATAGATTTCTATATATTCTACATAGTATACTAAAATTTAGTTAAGTAAGAAAACTTATAACACAGTTGAAAATTCACCTTCATCAATTTCTACCAATAGATGAAAACGTACTTGAATTCTTTTATACAGCCCTGTATATTACATACAGAATTTTATTATGCCACATATTAAGTAAAATATAATTCAGGCAAATTTATAAGCGGTCATGCATCCACTTCTTTCCAAAGCTCTATATATGATTTTATTTATATTCTACAAACACCTCTTAGTATACTAAATATAGTTGAGCTTGAAAATGCATAAGTCAAATAAAATATATATATATATATATTTAAGCAATTCCCGCTCATACTCAGTAATGCTTACGAATTCTTTTGTGTAGTCCTGTATATGATCTATAGAATTATACACACCAAATAGCATGCAAAAATTCAGTTAAACTTAAAAACGCATACCATAACTGAAAACGTGCTTCCAGCAGTCATCCCTAATAGACAATACTTCGGATAGAGTACTGTGTACGAAATCTTTTATGTATCTCTATAAATGAACGACAAATGCTAATGCACATCATATTCTACAGCAAGCATCTTGAAGTAAACCTCAATAATGCATATCATTTTAATCATATTTAAACTAGTGCATCAAAATTAAAATTTTCTGCAAACAGTTTTTCCTATAGACCATTTTACAACCAAGTTTTTTGGGTAAATTATAGGTTCTCAATCGTTTCTAGACCATCGCCCTCTTTACAGAAAAAAATTCCAACGCCCCCTCTTCCATAATAGTTAATTATACCAAATATTAAAATATTGTTGCATATTACCTTTACCTATTTTATCGCCCTCTTTACAGAAAAAAATTCCAACGCCCCCTCTTCCATAATAGTTAATTATACCAAATATTAAAATATTGTTGCATATTACCTTTACCTATTTTATCGCCCTCTTTACAGAAAAAAATTCCAACGCCCCCTCTTCCATAATAGTTAATTATACCAAATATTAAAATATTGTTGCATATTACCTTTACCTATTTTATCTCTCTATCTGAATCACAAAGTAGAAATTAATTAAAACGACAATCAAATGTAATAAAAAAAATGTTTATTAAAATTTTAAAAATAAACAAACATCAAGAAGAAATTAAAAAAAATAATGAGATGGTTGAGGCTGGTAGAGTTTTAACAATTTGTTAATGTCGGGTTCCAATTTCGTTAATATCAGTCGCAAATAACCACGTTCAGTGATGTGCAGTCTGTTCCTTTTCTTAGACAGTAAATTAGGTACTGCACTGAACCCAAGCTCAGCCAAGTGCGGTGAAGGAAAAGCAATTAAAAATTTCTACACTCTTGCCCACAATTCAGGCTAGAGAACTGGTATTGATTTTTGAAGCCAGAACTCTTGGTATACATTTCTGAATTTTACTTCTTCGTTCTTCGTTAGTTGTGATTTCTAAGAGTCCCTCTTCTAAATTTGATGATTCTGCTGTATCTGTATTTGCGAAAGGATGTAAAACGCAACTCGGTATATTCATGTTTTAAATATCCTGGAATCGCTCCATAAAATCAGCATGAAGAACGACCAAGTGTTGGCAGTAAGTAGGAAAATCTTCCTGTTTTGCAGAGACTGCTGATAGTGTGGGAAAGTGGCTGAATTCACCTCTACTTAGATTCTGTTTGAACAGAAGAAGTTTTCTCACAAAAGCAACAATGACGTTTTCTGTTTTAATTAAATTCAACTCATCACCTTGCAATTGAAAATTGACTTCATTAAAGATTCTAAACAGGTCTGTCAAATAAGCTATGTCATTTTTTTATATAATCAGGTTTTCGCGCAGTTTTTCGTCAATGTTTTCAAGAAAGTCCAGTACTGAGTCAGTGGATTGAAAAACGATTCAGAAAAATACTTTTTGAGAGCCAAAGAACTTCTGTGTGCAGCAGCAAGCGATTGTAATCGTCATCATTTCCACTACAAAGATGGCCAATTAATCTGTTATGCAATGAATTGCTTCTAATCTTATTGACTGCTTTAATAAAGTAATGAAGCGACGTATTCTGGCATTAATTCAGATTTTTTATAATCAAATACTGACGATGATTAATAGATGTTTTTTACAGCATATACATTTTCCGCTATACATTTTACACGATGTATAGCGAGTACGTTTGGTACTGCTTGTTTCAAATGCGCTATGGAACCTTTATGACGCTCCGTCATTATATTACGAATAGGAATTTTTTTCTCTGGAAAAATCTTGTTCATTGTATTAAATATCGATTCTAACTTTGTATCAGTTTCCAGATTTTTAGCAAATAATTACTCTTGACAATTTTTTTCTTCTTTTATGAATCGATCGTATTGTGAAAACTTCGGTATAGAGCGGGATCGGAGGTGTTGGGTAGCGAGGCAGATACCGAGAACAGATTAATTTTTGAATGAATTATTAAATGACGTATAAATACACCAATAAAAGTTACACTGATTGATGAGTTGGAAATTTAGATGTGAGTCCTTTTTGGCAGTGGTAAATTAGCGTGGTGGCAAGCAACGAGTCTCTTAAAACTAATGTCCGTTCAAGTCACGAATAAGCTCTGAAGGTTCAGGGCTTCTGTGTGTAGATAAGGTGCTACTTGGGTTTTTCTCTATCATTGGGAAAAGTCTTTTTCTAATAGGTTAGCTATAGGCGCTCTCGGGCATCGGGTGATGCAGGGGGTAGATTTCTCTTCTCCAAACCGAGCACATTGGTGAGCACTGAGCTCTACAATTATTATGGAGCTCAGTGCGGGCAAGCCACTAGAACGAGAATCGAGAATGAAATCCTTTTCTTCTTTCCTTCCCTTCTCCGTGAAAAAGCGGGGTCATGAGCGTTTGTTTCCGGACTTTCACCAATCGTACAGCCTGCAGTGCTTTCATTGGCTTTTTTTTGTTTTACAGTGTCGCCTACTGTTGCCACAATACGTCTCTAAACTATCTGACATCAAAGCGAAAAAGTTCTCGAGACGTCCACTGAATAATTAATCAAGGCTGAACTGTGGCGAATTTTTATCCAGAGTCTTTTCAACTTACTAGTTAAAATTGTCAATAGGAAAGACTAACAATGGTGTTTCAAGTTAGCGGCTCACTGCTGTAGATCTATGAATGTGGGAACTGAGATTTCTTGAAGTTTCCTTTAGCTGAGAGTCTGAAAAGTATTGAAGACTCTACAGTATGATAAGAGTAGTGCTTCATTATTTGGTAGAGTTTATTCATTGAGTTGAATGGAAAATGTGCAAGTCCTTAAGTAATAGCATAATGATATTTCAACGTCTTTAGCCATTTCATCTATTCTTCTTTTCGCCGAATTACTACTCAGAGGAATTTTTCTTATGATATCTGATGATGTCTTATGATGAAGAACAATTTTTTTTTTACATCTTTGACTGCCGGCAAGATTAATTCCTCGCCAATTGTGTGTGGATTTCTCGCTGTTGCGATTAACAGTCAAATATTATATGAGGTTCGTGGTCCATCATCTTCTTGTTTAGAAGATGACTTAAAAAGGTTTACTATTCGATTTCTTAAATATATATTTTCCAGTTCTTGAAAATAGGATAAATTTTTGTCCTTTTTATCAGCATGCATTTTATTCGAATGCTCTTGTAGCCTAGAAGGCTTCGTGGCTTCATTTGAAAAAACTTTTTGGCAAATTAAATACATAGATAATTGTTTTGTAGGAGACTGCGTAAATCCATATTTCAAATACTCAATACTATACTCCCGGCATTTTTTCTTAGATTCAGACATTTTGAAATACAAAATTTGCCACGGTTTAAGTTTAAGAAAATTAACTTTTCAATAGATTTATAGATAGTAATAAAAATAATGGCTACAGTGACTTCTATAAATTTCACTTAGAATAAACAAATTTCTTGATCAGATTAAAAACCACAGGTTCGTTTAAAATCTCTGTTTAGGCATGTCTTACCATTTTCTGACACTTTTCGAAATTCAGGTTAATTAAAAAAGGAATTCGGTTTCAAACTTTTAGCCAACCTAATATAGCAAAATTTACAGTCCACGATTTTTGAATTTTTAACGATTTTTAGTGCGATTTATAGCAATTTTTGCGTTCCGCAGCAATTTTTGGCATTCATGAAATAATTGCAGTTACAATGGTTTAGCTCGCTGTAATACAATTTTGTCCTCCGATAGTTTTAGCGTTTTTTTCGTGTTCCACGGCGATTTTTTGACATTCATGGAAGAAATTCGATTTGGGGTACCCAGTTCTAGGTTCGTTTGTATAGATTTTCATTTAAAGGTATATTTAAGGTTTTTATCATGGGGCCGGGCAACACCGGAGAGGAGTGGGGGGTAGTTAGTTCTATTATATTAATTTTCTAAATAGCTAGGTACGCCACTACCGCCCCTTTGACTGTCTTAACGCCCCCATTTGCCTCTGGACTCACTACGGGCCCCCACGGAAGGCTCCAGTGACCACTGGGGATCGGAACCGCCCCATTGGGAACTTATGGTGTAAATGAATGATAAATGTTTAAGTGTAACATGATTTATCACGTGCGGCATCATCTCGTCCTTCTGAAAATAGGTCATCATTGAAAGATTGAGTTATAGAAAATTACGTCATTTTAATACAATCCTATAAAAATATGAATGTTTAATGAACGAAAATGTGTGTTTTCACTTAAAGATGACGTAATTTGCCACCCACAGTAGAATTCTGCTATAGTTTATTCATCAATAAATAAATAAATAAAATAAAATATTACAAATGAAATACAAATTTAACAGACATGTAGTTGAACTACGCACTTAAGCCACTAAAATTATCAGAATCAAAAATCTGCTATAAATAGCGAAATCTTTGGCGGTTTATTCGGCTATTAACTCTTGACATGCGGCTAATACGAAAATATTGCTTTTAATGAATTTAGATTCTTTATTTGAATACGTAATTGAGATTTTTCATATAAAAATGTTTTTTGTTATTGTTAGTGGGAAATCTAAAAATATATATATTAAATGTAAAAATTCTATTAGAGTTTTCAAAAACAGAGAAAATATTTTTCACCTGTATTATGGAACCCAGGAAACCCGGATTGGATCCATTAGTTTTAATAATAGCACTATTTATTAATATCTTATATTTGAAAAATATTTAAATTTTAAAAATAATGTATTTTACAAAATATTGTGTAAAACAAAAAGGTAATGAAATACATAAATCATTGTTCAAGTAATTTCTAAATAACCGAGGTTTCTCTTTAACGTTGATTGGTTCATCTTTCAATAATTTATATCTCATTAGGTAATAATTAAAATTTAATGAAAACGTGTATTTTTACGATTTTTGATAAATATATTTTAAACCTGTAATAAAATTGTAGTGTTGTTTTGAACTTTTAAAAGCTGAGTTTAATTTTAATATGATCTTCTAACAAAATAAACCACAGACAACCAAAGAAAAAAACACTTTCTACGAATTAAAAAAATGTTTTACTTTTTTTCCTTGAAGCCTGCGAATAGATTTTATTTTATTTATTGATTTTCGGGTACAGAACATTCAGTTTGTTAATCCGTGAATTCCGCACTATTGCGAATTCGTACTGACCAAAATTTCAAATGACGGCGTTTTTTTTTAAAACATACTTTCATTAATTTGTATTTTTCATTAACAAAATGAAATTTTTGAGAAAATTAAATATCGCACTTCAATTCCTCATTAAATTTCATATAGCAATCATGCGTTATATTTCATTATCACTATGTTGCTAGCAAAGTTATACGCAGTTGAAGTTACGAAATCCCAAATCACATTAGTGTGGAGGGCGCCAGATATACTGAACTTCAGTGTGGTGGAAGCCGAGATCATTCGGAGTCCACGGGTTAATGTGGCTTTACAAAATACTATGTGTATATGAGCACCGATAACTGTATTCAGAGACGAATCCATCTCAATAACATATTCAAACCTTACAAGGAACCAAATACTTTTACAAAACAAAAAACTTGCATAAGAATGCCATTAAATCGTCATCTGATATTTATTCGAAATCATTTCGGAAGTATGCCATTTAAAGTAAACAACTAAATTAAAAAACAGAATGCACCTATGCTGAAGTTATATGTAATAATGCATTAAGTAATAATAATAATAATAATAATAATAATAATAATAATAACGATTGCATAAACATTTTTAAGAAAGAACTTAAAAGAGATTAAACGAACTTTATTATCGAAAATAGTATAAGCGGTTCACTTCATCCTTCTAAATAATAAAATTTTCAGAAACTTGTACATGTTTTTTCATGGTACTGATATTTTGTTATTCATATTCGAAGTTGAAACCAATTGTTATGAAAAAAAAAAAAAAGTTGCCATTTGGTGAGTAAGTATATCTGTTTGACGGAGACTTTGTTTTGGATAAAATTATTTGTTGAAGTTACAATCAATAAAAGCAATTAATACAAAGCACTGATGTTTGCAATTTAGTAGTACTTAAGAAAATAAATTTCGCAAAAAAATTTAAATGACGCATAGCCCATATGCATAAAAACATAATTATAAGTTTCCGGCGTATAAGTTGGGTACACATTTGCGACCGCTTGTTTTGGTCTATTTCCACCTATGGGCGTTAACCTAGCATATTGCATTATTTAACAAAAAGTTTTCCTGTAAGCTTGTTTATATAAAAAATGAATATATATATATATATAATCATGATACTGTTTCTAATTGACGTATTTGTATCCATAGTACACTGATTGTATAAGTATGAATATTGTGTATATCTTTTAGAAATAGTGTAACATATACAATGCAAAAGTAACGCCCAAAGGTGGAGTTTCAGATATCCAAAAGATGTGAATTCCCCTCACTGGCCACGAAGGTTTTAATATATTATAATCTGTCAATATAAATAATTGAAAAAACTGATTTTTAGGTTTTAAAGTAACTTAAGAGAGGTTAATTTTGAACAATATGTAATAAAAAGATAAAAACAAATAAACTCTTTGCATACATAATTAAAAATTCTATAATTGTATTTCCAGTGCGACATTATTTGAAGGGCTCGGATGTAAAACAAGGTCACTAACAAAATGCAAGTTTCGAGATGTTCAATATTCAAGTTTTTTAAAGAAAACTACAATAAAAACTATTGTGATTAGAGATTCTACACTGGCCTCCAAAAGTTAAAGTACAGCATGTTTTTCGAGGCTCAGCAGACAAAAAATGGCTGTCAGATTAAACTTCATAGTTTATATGAATGACAATAATAAGCTTTAAAAAAACTTATGCAAAAATTACAGCTACCACTTTTATTTTATAGAAAAGAATAGGTATTTGTGAATGAGAGAAAAATATGCAATTACGAAGCTTTCGTAATTTCGCGTGTAAGTTTTGTTGTATTCGATCTATTGTTGTCAGTTTTGTTCACAACAGCCAGTAGAGTCTAGAAATGTCTAGAAGTCGTTTGCCCGATTCATTAAGGTAGCGGGTGGTAGGATGGTTGGAATTGGGGTTGTCACAGGCCGATACTGCTAGACGGCTCAATGCGTCTCGCAGTGTAGTCCAACGACTCTGAGATCAGTATGAATCCGAAGATTCTGTATCCAGAAGACATGTTCCAGGACGCCCACGTGTTACAACACCTGCAGAAGACCAATTTCTAGCCGATTTCTAGCTCTTTCGGCCCGAAGGAGAAGACGCACTACTGTGACGCAAGTCATTGCAGACCACTTTGCAGCATCAGGGAGAAGAATCTCTGCTACTACGGTGCGAAGACATCTTCACAATGCAGGTTTCTATGCGAGGCGACCAGTTGTGTGTGTGTCCCCGTCCAGATTCACACTGGAGAGCGATTCAGGACGTCTTCTGATCCGGAGAGAACAATGCACTCGATACCATCAATCAAACACTGTCGAAACGCACAGGTACAGAAATGGTGGAATCATGGCTTGGGCAGGGATCTCACTCGGAGGCCACACTGACCTGCATGTGTTCCATGGAGGAACTGTGACTGGTGCGAGATATCGGGATGAGATCCTTGATTCATATGTGCGCCTATATGCCGGTGCTATTGGCAATGGTTTCATTCTAATGGATGATAATGCGAAACCACACCGAGCTGTGGTTGTTGAGGATTATCTTGAGGATCACGGTTTGAAGAGAATGGAATGGCCAGCTCACTCTCCGGACTTGAATCCGATAGAACATCTTTGGGACTATCTTGGAAGACAGGTTGCGGCTTTAAGTCCTCCTCCAAGGTCATTAAATGAGCTGGAACAAGGCTTACTCCAAGTCTGGTCAGCGTTAGCTATTTCGGTGTCCGACAATTTAATTGAGAGCATGGAAAGTCGATGCCGCCAATGCATTCAAGTCCGGGGTGGACATATTCCGTATTAGAACCAGTTTTTTAATGTTTCTGTCACATTTTACTGCATAATACTGCGATGTACTGATTTCTCCAAGAATGGAATTTTCCACCATGAGTGCTTTTTTGTTGTAATTTCAATTATACGTTTAACTTAAGTAAATTTCTATGTCGCATTTAATAAATAACAGTTTAGCGCACATTTCCTCCAAATGTGTTGTTTCTATATTCATTCATTTGCAAATTAGACGCAAAAAACCTGTTGTACCTTAACTTTTGGAGGCCAGTGTATATACGAAAGATTGGACATCGTCGCACCGGCAGACTTGACATATCCACCATGTTAGTTCCAAGTGAAGCATACTGTCACTCTATGAAGGATTTTTGGAATTTTAATCATAAAACGTTTCAAATATTGCATCAAAATGTTCTAAACTGTTAATAGGTAAATTATTTTTGCTTAAAGATACCTACTTCTTAATATTTAGGAATGTTTAATTATTTTGTAACATGCATTAAATTGTATGAGTTCAATTGTAATGTATGTAGTACTTTTCCTTTTTCGTTTTTAATGTATAATTATACAAATTATGTAGTTATCAAACCCGATTGATTTAGCTTGACTTCGTAGTTATGTTATATAATAAATCTGTACGTAACATTTACTAAATTTATAATATTTTGCTCATGTTTGTATTGTATACACAGTACGTAATACTGTTTAAAACGTTTTCAACTTTAAGCAGTTTGTTTATAATTAACAACGATCAAAATGAGTAACAAAAACAAAGCAATTTCGTTTCTGTTGATGTTATTTTACATTTAAAAGCGATTTTGATTTATAATTCTTGTAGTAAATGAGGAAAACATGTCGATGTAGATACTTTGCACAAAGGCACACAGAGAAAAAATATATCTCTGGTGAATCCGTGACATGACTTGTCATGAACAAAAAAAATTTTGAATAAAAAAGTAAATATTAATATTTTTTTAAACTATAGCTATCGATAGAACCGGAAAAATATTTATTTATTATTTATTTTTATGTATTTATTTATTTGTATTTTAGTCGGCAAAAATGAGATGGCATTTTAAAACTGGAGAAAAAACACTAATATTTTACAAAACCAAAGATACTGCTAGAACTAGAAATGTACACTGAATAATTGTATTTAATTGTTTTGCTTTTTATATTTCCCGTCACGAAAATAGATTTGGTAGTTTTAAAATATAGAAAAACAAACACCTTAAAAGCAATTTCAAAACACGAAAAACAACAAGGAATTTCACTTCGGCAAAGATTTATTTGAAACTGTAAATATTAATATATATATATATATATATATATATATATATATATATATATATATATATATATATATATATATATATATATATATATATATATATATATATATATATATATATATACCTTTAGAAAGGGACAGGTGCCCCAAATAGATGGGTATATTGTATAGATGGGTATATTGTCCTGGTAGCAGATGCGACAGTTGGCAATTGCAAAAAAAACAGAAAACTTGAAAACTGATAAGAATCGAGGTCTAGTAAGAATGTTTTTTTTAGATAGTAAATATCATTTTTTTAAATTAAAGTTACCGTTGGAACCAGGAAGATAAGACAAAAATTTCCGTGCTTATATATATATATCTATATATTACTTTAGGGGGGTAACTGCTAGACGCTGATGAAAATATATTGCGTTCTTACAGCAATCCATCTGCTTTGAAACTTACATGGCGGCTATTTCGTCAATATCCAGTCTCTCTCGTATGTAAGATATCTAATTGCCATTGCTTCCTCTAAAACAGCTGCTTTATTAAAGACTGAACCTTCAGTTAATTTATGTGCAACATTTTTTGCCTGCAAGATTTTATTTTTCTGGACTTAGTGAATTTTAATTACGAAAACTCTTCGCACTTACCAAAAGTTATCTTTGATTTTGATGGCATATATTAATAAAAGAAAAGATGCTTGTCTATGTGTCTGCTTGTTGGCGATGACTAGGAAAATCTATTGCACGTAGAGAGCGCATTGAAAATTTGGAAGAGAATATACGAAGAAGTCTAAATGCAACTGAGTCTACGATTTTTCAATAATAAACCGAGTTACTAATTGAAACCCCTTATGAATCCGAGCTTCAATTTTCGTCAGTTCGATGGTGTTATGATCACTTCCGGATATGTACGAGTAATCCCCGGTTTTTCAAGCTGACGAAGAGCAAAAGTTTCCTTTTTCCTGCATTTTGAAATCGCAATCGTCTGGTCTCTTATTGAGTTACAAGAAAAAAAAATGAAAGAAAAGAATAACACGAACATCTTTGGGGTACTTTTCCGGTTGTAACGGTAGCTTTTGTTTAAAAAATATTAATATTTACTTTTTCAAAAGACATTTCGTCTGAACATCAATTTCATATTAGTTTTTATGTTTTTGCCTTTTTCTGCACCTTTAAATTGCTATCCACATGTTCCGGATGAAAATACCAAATAAATAAATAAACAAATAAATAAACAAATAAAATACCCATTTATAAGTATCTTCCCTGTTGTAAGGTTAATTTTTGTTTAAAAAATATTAATATTTACTATTTAAAAAATATTTTTTCTGAAGGTCGGTTCCATGTTCGTTTTCATGTTTTCCGTCTTTTCTGCACATTTAAACTGCCATCAGCGTGTACGGGATGGAAATACAATGAACAAAAAATACCCCACTTATTCTTCGTACCTTCCCGGTTGTAACAATATCTTTTGTTCAAAAAACTATTAATATTTATTATTTTAAAATTATATTTTCTGAAGATCGATTTTATATTCTTTTTCATGTTTTCCATTTTTCTGCAGTTTTAAAATGCCATCCTCGTTACTCGGATGAAAAAAAATAATTATGGTACTCTCCCGGTTGTAGCAATGGTACTTTTTGTTTAAAAAATATTAATTACTAATTTAAAAAAATATTTTTTGAAGTTTGATTTCATAAAAGCCCTTCATCGAACGCTTATCAACGAGCGTGCTATTGTGCCGGTTGCGATCGCTTCTGCGAGTGTCCAGGGAATCCTCGGGAGATATTTCGCTTTGTAAAAGATAGCTTCACAGCTAATTGAACAATTTCGGTGGAGTTTATTTTACCAGTTTTCCTTATTTAAAGATGGGAAAATAACACGCTAATTACACGGAAATCCCTAACACTAAAGGACGCTGTTTTTCTTAAATTTATGTTTTTTATAGGCATATTGGGCCAAAATTGAACATAACTAAATGTCAAAAATTAAATCGGTAATCGCTATAACGAGTCCCTTAGTTCATTTGGAAAGATTTTTGTTTAAAAATTTACAATTATACAAATTCGAGTGTGTACTCTGCCAAAGGCAGTGGGCCTCCAACTCTAGATTCGTTTGGATATATATATTTGTTTTTAAAAAAATCATACGAATTCGAGTGTCGTTTGCAAAAGCAGAACGAGGCGTGCGCAGCATGTCTGGCAGTACGCTTCCGAAGGTAGTGGGGCCCACAAATCAAGGTTCGATGGATAGATTTTCTTTTAAAATTATAATATCTTACAACTTTGAAGGTGTGCGCTGCCGAAGGTAGTAGGGTCTACAATTCTAGGTTTTGTTTAAAAATATAAGATACAAAATCGAGTGTGTACAATACCGAAGGCAATGGAGCACCCAACATCCCCGACCCTCTAAGTCAATCTCGGAGAAAAATGTCTTAATTCAACATTGATTTCAGGTATATTTAAGGTTATTATCCCGGGCCCGGGCAACGCCGTTCGATTCAACTAGTTTAGAAATAAATAAACCTTGTACTTTTAAAAGGATGTCAGGATGCAGTTAAATAATTGTAAATGGAAATCAGAAAAAAATCAAAAATACCATGTTTTACACCGGAGCCTCTCGCTTTTTTTTAACACTTTCCAACTTTTTAAAAAGTTTTTAAGAATCCGTTTGTCCGGCCGTCTGGCCGTGCTCTAACTTTCGTAAATATACTCAGATTGCCCTGTAATTTTAATATGCTATCGAAGTTCAAAATTGAATGTTTGCTATTGAAAATGAAGTGTGTAGCATTTATAATTTTTTTACAGCAGCCATACTCAATCTGTGGCCCGCGGGCCGCACGTGGCTTGGCGACCTTTTATGTGTTTTCCGAGACACATAATCATTAATCCATATTTATAAAATTGAGTTCAGCATAACAGTATTTAAGACCCTCACTGTTGCTTCATATATTTTCTTAAGAAGACAAAGTCTGCCCTGTTATTTATAATTAATTTAAAATATTTTAAAGCATCTTAAATGCCGCTTTTTTAAGTTAAAAGTTCTTTTTACATATAGTCCTATTTGTGTTTACAGTGATGTAAAATTTTCTTAATCTTCAACACTAATCAACCATTTTTCAAAAATAATTAAATTTGCACTACATTTCTACAATTAAAAAAACAAAAACGAATAAAAAGTTTTTGCATTGAGCAAAAGACTAATTTATTAGAGAAAATTTCCTGATTTATTTTTCTTTAAGAACTTGGAAATTCCGCATTGTTACATTATTACATTTTATACCTAATCTTATAGGTTTGAATGTTTTTCGCAGAAAAAATTGGCATCAAATTTATTTTGCACCACTATTTTCAAACAACAAACTTCAGGACATATTTCTGCAACATTTGCAATAAAGCTCTACCACGAAGTATATTGTTTGGAAATAGTGGTGTTATATTTTTTTGGTAACATTTCTTCTACGACAAACGTTGAACCCTACTGATAATATTAACCCTTTCGCGACGAGCGTCTTTTACAGAATTTTTAATTTTTTGCCACCGGATTTTCAAAACAGAAATTTTTGCCTAATTGAATCGCAAAAATGTTATCATTAAATAAGGTAAAGCTTACAATAAAAAATTACTGGTGGGAATAATCAAGGATTCTGAGCACTTTATGCGTCACGTATACGTGTCGCTCGTCCCCAAGGGGTAAATTTTGTTATATTGCTTTGTTTTACTACTTATGTTACTTTATTATTTTAATTACATTTTTTTAAAGCAAGAGCCGTCCTGGTAGCTCGACATATGACCTAGGGACAGTCTCCCCCTATGGGGTTTCGCGAGCGAAGTCGTCGGCGGTTCCCCGGCGGTTCATCAAGGTTCCGTCCCTACGGAAGTTTCCTCCGAGATGTGGGGTTACTGTCGTGGCGACCTATGTCATCGACCTTGGTAAATTGGCTTGGGGGTCCGCAGTGGGGAGCGGCCCCAAGCCGATCGCAGCGCCGAGGCGAGACAAAGCCTCTGGTGCGATATAAGTCGTTTAGAGACTTGGGAGCGATGGTCGGAACGCGAGCCGGCGACCCCCGTGGGCTTCTGGCGGCGCGAGCTCATTTTACCATTTTATAAGTCTGTTGTGGCCCACCTAACGTCGCAAACGTATGTTTACGGCTCGCGAGTAAAAAAGGTTGAGTATGACTGGTTTACAGGGACACACAAAGTAATTCCGTTGCATTATGATATATGTTGTAAAATCATTTGCGGTGCATTTTAATGATGTTAAGATAATTCAAACATAATGACATTGATATGCATCACTGAAGTGAACTACAAAATCCTTTCTCTGTATTATACAGGGTGGCTCAAACGTAGGTATACAGTTACTTATACAGCAATACTTTTAATACATGTTTAATACAGGTTTAATTACATGTATAGTTACATATTTATTCCAGAAGGTGCTCAAAATGTCCACCTTCGGCATTGATGCATTCCTGCAACCTGTCCCCGACACTCTCACACACAGTGCGACACAAATTCCGGTTAGAACGAATTTCCTTAAACGCGTCATCAATAAAATTTTTCAACTGTCGTACTGTGAAGAATTTTCTAGAATAAACCTTATCCTTTACTACTCCCCAGAAGAAGAAATCCATTGGAGTTAAGTCCGGGGAACGTGGTGGCCACTAAATGCTCCCCCGTCGCCCCATCCAATGATGCGGGAATGCCTCATCCAGGTATTCCCGTCCCCTCACCCAGGTATTCCCACCGTCGTCGTTGCTCCTCGCTCAGATTGCCAGCTATCGTTTACCCTAGAAACAAAAGAAAGGGCCCAATAGTTATGTATATGTAACTGTATACCTACTTTTGGACCACCCTGTAGAATAATTAGCATTTATAGTTCATTTACAAGGACGCACAAGAAAATTTAATTATATTATGATATATATGGAAAATGAGTTCGCAGTCTATTTTAATGATGTTATGATACTTCAAACATAATGAAATTGATATATATATATCAATGAAGTGTTGTACTACAACATGTTATCTATAGATTATAGAGTGCATAACATTTATCGTTCATTTAACAGTAATAATTAAAATATTCAGTTACAGGATGGACTATGATAGATAATTATTGGAAGTACGTTTTCAGTTGGGGTATTTATTTTTAAACTTAACTAATATTTAGCATATTACGTAATGTGTATAAATTATATAAATCATATACCGGGCTGTACGAAAGAATCGCACACATTACTGGATATGGACAGCAATTGCGGAAAATGCATTTTGACTGCATTGTGTGTTTTTTAAATTGTTTATTTAGATATTTAATTTCATTGTATAAAGAAATTTAGTTTCTTAAAACTATTCTGATAGTGTTTCATAATTTATTTAATAAAATGTTTCATAATTTTTGCCAATTTCATGATTTTTCGCTGTTGTTAAATTGTGCACATGATCACCTCAAATCTATTACAGGCAAAGATTTAAAATTTTATTTATAGGTTTCCTACTCTGCAAAAAAAAAATTGTTGATTTTACAGTATAATACTGGCATCCCAGCTGGCAGTATTATACCGTAAAATTAACAGTAATAAACAGTAAAATAAGCAGCAATACACTGCCCCGCATGCGCGGTAATCTCCCCCCAAAAAGATAGCTTTTTGATGAGTTTTTAATTGATATCTCAGCTAATTATCAAAAAAATAAAAATCTGAGACTCAGATGCATAAGGACCTGCCTTAGACTATCCTCATACAAATTGTCAGATCTCTGCGCGTGGTAGATTTTCCTAGCCATAGCCAACACACCCACACTGAGAGAGAGAGAGAGAGAGAGAGAGAAACTTTCTTTTATTAGTATAGATATAGATACGACTTAATGCATTGTTTGTATAATAGGTGTTTTTAAATCTCAACAAATACAGGTCAATAGAAGGGCCTCTGCAACTTTTGAAGTCGCTTAACTTATTGCTTGCTAACCTTATTTTTTATGAAAACTCATTTTAAACATGAATATTACATTGAAAATACAATTGTGAAGTTTCAGAATATTATATCTGACACGCTTAATCTTTGAAAAATGTGTGTGGGTTTTTTGCAAATTGTTTAGAATAAAAAAAGCTGTCTAATAAATTAAAAATAGATATTTTTAGACAAAACAATATATATATATATATATATATATATATATATATAATACGTCTGAATTCAAAATACAGCAAACAAGTTCTAGCAACGAAATCTGACCAAATCTCCAATTTAAAGATAGGTAAGTATAAAGTGTATACGGAATACTATTAAGTTAATAAATAATTAACAAATTCAAACATCAAATTACCGAAGCTCCAATTCAGAGACGGCACGCAGCAATACATACATAATAGTTTTAAAAGAAAAAATTGGAAAATAAATATATAAAATGATAAAAGATGCCAGATAAATGTAGAATAAATGTAACTCAATCACATAAGAACAAAAAAAAAAAAAAAAACGAATTTACATATCAAATTATTGTAAAATGGTATTCGAAAAAACACATGTGACAATGTATAATCGCAGTTTGGCAGTACATTTTACATGTCAAAAAATAATGTAATATTTCGTAAAATATACTGACAAATTTTCTAAGAACATTTAAACAAAACATTCAAGTTTATTGAAGTGGGACCTTCTAAATTTAGGGATTATCGTATTAAACACAAATGAGATAGAAACTTACGTGTTGGGATTCAGTTCCATAAGGCCCAAATAGAGCTATTATTAAAGATTTAGATGGTTTTCCTTGAACGAAAACAAAGTAAAGATAATTTTATTAGTTCTTTCTGAAGATGTTTCTCCCAAATAATGTAGCATAACAAACGTAAGAGTCTGCACTTTGCAAATTAATAACTCTAACTTTTTAGACAAGGGAGTCTTATTATTTCTCTTTTTACTTACCCATCATACGTAGTATAGGGTAAGTCTTGTAATCGTTTTGAAAATCGAAAAATTTTTTTTGACGGATTTACACGTTTCAGACATTGGAGATTCCGAAAAACATATTTTTAGAAAAAAAAATTTGCCGTCCGTCTGTGTGTCTGTGTGTCTGTCTGTGTGTGTGTCTGTGTGTCTGTAAACGCTCTATCTCCCGAAAAAATTGAGATAGAGACTTGCAATTTTGTATGTACTTAGTATGTAATAATGGGAAGAAGCCTATTTCATTTCAATAACCTCGATTAACCGGAACTATTTTTTCGGACTCTCGAAATATTCGTTCTGATGAAAGGTATATAAAAATTTTCGAAATTGTTTATTTTAAGAAATGAATATAAAAGACCATAAAAAAACATAAATTTTGCATAAAGCATGAAGTCGATCGGATAATTAGTTGCCGAGATATTTGGAATCCTATTTTCCACACTCTTCGATTTTTCATGACCCTGTATTTCATCCAAATTTGACTTCAAAGATATATTTTAATTGGAAATTTGACGCTTAATCAGATGCAATAAACCGCTAGTTAATAGGATTATTATTTTTGGAGTTATAAGGATGTTTCTTTCAAGCAATTCAGTAATCGTTCAATTCAGTAATTCAATTGTGACGTTATCAAGCCACGATTTTATTTAAATTGCAATGCACTTTATAAGTAATTTACACATTTTTATTTTAATATTTTACATTATGCATATCCATGATGGGTAAGTATTACGGTGGCCCCCAACGACTAGTTTAGTTGATCACTAGTGCTTTATTTAGTATGCGTTGTTGTGCATAGTGAAATACCTCGCTCTTAAAATGAACAGCTACAGTTTAATTCAGTTTCGGAAATCTAGTATGAAAAAATTCCAGTTTCGATATTTCAATTGCAACTAGGAAGATTCTACTATATTTTAATCATCTCATGATTAATTATTTTTAAATGAATGCGAAATAAATTTCGTATTTAAAATAAATTTAAAATGAACTATTAAGAACAATTTATGTTGATTTTTTAAAAGCGTTACATTTATTACAAAATTTCAATGCAACTCTGGTATAACGTTTACAAGCACGAAAAATTACTATTAATAATTATTAGATAGTTTTTTATGGTAATTTAAACATTGTACACTTTATCACAAAGTAGAAAGTTTAAAAAAAAAAATTAAATAAGATAACATTTTGAACGTATTTTTGTTTAGACCCAAAAGCTGGAATAGTTTGGGAAAATCTTCTCTCATGCAGAATAGAAAGAAAAATATCAAAGATGGATTTTCCAACTGAATTAGTCGAGAAGGAAATGACTCGCTATCTATTGCAGTATTTCACAAGCATTGATGAACTTCATTTGAGGTGATACATGATATACATCATACATGTGATACATGATTAAAAATAAAATCGACATTCTTCTCCGGAGATTGTTTTACAATATAGTCTCATATGACGTTTCCGTGTATGAGAGGGTTAATAGTGTTTTTTTGCCACGAATTATTTAAAATTTTGTATATTATTGTATATTATTTTGTTGTTATCTATTATATTTTGTTATTCATAGAAATATTTTATATTTATTTTATGTTCCTCTTCATTACAATTACAGAAGAAAGATTAAGTTAGGGATAGAATTTGTTATTTAAAGATAACTATTTAAATCTCATGAGATTATCTTAAACATCGTACTCTAGACAACGTGTACTATTTTACGGAATCTTAAGTTGAGCCATTAATTCGTCAATAAGAAAGTGCATCAAACAAAGAAAAATTCAAACAGTAAAAGTTTTTAACACTTTCCAACATAGTTAAAAGGTGTTTGTGACTTCGGTTTGTCTGCCGTCTGCTGTTTGTCCTTACACTAACTCTTAGTAAATATATTCGGATTGCCATGTAACTGATATATGTTATTGAGGTTTACTATAGCATATTTTCTATTTCAAATGAAGTGTGTAGTATTTACAGTTCATTTACAGGGACATTCAAAAGAATTGTGTTACATTATGGTATATGGGGAAAATCGTTTACTGTGTATTTTAATGATTTTACACTATTTCAAACTATGCATCATACAGAGGGCTACACAAAAGTATTCGTAAGCATTACTGTCCATGGGCGTGAATTGCTTAAGGGTGGTTTTTAATAGTGTTGTGCATTTTGCAGCTGAACTATTTTAGGAAGATGTGTTTGAAAAATATTTTTTTAAATCATATACAGGCCTACGCAAAGAACTACATACGTCGCCATATCGTGGATGGTAATAGATGGAAGTGCGTTTTTAATTGCGTTATACGTACGGGTATTTTATTTGAATTAAATTTTAGCTTAATATGCAGTGTGTATAAAAAAATTGTGTATAATATACTCTAGCTAGACATTATTTTATACATGCCTGTACAAAAGAATTCGAGCACACTTTCGTCTGTTGGTGGAAATTGGTGAAGGTGAATTTTCAACTGTGTGATGCGTTTTCTAACTGAACTAAATTTTAGCACATTATGTAGTATATATACAAATCTATAGATCATATACAGGGTTGCACAAAAAAAATCGACTCCTTTCGGACTATAGGCGGCAATTGCTGGAATTGGGTTTTCAAATGTTTTATGCGTTTTCTAAATTGCTTATTTAAGATAGTTTCTTTCACCTTATGAAAAGGTAAAATTTTGTTATAGTATTCTGGAAGTGTTGAAAAATGTTTCATTATCTTTGCTTAACACGTGATTTTTCTTCTTTAATAATTATAAATGATTTCAATATTTTAAGTGAAGGAAAGGCGAATATAGGGTTAATAAACCTTAACTATGTTTAAATCACTCACAAAAATATTTGTTATTCAATTCTCTATATCGATAAGCCTGTTTCAAAAAGTGTAGCCAAATACTACCAGCATTTACCATCAGTAAATTTTATTATAAGTTTATTCAAATTCATTATTAAGTCAATCAGTGCTACTAATAATCAAAACACAAATGTGGGCAAACTAGACTTTGTAATAAATGATAAAATTATTTAATATTCCCATATTGAGATTTAAATATGCAGTTCTGGTTTTTCAATAAGAAACTGGTAAAAGATATAGTTATTTAACAATGAAATGTTGTACATACATATGGGGAACGAAATATAAAAGAAAACAAGAACGAAAAATCATGCGTCAAGCATAGATTATGAAACACTTTCCAACACAGACAGAAAACTGTAACGAAACTTAACCGTTAAATAAGGTGAATGAAGATATGTAAGTATACAGTTTAGAAAACATATAACACATTGAAATACACAGTTTTCGAAAACTTCCAGTGTCAAAAAAGTAGTCGAATTATTTTGTGCAGCCCTGTATATGATCAATAGATGTGGATATATAGCATGATAAAATTTAGTTCAGTTAGAATATTCAGATTTAGCAATTTTCGCTAATCGATAGAAATGCACTCGAAATCTTTTGAACAGTCCTGTATATTATCTGAAGACTTTTGTACACACCACATATTAATCTAAAAAGCAACTTAAAACTCACTCGCAGCAATTACCAACCGTAAACGACAATGTATATTTTTCTTTGCGTAGCCCTGTGTATGAATTTAGTTATATTCCACAAACTTCTATTAGTCTACTAAATATAATTCAGCAGAAAAATGCGAAACACGATTAAAAACTACCCTTAAGCAACTCCCATAGTCTGTAATACTTACGAATTCCCTTGTGTAGCCCTGTATATGATCAACCGAGTTTATAAACACACACGTACTATGAAAAAGTTTAGTTAAACTTAAAAACGCAAACCAAAGTTTAAAACGCACTTATCACACATAGACTGCAAATATCGCATATGTACTGTAACCCATATATTTTGTGTGTCCCTGTAAATGCACACCTCACTTTCAAGATAGCAATTTACAGTGCACCTCAGTGATGCATATAATTTTCATTATGTTTGAAATAGTGAAATATCACTAAATACACTGCAAACGATTTTCCCCCATCGGACAATGTGTACCAGAATTATTTTGTTTGACCCTGTTAATAAATAATAAATGCTTTGAACCCCATATTCTACAAAAAGCATGTTTTAATGCGCTTCATAATTATATATCAATTTCATCATATTTCAAATGGCGTAACATCATCAAAAGACACTTGAATCTATTATTTCCCATTGACTGTAATGTAACGGAATACTTTTGACTGTCCCTGTAAAAAAACTATAAGTGATGCACACTTCAGTTGAAATAGGGAACATGCTATAGTAAACGATAATAACATACAAAAATTTCAGGACAATCCGAGTAGATTTAAGCGAGTTAGAGCATGGACAAACGGCCAGACAAACCGAAGTCATAAACACTTTTCAACTAGTTTGAAAAGTGTTAAAAATATTGAAAATGAGAATGTGTCATTATTATGAAACTTTTATACTTTTTATTGTGCTATTAAGGTGCTTCTCTTTTGTACAGTTATTTAAGTTTAATAAATATAAAAATATATTTTTAATATTTTTCAAACGTATTAAATTTATACTATTACAACTTATTAAATTTATTTTTATAAAACTTTATTAATTAAAAAAATCATTCTTTACTTTAACAAAAAAAAATACACGTAAGTGCTATGTTTCTCTTTTGTACAGTTAGTTACATTTGATGAATATCAAAATTTATTTTTGTAAGACTCCATTAATTAAAAATAATTATTTTTGAATTAAAGAAAACTTACACTTAAGTGGTTTGTTTTTTATTATTTTTACGTCCTAGCTCTTTTTTTATCATTAAAATATGAGTGCAATAAATTTTAAGAAATTCAAGCATGACATGTTTTCATCTTCATTGGTAATCAGAAACAAACTGAAAGTTTTGTTTTAATTTTTTTTTTAGTTATTTATTATTTAGAACTAGTAAAAACCGAAATTAAATCTAAAATAATTTTATAAAGGGTATCTCCAAACTTTTACAATAAAATAGATGGGCGATACCAGTGATACTACATAGCAAGATGAAAAATATTTACCAGAGAACGAGAGTCACAATTCACTTATTCAGTCCAAAATACAAGGTGACTCGCTCCAAGCAGAACCCGGATTTAAATTGTAAGTTTAACAATCGTGAAAATATTGTAACTATATTTTCAACAGATGTACTTTGCTTTCTGTGAAAATTAAGAAAAATGTTTGAAGTGCATAGTAATTTGGTCAATCACATCATAAGTAATGTCATACATATTCCGAAATATGGAAGTTCAATATTGTTTTGACGCTGATGATATACAAAGTAAGAAAAGTTTGTGGAAAATATCATTACAATATTTTCATTATTGTTCACTTATGAACGAAAATCCAGGATAATCTTGAAGTGCTGTATTTTTGACTAAATAAGTTGTTTTTAAGTTCTTTGTCATATATTGTTTTTTTACCCTGTATTATTATTTTTTTTTCGCAAGATTTTAAAAGACACCCTGTAATTTAGTATAAGATTTCTTTTTAGAAGTATTAATCATATATATTTTTAACAAATTGTGAATGAAAAAGAATTAATTTCCTAAAAAATATATTTATTTCTTTTTTACATAAAAAAATATGCTAAAATTTTTTTTTAATAAAATAAAACTCATATCCTAGATTGTATTTCATAAGTTAGGCACTGGAAGCATTATTTTGGAGCATTCCAAAGAGCTTCCAGACAATTTTAATTTTCCATAATAAGTCTATATATCGGGGAGTGGGAATATATCGGATATAAGAAAATGAAAATTAATTCAATGAAGATCTTACACATAAATATGTAGTCTAATTCTTCCATCGGTATGATTCAAAACAATATTCTAGTGAATCATAATCTAGTGAGTATGGAAATGTCAACATAGAATATATGAAAATAGAAACACATTGAATTAACCTAAATATGCTTGCACCTAAATATGAAATATAATTCTCTATCAGTACAATTCAAAACCTCCTTTAAAAAACAAGTGAAAAAATGATATAAAAAACCATCGCCAAACCTTCGATAAGTAATTGAATCTGGACCAACGAAACAAGTTTCTTCGATAGCAGAAAATAGGTTTCAACAAGGGGTCGAGAACTTAGAGAATGAAAGGGATACATTTGATGAAAGTGAAATAATTCCGAGGAATCTTTGCCGGAAAGCAAACTCTAGCCGTTATCCGTATATTCTTATTATCCCTATCTTATATAACTGTGCAAATGTTGTGTGCGTTAAATGAACTGTGATCCAAGGAAGTGTTATATGCTTTTATGAAAATGGTCCTCATGACATCTGTGGATTTTTTATTTTTTTTTTAATTAAGTGTCTTCTTGTGATTCATGTATAATTGATCCTTGACATGATATACCGTTTTGAAATGCTATCATAAACATATAGACTATTAGACTATTATTCTGAAAGTATGGTTAAAAATGGTTGAAATAAAATTCTCGATAAACTGAAAGAAAAGCATGCATATGAAACAAAAGGGAAAATTTAATTAAAATTATTTTATATTAAAAAAAATCGAAGTTGATTGTACAAGAATTTAGTGTAAACATTTTGAAAAACCAAGAGTTTACCTGAGTATGCAACTGTTTTGGATAAGAAAATCTGCTTTCTTACAACTACATTTACTCTTATATGTACAAGGGAATTTCTATGCTCAGCATATTTAAAATATCACTGACGAAGTGTTTCATACTGACAGATGCAAAACCAGTGATAAAAGTACATTTATCGCTTCTACAAGGGAATTTGTGTGTTCAGCATAATTAAAAATTCACTGACGAAGTGATCAACGTTGGCAGACTCAAAACCACCGATAAAAGTACATTTATATGTACAAGAGAGTCCCTGTGCTCAGCATATTTAAAATTTTATTGACGAAATGATCAATACTGACAGACTGAAAAACAGCGACAAAAGTACTTTTCTAGTTTGCTTAGAATACAATAATGTACTTCCAAGAAGCTTTCTATGAAACACGCATTTAAAAGTTCAGAAGTAAAGGGATCAGCACCGATTAATGATTAATGCTGATTTCATTTATGCAACTATAGTAAGTTATATGTTTCGTTTTAAATCGTCAATTAGTTCATTATCAATTTATTATTTAAATGTGATCGAGGTAATTAATGCATTATAGTTTTAGGACTGTTCTAAATGTTTTTAAATTGATGTACTATGAAAATATCTTTTAGAAATTTGTATATTTGTGCTATAAATAGAAAGAGATAACCTCGAGAAATTTTATCGAAATTGATGAAGTCAGTGGTTTTTTATTTTCCTTAAACTTGTGAAATATCAAATTACTTTTGAATTATCAGATGTAGCTTTTTATAGCTTAATGAAGAATATTTATTATCGATGAACATGAAAATAATCCCTTAACTTTAGAAATTTTCATTTTAAAAATATTAAATTACGAAATATTACAGTTCATCATAATCATACAGAAATGTTTTGCTGAACTTAATCTGTAAATCTGCGTTTCAGATGTCATAAAAGCATAAGATTTAATATATCCGTCGAAACCCATACATAGTTAAATAAATTAGGATTAGACTGAATCTTACTTTCCACAGTCTAGGAGAAATATGCATATATTTTATGCAATTAAATTATAAAATATTGCAAATAAACCATAAATGAGCATATGAAGAAGTTTTAATTAAACAGTTTTTACATGAGTTGAATTCGCACTCGCAATGGGTTGAATCTGAATGATTACGTATTTAATAAATATACCATTGTTATTCATAAAAGTAATTTTGAATATGCTATTTCTGCTAAATTAAAGAGACATAACAGTGAACCATGATGATTTTCTTTCAAAATTTTATATGACAAGGCACATTCTAAAATATACTTTTAGCATTGTTAAAAATGAAAGGAAAAAATACATATTGTTTTTATACTTAAAATCATGATTGTGATGCATTTGTGATGTGATGTTTCTGTTTGTGACTCTACGCAGAATAAATATGTGTCAGTGGAAAGATATTAGTTGCTTTGTGTGTTTTTTGCAGCAAACAATTCAAGTTTTATTCTTCAGAATCATATAAACTTTCAGAAGAATAAACTCTGAGGAAATATTTAAAAGTATAAATTTCATTATTTATTTCTAAAACGAAACGAAAATGCATTCTTAGCGTCTTCTTTTTTCGTACAAAATATTGTTCGAATATGGGCGCTCCCGGAGAGCCAATGAACTTTACTCCCACTCAAATAGAAAATCGGAGAAAATTTTCGCGCGAAGAGGGATGCGCGGGAGATACGCCCCTGCTGGGTACAGAAGGGCGGCCGGCTGTTCATAAACTCCATGCCATGCGAAGAGATCCGCGCCAAAGTTTGCCGGATCTCGGCTCAAGCCGCGAGACGGATGAACCTCGCAGACATGTCCGGTCGCACTCTGTAATTGGGGTTTTTCCAAAAAGCCCCGATTTGACAAGACACTGGTTACCAAATGGTAACTGTCCGAGCCACAGGACAAAAGAAGGGGGTAGCCGAAGGGCCCGAAGAGGAAATATTCCTGGTCTGAGTGATCCGAAAGCATCCACTATTCACCAACATTATTATCCAGAAGGAGGATGGGGGTGGATAGTACTATGCTGTGCATTATTCATGGATGTTTTGTCAAGTACACTCCAGTTGTCTGCAGGTTTTTATGTGCCAGAGATTCGCAGAAGATTCAAACTCGATTCTCAATCCATCCAACCAAGTAAGTATTGTTTCTATACTACTTTCTTAGATTTTAAACTGAAAAAACATATGAAGTATAAAAGCATAATTTTACTTAAAGTTAGTTCCTTCCATAATCTAAAACTGTTTCTCGTTCTTGGTACATCAAATTCTTGTGACAGAAAATAATTCTCATCTTTTCTTTCTTTTTTTTTTTTTAATTTTATAAATTAATTTATAAAATTGCTTCTTAATGTTACAAATTATGTATTAGTTATACGCTTGATGAGTTTATTACTTAATTTATAATTATAAAAATTTGTTCCATAATTTTATACTGTGAACTTGGGAACATGTCACATTCAGAAAAGTATTAATTTAACCAGAAGTTGAATATGCACGAATCAAATACAGGATAAATATACAAGCTTTCAGAATATAGAACTGAAGAGTCTTCATGTCTCATGGATTTGTAAGTGAATATTCAACAAAAAGATTAAAATTATTTTAATTTCTGTAGCTGCACTAGATTTCATGTTTTCCACATTGCTTTAGGCTGTATGACAAATTACGGTATGACGTCATTTCCTCGAATACCTGACATATTCTTTATATATATATATATTAATAGAACTTGATATGTTTTTTGAAATTCATAGATATTATAATTATATATATATATATATATATATATATATATATATATATATATATATATATATATATATATATATATATAATCACAATATATATAATATCACAAAATTACTGAAACTTTATAGGTTTATTTTTTACAAACTGTCCATATAGGAAGATGGTACAATCATTCAAGTTGTAAATTTCCAACTGGACGAAAAATGTCCGGGCCAGGATTCGAACCTGGGATCGCTTGGCTGAAGCCGCCACGCTCTACCACTGAGCTATCCCGGTCGAATCTGGTGGGCATAATTCATCCAGTTAACCTTATTGATCAAAGCATCTGGTCTGATATTTTAATCAGCTCAACAGAAAAGATCGCAGGTAATGGAACTCCAGTAGACGCTGGATACGTGAATACACTGGACTTCCAGTGGTACAATCATTACTATAATTTGTGTTCATCTGTTTTGCAATTACTAAGCATTTCCCAGATTCACTCAGCAAGACTTTTCATGATTAAAATTGAAGAGAATGTTTGTATTTTTTCACAAAATTATTTTAAACAAATAATAAGTCATGTCAAATAAAATAGTAAAAATTAACCAAATTCAAAAATCTAAAAAAAAAAATTAAAATTAATAAAATTTAACATAAAATGATTATAAGTAAGACTTATCAAACTTAAAATCTGTTTTAGTAGTGAGGTAGAAACAAGAACGAAAAATCATGCGCCAAGCATAGATTATGAAACACTTTCCAACACATCTAGAAAACTGTAACGAAACTTCAAGGTTAAATCAGGTAAAAGAAGAAATGTAAGTAAACAGTTTAGAAAACATATACCACATTGAAAAATACAGTTTTCAAAATTACCTTTCATTGTAAAAAAAAGTAGTCGATTTATTTTGTGCAACCGTGCATATGATCTGTAGATTTGGATATATAATATATAGCATGATAAAATTTAGTTCATTTAGAAAATTCACATTTAGCAATTTTTGATAATCGATGGAAATGCACTCGGAACCTTTTGTACAGCCCTGCATATTATATAAATACTTTTGTACACACCAGATATTAAAATTTAATTCTGGTAAAAAACGCAAAAGGTAACTTAAAACTCACTTCCAGCAACTACCAACCATATAAACGGCAATGCATCTTGTACTTTGCGTAGCCCTGTATGTGAATTTATTTACATTCCACAAACTTCTGTTATTCTACTAAATATAGTTCAGCAGGGAAAATGCGTAACACAGTTAAAAACAACTCTTTAAGTTTCACTCCCATAATCAGTAAAACTTATGAATTTCTTTGTGTAACCCTGTATATGATCAACAAAAGTTATACACGCCACGCACTATGCAAAAAATTTTGGTAAAACTTAAAAGGGCAAATCAAAGTTGAAAACGCACTTATCACACATAGACTGTAATTATCGCACGTAGTCTGTAACCGAAATCTTTTGTTTGTCCTTGTAAATGAATTATAAACCAATCCACACCATACCTTTTAGTGAGGGAATAATCATTTGTAGGGTATTTTAATGATGTTACACTATTACAAACATTGAATTTGGTGTACAATGCATCAATGTATATCATAGTGTGCATTGAATTTTTCATACATTTAATCAAATAATTTAGTGATAATTGAATTTACGTTATAACAAATTCATGTAATTCCCTTCATTTTTAAAAGCCCGCTCAGCCCAGTGTTCAGCTTGCTGCCAAAAAATCGGCTGACTTTTCCTTCAAAAGTTTTCTTTGAAGACTCTTCATCTAAAGCAAAAATGTCAGGAATCCCTGAAACCTGCATTGCTTTATTAAATGCCTTCATAGATTTTCAACAGAATGAAAGTATTAGATTTTTTTTTTATTAAATGTTAAATTTGAAGGAACATAACAAAACAAGTGGGTAAGTGTGATCGAAGATCGCACAAAGGGTTTCGGTTAATATTCCTTTCAAAACACTTTATCCTTTCTTTAACAATTCCAAATAAATTTTATTTTCCAAAAAAAAAAGTCACGTTTTTTATAAAGTAAAAATTTACCTGTCTATTTTGCTCGTTTTTTCGAGTATCTGAACCGGCCCGATATTATACTTTGTCCAGGCCCCGATCATGACTAATTGGGGAACTGGGCAAAGATAAATTAGGGGGGGCCTATTCTAATCGCTGCAACATTATTCAAATAGAACTGATGGTCAGTCATATGTGTATGTGTAATGAATAAACAATATTTTTGCACCTTGGATTTTAAATAGAAGAAAATTCTTAGCTCCGTCAATTCTAAATTAAGTACCTTAATTAATAAAAATACTTTTTTTTTTCTTAGTACAGAACAAAACTCTTTTATATAACTTTAGCAACTTGTTATATTACGTTAAACTTCCAATATGACGTCAGATTAATTTACTTTTTAATTCTCTAATGACGTGATATTAATCTGCTTTCTGTACATACACATACTCATACTCCTTGTATTATTGAGAGAAATGTTTGAAAATTTCCGTTTTATTACCTATATGACGTCATATTAATCTTTTTTTCAAATGGTAAAACTTTTTATTTCATTTTCATTTTTCACGTGGAAATCCTTCAATAGAAATTAATTATTGTAGAAAGAATTTTATTGTGGATTTTTTATTGTTGGCAACTGCTATAACGAAAAAGGTTTAAATTTAATAGGAAAAGGCTGTTAGAATTTTGGTTTTTTATCTCTCTATATTAAATTAATACGATTTTTTCAAATTTTAATATTTTGAGCTTCATAATAGGTATTTAGCAATAAGTACACAATTTTTTATGCCGTTAAGTTATATTGTTTCTGAGAACGACTCTGTGACGGACAGATAACGGAGCGGGAGTAATAGGGTTTCGTGAGATGAACGAAACCCTCAAAATTAATAAAACTTTAAAAGCCACAATTTGTAAAAAAGAAATGGGTTAATATTCATAATCGAAAATACCAACAACTGCAAAATAATAACAAGCGTTCCGAGAAAATTTCAATTTATCTCAAAATGACGCGATAATGGATATAATTATAACAATTTTAAAAACAATGATAACTTTATTTTTGGACGAAAGGGATCCTTTTTTCAACTGATATAATAATGTTTTACTTAGTATGCACTGATAGTGTATTTTAAGGCCTTGAAATGAGGTAGCTCCTGTTATATCAATTTTCAGAAATCAAGAAAGAATGTTTTAGAATAAAGGCAGTGACAGCCTGTATTTTTTTCATTAAACACCTTCATACATATATTATCGAATGAAAATTCTAAGATTTTTATAAAAAATTTAACTTTGAAATAACATAAAAAATAATAATAAACAAAACTTTAAAAGCTACAATGTGTAATAACAAAGTATTCATAACAGAAAAGTGGAACAATCATGAAATATAACAAAAGTGATCCAAGAAAATTTCAGTTTACCACAAACTGAAGCGATGATTGGCATGGTTTCAGCATCAAATCATAATATAAATAATGTAGCCTTGACCCTGTCAATTCATAATATGTAATTATTGGTAACGTGATCCAATTTTGAAGCCCGAAGGAATGACCTTCCTTTCATCTTTAAATTCGAATCACGTACGTATTATAACTTACCAATAGAAAACTTACCTTTGATAGCAGATCTGAATCATTTCGAATCGACACGCAATAAAACATTAAGGTTAGGAAAATGCTGAAAATTTACATACCAGTTAGACAGTTGAAAGTAGTAAAATCGGTTATGAGATAAATCAATTTTACATGAACTTCTCAACATATCTTTCATCTTTCTTTTCTTTTCTTTCTTTTTTTTTTTAATATAAAGATTTTATTAAATAACAGCAACATTTAAAAATATATTTGTAATCTCTGTAAAACTTCCACCAACATGAAAAAAATCAATTTTAAAATTAAAATATAGCCTCTTAAAGTTGTATTTTGAGTAAAAAATGTCAAAATATCGTAAAAGAAGTTACATTTAATAAATTCAATTTTTTTATCTTCAATAATTATATATAAAAAAATCCCTGACGGCTCGGCCTACAGGCACAGGTAGATTTCGAAGATACAGAGCGTGGGGTGCCTGTTTATTGGGAATTACAGAATAAGTTACTTTTTTGCCATAATGCACAGTTGGGACCGCCCACTTAGAAATCTACCTGTGTTTGTAGACATAGCCGGCGAGGATTTTTTTTTATTTTTTTTTATTATTATTTTTAAAATTTTGTTTTAAAAATTATTATTATTATTTATTTATTTATTTATTTATTTATTTTGCTGCAAGAGTTGGTCTTATAAAAAACTTGTCAATATAAATGTTGTAGATAATATTAAGAAGATTTATAATAAATTTAAGCGGATTTGATATCTTGTGAATTGACGAAGTTATGATTTTTTTTCTTCTTTAACCCCTATCCCTCCCTCTTGAGGCCATTTTTAATGATATCAAAAATCTGTCATACATAAATTTTCGGCCCTTTTCCTAGAAGTAATAATAACTTTAAACGGATTCGATATGCATCATAATTAAGAAGTTATGGTTTTTTTCTGTTTCAACAAAAAGTCCCCCCCCCCATTTCCCCCCTTTTCTCGATTTTGCCCATTAACGAACTTGAACGAGATTTTATGTATCAGTTTGGAAGACATTTGTGCTGAATTATGGAAGTTATCGTGTCCATAAAAAAGTGATATAGATAGATAGATGAAGTTTTGAACTGGGGGGGGGGGGTTGCATTCTAGGAGTCATGATCGGCGTAGATCTGCAAAAAGTTTTCAGAAATTCCAACATAGGGGTGAATTTAATAGGTAGTATTTCTTACGAAATCTACCTAAAAATAATTTTGGCGTTTATGTAAATTTCTGTAACCTTTTTTAAAAGAAAATTTGAAAGAAAATTTCATCTTAAAGACAATATTTAAAAGTAAAATTGTAGTAATAGAAGTTACAAGGAAAAACTTACGGAAAAACTTTACGTAAGGAAAAAAATACTCTTGCCTGAAAATCTGGTGATATTGTATTAGATTCTAAACATGTGACGTACGAAGTCTAATACGCAAATGTCTTTTCAATGAAATGCTTTCTGGGGACACAGCTCTTATTATTCATTCTACTAAATGGAAATGCCGTTACGGAGGTCGTAATTTTTTGTGGGCAAATATTAAATTAACTGCAAGAAGTTAAAAAATAAATATTTTAATTCATCAAGACAGACATATTAAACTATTAAAACTGTTAATTAGATTAAAACAAATAATGATTATGTTACTCATAGTGTTTAGATATATTGTACATATTTAAAATTGCATCATAGTTATTTGGACAGCTTAATTTAAACAGAACAGAAGAAAATGTAACTAATTAAGAAAAAATACATAAAATTGGAAAGAATTTTTTTTAAACTAAATAGTTATTATTTTGTCCAAGAAATGGGAGAAAAAATTGTTATTCAACCTTATATATAATGCAAATTTTTTTTGTAAAGTTGCGGACATGAAAAGCTTAATCCGTACGGATCTGGTGTCGTATAAGGACATGTCTTTTCATTGAGTATTGTTATCTTTTAACAATTATTTTTGTTATTATCTGCATGTAGTGGTGATAGGATATGTCTATACATTTATTATTTTATATAATTTATTATTACTTCATTTATGTTCAGCATTTAATAATAATAATAATAATAATAATAATAATAAAAGTTTGCTTAATTCTCTTTACTCTTCCTTTATTGCAAACATATGTTTTACTCGTTAAATTTATAATAGGCGATACTTTTCTGAAAGATTAATTTGTGATAAACATTAAAAACATAACAAAAAGATGTTATGTCTGTTAAATCCTGTTGTAATACGACATTTTCGAAACGTCTTCAAAAAATTTTCATTAGCCTATTGCCATAAGAATAGTAGAAGAAATAACTATATTCGTTAGATTTCAGTAAATGGCATATCTTTAAATTTCCGTAAACCGTAACTTTTAATTTGAATGGCTACTTTTAATATTATTAACGTTAAAAGTAATTTTTTCGAAAATATTTATTTTTTGTCTTTTGATATGAATTGTGGCGTTATTATTTTTTTCACATGTCACTACTTACAAGAGAAAATTTAAAAATTATCATAAAATCAACGAGTCCTTTATAGATTTAGAATTTTCACTTGCCATGATAGAGATATTTTTAACACAACACCACAAATCAAAACTTGACATTTATCTGAGGATATGCTGAGACAATATGAAAACAAAATCAATAAATATTTGAAGCAAACAGTTACAGAACATATTAGAAATTATTGCTAGTAACTACTGCTTGAGTAATAACATTAGATGTGAAGTGTTATCATTTGTTCCACAGGAAAAACCATATAAATTTCAGCATCTACTATTTTTTGAATTTAGAAATCCTTTATTATGTTCATATGTAGGCTTACCATATGTCCTAGATTAGTCAGAACAGTCGCAGTTTTAAGGGTTTGTCGCAGTTTGACCCAGTTTCTTCGGAAACGTCTTAGATAGTACCGGAATTTTCGAGCAAAACAAATTATCTAATATAAAGAAAACAATTTCCAGAATATTCAAATCCATATCACACTAAAGCTGATAAATGATCTGCCTTCCATTGTAAATATACAATGTGTGTGTATATGTGTTTACAAATATACAATACCAATTAAAATACTGGCTTTATAAAACAAAAACAAATTAAAAAATCCTTCTTTCACTCTTTCTATATTTATATAAGAAAATATCTGACAAAATTAGAAGTAAATCGATTCAGTAGTTTTGAGTAATCGTGGTCACTGATTTGAAAAATGCACTTTTGAGAAAAACGTTTTTAAAGTTTTGTGTTATAATTACAGTACGATACTTATTACTTTTTTACTTATATAGAATCATCTATTCTAGCACCACAGAGTAGGGATGGGAATAGAGTTACTTTTCATTAGCAGGTTGCAATGTTCCAATGTTCCATAGGTAACAGGCTCCAACAACCTGTTATTTTTGTAACATATAACTAATCGCCATGTATGGTAGCAACGGACGTTTTAAGTAATAACCTTTAAATAGAATTGTCTAGCCTTTAAATAGAATGTTAGAAATAACTTTGGGACGTAAGTATAGACGAGGTTTTCCGCTTAGATGAATCCACATCATTAAAATCAGTTTGCAAGATTAAAACTCAATTTTTGCACTACAAAAATTTATCTAGTTATGATTCTTTGAATTTCGTGCAATTTTAGCATTTTTTGGCTTTAAAAACACGATTTTGCATTTTTGGTGACTAAAACACTGAAAATTCTTTAATTCTAAGTATCATAACTCGGTAAGTTTTGGTTATGGAAGAATAAACTTTTACTATTTTACTTGTTAGAACATGCAGAAACTATTTCTAAATAAAACTTATAGGACACATGTATTGTAAAAAAAATTCTAATTTCTTAACTCTTTAAAAAGTAATTTTACCGTAAATCGATTTTTGTACGATGCAAAACAAAATTTGAGGCATTTTTGAAATTAGAACTATACCTCTAAAACTAGTGGTTTAGAAATCAACTATTAATAAACGATAAGAAGAGATACCCTGTATAAAAATAAACACATTTTTAAAAACATGATTTGCAGAAAAATGAAATTTGATCCCCGACTTTATTGCGACCCTATCTATCAACGCATATTCTTATTAAAATTATTCCCTGGTTATTTTTTAAAACTACAAATTCTATAAAATATGAGAAAAAAAACACAAAACTAATATTTCTTCTCTCTGTCTGTTTAGCTTGTATTATAATATTGTATATAAATTAGAATTTAAGATAACTAGAAATCACACAAAAAGTTGAGGTTCTATATATTTTTTACAAAATACGATTTACAATTTAAAATTACTGTAAAATTTTTAATAAAATTTTCTACAAAAAATTAGATTTTGAATGAGGAATTTAAAAATAGTTTTCACATTAAAAATATTATTACTAAAGTAAACTATTTACAGTAGTGCTTTAGGCTGTATATAAGCATTTGTAGTGTATAGCATACATAAATACATGCGCGTGTGTCTATAGATATGTAATACACATATCTGCAAAGAGAGGTTTTATAGGAGGATTTAGCTATTCGATCCAATTCAAAGACGTTAATTTACTCGGAATCTTCGGTACTCCGCTCATTTTTTTATTATCTTAAATGTAAGAACTCATTAATCATTATCGTAAATACCGTCTACGCATTAATTTATTAATAGATTCCAAATATATATATCGTCGAATTGAGTAACCTTTTGAAGTCGATTAAAAAAGAGATTACCCAATTCAACCATATAATATTTAATTATTCGCGCATAACTTTCAAACCAATGCTCCTATTTTGATATTTCTTTTTTAAGATGTTTAAAAAGGTTTGTTTTCCCGATATCCCCTTGTCAGTTTTTTTTTTTTTTTTTTTTTTTTTTTTTTTTTTTTTTTAAGAATAGATATGGTTTTACTTTCTATCTACTTTCTCAATTTTCCACGCTTTAACTTTCGTAAAAATTTGTCAATCGCGTCGAAATTTGAATACATCCCTAGTAGAAAACTAATATTGGTTATATTGAGGCACATTATTGCCTCAGTATTACATTTATACTTCCATTGAAATACTAATGTTAATTAAATATTGGCTTCAAGTTGGAAATATTTGCATTTAACGCCACTATTGCAAAAATATTGGCTTTACACTGAAAGCATTAGTAATTAAATGGCGAAATATTTCTTGCCAATAATAGTACAATATTTCAAAATGTAAACATTCCATCGTTGGTGCAATATTTCATGTCAATATTGCTCAAGATAAAGCCAATGATATTGGCTAAGATATAGCTATTAAAAATGTATTGGCTTTATGTTGTTTTGCTACTGGAGATTGTTAAGGTATAAACAGGCGTATGTTCTCTTATGAAAATGGTCATCTTCATGGAACAAGGACACATAAACATTTTGAAGACATCATCACCTAACCTTTTCTTTGAATTGCTTAATTTTCTACGAAATTTGTATAAACCGTTTAAGTAGAACACAATATTTTCCCATTTAAATATGGTCACCTTGTTCATGACTAAGTTTTGAGACGCACATAAAAAATTCGGGTTTGTGGTCAACTAAAATCGGTTATTGTTGAAATGATACGCACAGTATTTGAAATTGTAATTCTTCTGCCAAAATAGATTAGGAAAATATTTAAACAATCCTTATACTGAAATAGAATAGTGTTCAGCAACGTTAGTAATTTTAAATGCGATTTTTGAATTAGGCATCGGTTTAAATTCAATTTTACATATTTATTAAATAATTATTTGTTTCACTTTATTTTATTTGCTAAGAGAATTTATTTTTCAAATTTCAAAACGAAGGGTTTACTAGTGAGTAATGACAATTGTTTTAACAGATAGCCTAAGATGAAATGATAATTTACAGTTATTAAACTATTCATGAACATCATATACTCTTCAAGTAAAAATCAAATGAAGGAAAAATCTGACATTAACAATATTGCATAAGCATAAAGTTTAATAAGCCCATGATATGCTTAAAAAAATTCAAGATTGCCTTTTGATTCCTAACATAACAGAAATGGTCTCGAAAAGGTAATATTTGTTACGATATAGCATAAATGACGATTAACCGTTTAGAAGGATTTTGATAACTTTTTAACCCATTTATGCCTAGCGTCCCAAAATTGGGAAATTTTGATTTTTCGCAAATAAATATATATTTTCAGATAGATTTCTTTTTCCATTTTTTTTTCAATTATTTTTTACAAGTTACAAACAGCATATTCAGAATAATATAAAATCATAATAATTATTGTAATATATGTATAGTAGTTTTAAAAAGTGCGGATAGGGGGAGGGAGTTCAGGCAAAAATGGCCTAAAATATTTAAATTAGTTCATAATACCATCTTCAATAGCATTTCATTAAATAAAAAAGTTTTTAGCCTAACCTAAATTCTTATTCAAAACTTTTTCTGTCAATGAATTTCAGAGATGTGAACGCTTAAAAATAGTCATTAAATATTGCATATAATCATGAACTCTTCAAATTAACATGCTGTATGTCCATCTATAATTAAATCCAAAAGCTTAGAAAGACTATCGACAGTTAAATTTCTAATACTATGACAAATTTATGCTAAATATACTGATTACTGCTTCTAGGGCCTGGCTCTCTTATGGGTGGCCAGCCCCGAAGCTGTTGGGGGACACCGGCCCGTCCCCAAGTGTCTCATGGTGGTTTCCCCTTATAATGGGATCCACCGCGTTTCGCAGCGACTTACATCGTCAACACATGGGTCTAAGGGTTGGAGGGTTCGCAGGTGGCAGTCCTCCGACCGCCCGAAGCGCATACGGAGAGACACATCCGGACGTGCGCCATAAAAGTCCCTTAGGACTTGGGTTCGGTGGTCGCAGACGCACCGGGCGCTACTCAGGCGTCTGGCGGCGCAGCCTAGTTTTACCCCAAACCAATATTATTTAATAGCTTACAGTGTTGAGAAGGAAATAACAAAATTCTGTAACTATTATTTTTATCATAAGTAGATATTCACTAAACTAATCAAAAAATTTTCCCGCAGTATTGTTCTTTTAGTAAACAATATCACCTGTACAAATCCAGTTTTTGAATAACAGATTCGCACAGTTATTAATATATCACATTTTTACATGGAAAATTGTCACAAATGTATAAAAAATAAAGATGTTGATGATATTTACCTCTATTTTTTTCTCCTTTTTGTATTTTTTTCCTTATTTTGTATAACTTTCTAAAAATAAAACCTTATAATTTTGTAATACTTAAATTCTTAGTCTGAAAAACTCATAGCTAAAGTATCTATAAGCAAGAGTTCAAAATTGTTTTTTTTTTTTTTTTTTTTTTTTTATCAATTTTGTTTAGAACATAAGGGTCATTCCATGCAAAATGAGCAAATATTTAAAAAAAAGTCGTGGCCACATAGTAACCGATTTTAATAAAATTTGGTACATAGATTCAATTCATATTTAAATAAAGCTATTCAAAATATCTTGACAAAAAATAAAATATGTTGGCAGTTCTGCACATTCAAAAAACTTGCGACATAGTGGCATGTATGGAATCGTTCAAAGTTGCAAGTTTAAAGTTCCGTATCTTGAAAACTATTTAACATAAATTAAAATTTTTCATAATATTGTAACCCGTGGAAAATTATTTTCATATTTATTTAGTAATAATAATTTCATAACAACATGGTTAACCTTAAATTGGTTGTAAAAATTTAAACTATGTCAATTTTGAGAAAATTAAAAGTGTTATAAAAATCAAAGGAATTTAAAAATATATGTGAAATTTATGTCTGATGTAGTGTTACATATGAAAACCGAATTTCTCAAATTGGAAGTTGCCATTTATTTTCTTCATCTTCAAAATAGCTTAGAAACTGTAAAAAAATTACAAAATCACAATTTTTCCTCTTATGTATACTTAAAAAATCAAATAAAGGAAAAATCTGACATTAACAATATTGCATAAGCATAAAGATTAATAAGCCCATGATATGCTTAAAAAAATTCAAGATTGCCTTTTGATTCCTCACATAACAAAAATGGGTTCGAAAAGGTAATATTTGTTACGTTCTATGGGCTATTTCACTTCAAATTTATGCGTCTTTTCTACCGTCTTCCAAAGAAATGCAGTGCTGCCATCTATATTGAGTTATGATTACTATATAATTGTTTGTTCAACCACTGCCCCGTTTAAATAAATCCTTTATTCTACTCTAATTTAAAATATTGTTGAGGAAAAATAAACTGAAGGCATGAATGAAAGTTTCTATATTTAAAATATACACTTTTAAATAAATTTAAAATTTTAAGATGTTTCCTTCAAGTTCAAACAAGTAATAGAAATATTGAATTTCCCCGTCAAAATTTTTCATTATTTATTTTTTTCTCATTAAGGAATAAAAAGGCAAGAATGAAAGTTTCTATATTTAAAATATATACTTTTATCTATAACGTCAAATAATTTTAAAATTTTAAAACCTTTCCTTCATGTTCAAACAATTAGTAGAAATATTGCATTTTCCTCTCAAAATTTTTCATTATTTATTTTTTTTTCTCATTATGGAATAAGAGGACAATTACTAAATTATTCCAATCTGTTACTTATTATTAATTCTTAATTATAAATAATTTTTTATAAAGTCGTTCCACTCTTAAGGCTATTAATGAAAATTGAAATTTCAAGCATGTAGACAAAACCTTGATCTTATATCAACTTTTGATATAAGTTTTAATACTTAAATAAACAATCCTGAAATCTATTATTTTACATTTATTCATTAATAAATATGATCTACTTATATGCTGATTTTCATTAAAATCTGTGACATGTCAGCCACAGCTAATTTGCTCAATTAGTATGGAATGACCCATAATTTAGTGGGTAGTGACATTTTAACATCATTGTACTGCATTGTCTCTTTCTCAAAAAAAGATAAAGCGAAAAAAAAAATATTTCAGTTTTACTAAGGTCTGTCTCAAAAATTTAAGAACAAGCATAAAATGCCGATTTTCAAAGAATTATAAAAAGTTAGAATGAATAACATTTTTTTATTTGCAGATTTCGCAACATTATTTAAATAAATGATATCAAAAGTAGAAAAAAATAAATTACATAATTGTAAAAAATATAATTAAAAAAATGTTACAAAAAAACTGTCTCAAAAGTTTATGCACAATGTCAAAAACAACCAGATTTATAATTTTTACAGAACTTTTACTTAAAAATTATTTTTCCGTGATTTCGGATTAGTTCAAATAAATGTGCGAAATTATTAGTTTTTGTAGGGTTTCTGGTGGCAAAGAGTACCATGCTTTCTCAATAGCCTCTTGGAGTTCTTCAATAGAGTCATACTGCTTTCCATTGCCGTAAACCTGGCGGGTTAAAAAACCCCAGACATTCTAAATCGGGCTTAAGTCTGGACTTAAAGCTGGCCAGTCAGGAACTTTAATATTTTTCTGAGAAAGCCAAAATTTTGTAGAATGTGATACGTGGATTGAGGCATTGTCTTGTTGAAAAGTCCATTCAGGACCCCCAAAATGTCACCGAATGGAAGAAAATGTTGGTTTAGCGTCTCTTGATACTTTTTTGAATCTTGTCTTCCTTTTAGAAAAGCCAGAGAGGTCTGGCCATTGAATCTAAATGTCCGCCAAACCATAACAGATTTACCATCTTGTTGCCTGCTGAAAAATACCCTTAGTTCCTTTCGTAAATCATGCCAATACGCGTTCCAACCATCAGGGCCATCTAAGTTCCACTTTGTCTCATAGCTGAATAAAACAGTAAGCCCCCGCTGAATAAAACAGTTGTCCCCGTAGGACATTTGTTTTTTAGCCCAGTCCATTCTTGCCTGTTTGTGATGTAATTTGAGAGACGGTTTGCGAGCCATTTTCTTTAGTATGATGTAATCCCACTCTTTAATACTTCTATGTACAGTGTCTTTGGACACCTGTATACTGAGATTATTTTTAATTTGCCGTATGGACATATTTTGTCTAGATACCAATCTCCGTATTCTCCAATCAGTCTGAACAGTCGTCATACGTGGTCGTCCACATCTTGGTTTTCGCTTAAAATTATCATTTCTAGAGAGTACTTGATATATACCTCGCTTTGATCGATTTAAAACTTTTATAATTTCAGAAACAATTTTATTTTGCGATTTCAATTTAAAAACTTTCAAAATCTCACATTTTGTGAATTTTTTACCCTTCGGCATTTTTAAAACGAGAGGAAATAATTTCTCCACCTTTTATACTTTTATAAAAGTGCAATATGATGTCATACAACGCCATTACACACGGCCAATCCCGTGTTTCTAAAAAAATTTGCATAAAGTGCTTAAACTTTTGAGACAGCGTTTCTTCAAGAAAAAGGAAAAATTAAATAAAAATAAATATATTTTTTATTTTAACCACCCAAAATGGCTTATTTTATTTTAATTTGATTAAATGTCGAGTATTTATTGTAAATTAGCATAAAATATTTTCTTCTTCAATTATTTTAAACCAGATTTGCAGAGTGCTTAAACTTTTGAGACAGACTATATTATCTTACCCTTCTGAGTGGTTCTGGCAATTCACAAGTTCTCCTCTTTGGCCACTTTTATAGGACCAGGAAATTGACAAAATATTTTTTAGAACTTCTTATCTTGTGAAGTTGCTCACATTTGAAGCTCTTTAACTCATTTCCTGCTTTAAAATAAATTTTTATTTATTTATTTATTTATTTATTTATTTTTGCCTCAAATTAATATTTTATGATAAATTGGTTATACTCTTGACTAAACTGCAAAGAAAAAATTAGCTTTATTAGTTTAAGAATTATTTATACAACGGTGCAAAAACACGCAATCAGCAGCAAGTATGAAAAAATTAGATTTTCAAACATGTTAAAATGATGGAAAAACTTTGAATACAACATATCGCTTGCAGCCATTTAGTTCTTCTGTATTTCAACATAAAAAGAACTATAACAAATATAGTATTGCTAGTTGCACCATTTGTCAGGCAATATGATAATGAAAATTAACAGAAGTTGAAAGCTGCAAAAAAACAAAATAAATATATAAATAAAAAGTCCTTCCGGCCTGTACCGGGATGAAAAGGAAGCTTTCATAGCCCATATTTTTTTATAATTCCACTCATTTCACTCTAACACCTGAAGCTAAAATGCTTGGAACCCGATTATAGAAGATTCAATCCCGTTTTTCGTTAATACTGAATTTGAATGCGAATTTCAGCATGAAAGTTACAGAATAACAAAAATCAGATTGTTTCAAAATGCCAGCCACCCTAGAACTTCAACCTGCCGTATCTCAGACATTTTTTAAGATAAAGACAAAACAAAAAATGCTTCGGAACCTTGTATCACGATCTAACATTTAATGGAAACAACTTTTTCAATTTATAATTTTTTATACAGCTTTTTGAATTTTTAAAAATATATAAAAAAAATTAACTGGCCGGCCATTTTGAAACAAGATTTTGTATGATGCTGGTCAACGAACTCGGTCGAGACCTTGGTATGTCCTGTACACATGATCATTCACATTCATATCGGTTCATAAATACGAGAGTTACAGCATAACAAATATCAGATTGTTTCAAAATCTCAGCGACTCTAGAATTTTAAACTGCCATAACTCAGACATTTTTTTAAAGATATAGCCAAGAAAAAATGTTCCAGAATTCTTATATTACACTCTAACACTTAAAATTTAACTGGCCGCCATTTTGAAACAAGATGGGGATGAAGCTGGCCAACGAACTCGGTCGAGACCTTGGTATGTCCTATACAGATACTCAGTCACATCTGAATAGGTTCATAAATAAGAGAGTTACAGCATGACAAATGTCAAATATATATATATATATGACATATATATATATATATATATTTATATGTATATAAATCAACATTTGAACGGAGGGTGGTTTTGGGGTCTGGAGGTTATGATCGGTGAAAATATACCAAAATTTTTTGGAATTGCTTTCCTCCGAACGGCTGCAATAGGTAGCTTTTTGTAATGAAAGCGACCTAAAAGTTGTGACTGATAACCAAAAAAAAAAAGATTAATTAGTAAAACAAACGTCATAGCTTTCAAAAGGAAAATATTTTGTTCATTCAAACATTTATTTGCATAGGAGACAAAATTACTTAAGAAACTAGTGCCTTTCTTTCTTTCTAACCGCTAACCAGGCCCCTACCTAGAAGGCTATGACATAGTTTCACGGTTTTGAGTGCCTGGAAACAAGGCGAAATCGCCTAATCGCCACATGGCGACGGTCTGCCGGACTAGCACTGATGCCGTCTTAATAGCGACTCTGTTTTATTTTCCTTGGTTCTCTGTTGGCCGGTTACTTAAAGTTGGTTTACTTGTTTAATTTCACAGCCATCGCTACACTAGTTGGTCGAGTAATTTAGAACCTTGTTCAAGTGACGAGACCTTCACCTGACTAGACACCTCCAGAGATATAATTCATAGGGAAATTGGAGGGCTTTGCATAAGCAACGGATTTTACATGCACCGGGCGCCATTAGCGCACATTGCAAGAAACTAGTGCGCTTAAACATCAGCAGAGAATGGGTTAAGTGGTGTCTTCTTAGACAGGTTTTTTGAGACAAATCTTAAATATTTCAGGATAAAAATCATAAAAACAGTAAGTTTTGAAAGTAACGTTATAGTTAAAATACTTTAAGGACATTTAAAAAAAGAATAAAGGATCTTTTACATTTCTTTACATTTCTTACAAAGCATTACATTTCTATAATTTTTGAAGAATTTTCAGATCCTCAACATCGGGTAATTGGTTATTACACTAGTATGCTAGATTAATTCTGAATGGTGTTTTCGTTGTCTTAAGACCATAATGACTTCAACTATCAGAAGGAATGTCAGTTTTTAAGATGATTTGTGACAATAATAATTATATTTGAGTAAAATTTATGAAAAATTGTCTTCATATAAAATGTGCCGGTAAAATATTTCAATAATATGTAAATGGAAAAAGCTAAACAACAAATGAGTTAAATTGAAAAAAAAAAAAAAAAAGATGATATTTTACGTTACATGATGTCACAACTTCAATATGTAATATAAAAAAAATAGAAAAGAAGAATAAACTTCCTGTATAGGAGAACGTCACAAGGCTTTTACAGATTTATTAACTTACCAATAAAACACACATTCGTAATGCAATATAATTTTTATTGCATTGCGAAATATGAAAAAGCATTTAACTTCACTGTACTTGTTAAATAAAATCAATATGTTTATGTAAAAGCTTTCAACATTGATTTTGAAAGTGTCTATTAAAGTAGCGATCTATTGCTTTTAGCCCTATAAATTCTATATTTTATAGCATGATTCAGTTGACAGAAAAAACAGCAATAAAAAAATAAAATAAAAATAAAAATAAACAATCTTTTTATCACTTTTCTAACAACGTTCCCCATCTTATACTTCTTCAGCACTTGAAAATTCCTTTAAATTCCAAACATTCTTCATACACTGTAAAATTAAAAGTTCACAACAGACAGGATAGGAAAAGAAGAAAACCTGTCATTTTAGGTAAAGAAATATGTGCACTTTAAAAAAAATGTGATTGGATGAAATGAAAATGTTTCATCTTCTAAAATTGCATGCTGTTTGTTCGACTCTACTAAAAAAATAAAAAAATATCAAAAAAATATATAAAAGAAAGTAAGAAGAAAAAAGAAAAGAAAGTAAATTAAAAAATGTTAAACATGTTTTAGTGGCATGAAATTATTTTTTTACTTTTGTATTTTCGTCAAAAGAATATGTAATGCTAAAATTCAGTTTTCTTTTAATTTTTATACTAGAGCTCCGTGTATGTATACAGGGTGTGCCGAAAAAATTGAAACGTGCTTTAATTTCTTACATATTGAAGATAAAGAGGCAATATAAATTGCAAAAGTAATCACAGAAAGGTAGGAAATAAAATTATGTTAATGAAATAGTTTTTCCGTTAACTTTCAAAAAGTTACACTTTTTAATTATTATGTGAACTCTCTTAGACAAAATTGATCCGTTAGATTTTTTATGTTTTCCTGCATCAAGATAATTCAAAATACTGCATACCTATATTTTTAAAATTAACTGAATTATAATAAAGGGGGAAAATGACTTAACAATTTTTTCCGTACTGTTTAAAGACCAGCTTTTTACCAGTGAAAATAGGAACCATATACAAACTGAAGATAGCGACATTTAGATAAACAATATTTTAATATGTATGAAAAAAAATGAAATTCATAAAAAATTACACAGTATCATGTAAAGAGGTAAATTTAGTTTAAAATACTAGAAATCTTTTTATATTTTTTGTAAGCAATTCACAAATCTTTCTCAAAAAATTTTCTCTAATTACCAATACAAAACTGAGCTTTTCTAATAATGCTTGAGTAAATATTTTTTAGTTCTTTTCTACTAATATTTTTGCAAGCATAGATTATCTTTTGTTAAGGTAAAATCCATGTGTATTACCGTCCTTGTTTCCTATTTCTCGCAATATCCCACATATTTACATTTCTAATTTGATATGCATGGTCTCTTGTCTATAAATCGGAATAGTGAATTTGCAATTAAGCAAAACTCTATCAATTTTATAGATACAGGTACACAGTGTTTTGTAATGATCTTGTTGCAGCAAAAGAAAAAAGATTCTAACTGACCAGTTTAGTCTCCAGAGAAATCGTATATAAATTTAATAAAAAGAAAAGTGCCGAGTTAAACTGATGGTATTGAGCTCACAGGCCGCACTAATTGTATATTATACTCATAAAGAATAATGCTCCTCGAAAAATAAAGAAATCGACAATAAACCGGTATACCAAATTTGAAACAAATCGGATAATTCTGCATGAAATACCCATTTAGCTAAATTAAGGGGGAGATTAGACCCTCGTTTCCCCCTCTTTTTATACGTAACCGATGAACATCCAAGTCTAATCAGAGAAGCGCCTTATCGGAATAAACAAGTATACCAAATTTGAAGCAAATCGGATAATTCTGCATGAAAATCCAATTTATCTAAATTAAAGGGGGCCCCCATCTCCCCGCCCTTTACGCTAAACCAATGAACCCCTAAAACTAATCATGGACGCGCCTTATCAGAATGAACCTATATACAAAATTTGAAGCAAATCGGATATTTCTAATCAAAAGTTATCGCGTTACATACATACGTACATACTAGCAGAACCTGTGGGGGGGCATTAGCTCTGAGGCTTTTTCTGAGGCTGTGAGCTAAAAAGTGTAACTTTTTTAAATTAATGGCAAGATTATTTCATTAATATAATCTTATTTCCTACAGAATTTATACACAATTTATATTGCCTACTTATTTCAAACAAGTAAAAAATTGAGATGTGTTTCAACTTTTTTGAGACACCTTGTATAAGTCATTGTTTAAAATAGAGCTATTGAACTTACAAGTAGTCTTTTAATTGTAAAAGAAGGGAGATTACATTATTTTATAGCTGGTTATATCATTTCCAAGAAAGTTAGCTGTACGAAAAATGTTTAAGGCAACTTGAAAGCTTGGTAATTTTTTATTATCGTTCAATATTTTAACTTAATCCCATATATGTGGAATGAAACAATGATATACAAAAGAGAACCATGATTCACATATGCATAATTTATACAAAATAAACACGAAATAGCTTTGTGGAACAAGAACATAATTTAGATAAAGCTTTTGTTTTATCATTACTTACTCAAAATTATGGGTGGAGTTCATACGCTTTTAGTTTTTTTATCATGTATTCATGTTTAAGACATCAAATATTAATCTTTTGGTTTAAGTGTATAGAAACTCTGTTCCACCCAAACTTTGAATTTGATATTAAATGAGTGTGTGTTTAATCTTGAGTGTATCAGGTTTTACTGGCTATATAGTATTGGCTGTTATTTTTTCTCCATTCTTATATTAGATTTGTATGTTCATTTTGTTCTTATGTGACTGGCTAATTTTAAATCGATTTAAATATATCTGTTTTTTCATTTTGCACATATTACTTTCTTAATGAAATTGCTATTTTACTGAAATGAACAAATTTGACACATTAATATCTCAGTAGTTGAGTGATTAAGGCGCCTTTTTACTTCGTTGTAAAAGCATTTGAGTGGTAAATTTCCTAGGGTACAATCCGCCAATATAAAAAAAGGAGAGAGAGAGAGGGGGGGGGGGACACTCCATACATTTTAATCAACAAATTGTTCCAGAAAAAACGCAAAAAGACATTCGACTGGAAATTACGTTTTTCTTTCAATTTACTTAAAAGAAATAAGCTTAAAGGGTCGCTTTCATACTGCAATTGTACCAAACTCTGAAATTTTCAATACGATCACATACTTTTGACATCATATTTAGAGTTTTTGGTAAATTTTATCTTAGGATACCAAACGGGAAGTCATTCAGTCAAGTATTTTAGAAATTATGAAAGTTTAAATTTTAGAACGCACCTAATGTTAAATTCATTTGTAATCTTTACAAAACAAATTGTAATGCGGGTAGTTTTTTAAACATAACTGAAACTATTCAACGGAATGATCTGTAATTTTAGATTCGCATGCTTTAAGATTCTAGAAATAAATTTCTGTTTTAAAAAATTATAGGTTACAGTTCAGAATTATTTCGAAATCTTATTTCAAAATACATATATTATTATACGCGAAGTTGAATCCGATCTTGTGTATGTATGAATGAGCAACAGTTGCGAATACACATTGCTACCTAGAACTCGTTTCATTTCACTGATGTCATATACCTTACGAAATGTGGACCTGTTAGAACAAAAATATAGGCCTCTATAGTGACGGAACTAGACTATACTTTACTCGGGGGTAGGTTGTAGATTGGTATCCCCCCCCCCCCTTCACCACGAATATATTTAGCAAAAAATTTGAGTAAATAATTGCATAATGTAGTTAAAGTAAAACATGAATATCGTAATTTAACTAAGTATATAATATAAAAACTACAGAAAATACATCATAGTTATCTATTAATTAAAAATTTACTTTACGAAATTTTTTTCTGGCAAAGTTTTTATTTTGTCATCATAGGACAGTTTGCAAGTTATAAATGTTCAAAAACTATAAATTAATTAAATTTGTTTATCTCTTTTGTTTAATTCTTCATATTAGGTTTTAATGTTTCTTCAACTTTCTAAAACTTCTTTTGTTGGAGACGACAGATACAGACAGTGTAAGAAACATTTTGTTTTGATGCATGTAGACAGGTTTAGTTAAGTACCTTTTGCATATATGTGTATAAACATTGGCGGATCAATGACCGAGTTTGATTTTATATTTGGATCTAACTCTAATGCATGATGTTTGAAGCTTTAGACTTCCAGAAATAGTTCATGTGATAAGATATACTCATAGAGCTATTGTAATTCTTTCGAAAAACTGATAAAGCGATATTAAATATAATATAATTAAAATTAATTAATATTCAGTTAACTTATGTATACTTTCACATTATGTAGAGTTACTTAATTCCCTTAAAATATAATTAAATCTTAGGAGTTAAAAAAAAAAACCATATAGCACTACTGATAGAAAAATGTCTCAAACCAAAATCGATTATTTTTTGAGAAGTTCTAAGTGATCCTAAGAAATGTTAGAATGTAACATGGAATTTATTCCATTGCACTCGGGGCAGTTGCGCTATTTCTCGTTCTCTTGCCGCTAGTATTTATTGAAAAATTCATACCGTTCTCTTAAAATGTCGATTTTGTTATTTTTATATCGATGGAGAGATGTGGTGCAATTACACCAGGGCGCGAAATTTCCACTCGCCAGCTCGCCATTGGCAAGCAAATATTTAAGGTTGGCGAGTAAGTTTCGCCTTTTGAAATATTGTGCTTCAAATCAAACTGTATACGACCAGAATATCGTAGCTCAATCCAGCGACACGTGGAAGTATTTTAAAATCAAGCGACGGCATTTATCTTCCAAAAGAACAAAAAAAGCGGCGTCACCCACTTCCATTTCTCTCCTACCGAGGAACGAACTTCCCCCGTCTGAATTCGTTCCCCCGCTTTCGCACCGCGCAAGTGCCGAGATTGCTTTTTTTTTTTTTGCTTCCGAGGCCGAATCTGATCGCTCTTCACTCCTGAGCGAAGTGAATCAGGTTTCGCCACCTAAGCTCAGCTGCTTGAAACACGGTAAAAATTATTAGCTTTCTCCTAAATTTTTAATATTTGAAAAAAATTTCATAATTTTCATCAATGTAAAATATTCTGGATTTTACAAACAGCTCCTTCTAAAATAGTTCAATTTCTGGGCAGGTGTGGTTTCCGACGTTACTGTCTGAATGAATGTAAAATAGTGGCGAGTAAAAATTTTAGACTGGCTAGTACCATTTCAACTGAAATTTCATGCCCTGAATTACACTATTCAAAAACAAATTTATTTTTACATAAATCTGACTTTTATTACCTAATTTGGGTATGCTGATTACGAAAATTATGATAAAAATGCTGTGTTGGTCACAATTTCCGAAATAAATGCAAAATTGTCCTCTTTACTGTATTACATAATTTCCCTTCGACACGTATATTTGTGTTAAGAAAGAAATTAAAAATCAAGTGTAATATAATATAAGCAAATTCGAAAAGTAAATTCTTTGTTATCCAAAGTCAGAGAATTAATAAAAAAATTAAAATATTTCACCTACACTATTCCTCAGGGAGGAAAACGGTCACGTGGTTTGCAAGGCGAAGACGTGCAATATCAGAACATAATTCCATCAATTTGGTCTCTTGATGAGGATTCATCAAAGCTACCTGAATCGTGTGATGACGAATTTAATGTTTCTGATACGGATTCGCGTCATCTGATCAGGCAAAAGGAGCTAGAGGATCTAGTACGGAACCTCGACCTTACTAAGAGTAAAGCAAATCCTTGGATCTCGGCGGCAAGGCTGGAAGGTGATGAGCAGTAACGTAAGAATTTCTTCGTATCGTAGTCGTCTCAAAGAGCTTGTTATATTTTTCGACATAGATGCTAATCTGTGTTTCTGTAAAAGTATTGATGGCTTGCTGTCCAAGCTTAGAATTCAGCACGTTCCAGAAGAATGGAGACCTTCATTGATGCTTCCAAAGTAAGTTTAAAAGCCGTACTTCGGTATAATGGGAACAAATTGAGCTCCATTCTAGTTTGTCACGCAGTACACATGAAGGAGACATATGAAAATTTGGAGCACCTTCTACAAAAGATCAACTACCCAGCTTACAAGTGGAAAATCTGTGGTGACTTAAAGTTTATAGCGCTTCTTCTCGATCTACAACTCGGATACACGAAGAATTACTGTTTCCTTTGTGAATGGGACAGTCGTGCGAAAAGCAAACATTACATTCAAAAGTCATGGCCACTGCGGAAAAGTTTAAAGTCTGGAATAAAAAACTTAATGCATAAGCCGCTTGTTGACCCGAAAGACATCCTGTTACCAGCAGTTCAGATAAAGTTGGGACTTAAGAAAAATTTCGTCAAAGCCATGGATAAGGAAAGCGAAGTCTTCAAATGCATTCGAGAAATGTTTCATGGCATCTCCTATGCCAAGATTAAAGAATACATTTTCGTCGATCCCCAAATTCGGAAGCTGATAAAGAACGATCATTTCAACTTACTTCTTGAAGGTGCAGAGAAGGAAGCATGGTGTACCTTTAAGAATGTTATTGCGAACTTTCTCGGAAATAAAAAATCTGCAGATTACTTGTTATTGTGGATTACTTGTCTACAGACTCCTGGTGAATTAACATAAATTGGGATCTAATATGTCTCTAAAGATTCACTTTTTACATTCACATTTGGACTATTTTCCGGAAAATATGGGTGCTGTAAGTGATAAGGATGAAGAGCATTTCCACCAAACTATATCGATGTTGGCTGATTTCTGCTGGACCTGCAACAGTGAGCACTTCCGCACATGCAGTATAAGCGGAAAACCTACAAACAAATGAACTGAGAACGTTGAACTATCCTGTTTTTATATGTATTATATCATATAAAGTGTAAATATATAAATCCTTATATTTTATTAACCAGAACCAAACAACCATTTTTATTGTCATTTTCGCGATCAGCACATCCAAAATAGGTAAGAAACATTAATATTATTTAAAAAGCAAAAAAAAGTTGAAATTTGTAGAATAGTGCATTATTAAAATAATTTTTACTAATTCACTAATTTATTAGCTGAAGTTATTAAAATAATTTTAAATTATATCAATATCCATAATATCCGATCCCGAGCATTCTTTTAACTATTCTTTAATTGATTCATTAAATAAGTTCAAAAAAATTTTAATTGGCTAAAATTTGCTCCAAATCAGTCTTTTTGACTGTATAATTGAAGATACTGATTAATATTATAATACTATTTACTTTTAAAAATACACATTAGTGAAAAAAGGCTATCCATGAAAGTTTAAAAATGTTCTCAATTTTGGAGTTAAAATATAGAGCCAAATATGTAAAACACAATGCCTTTTTAACACTTTCCAACATAGTTGAAAAGTGTTTATGCATTTGATTTGTCTGTCCATCTGTCTGTGCTCCAACTCGCGGGAATATACTTGGATTGCCATGTAATCGATATACGTTATTGAAGTTTACCATGGCATGTTCGGTATTGAAAATGAAGTATGTAGCATTTATAGTTCGTTTACAGAGGCGCGCAAAAGAATACCATTACATTATGGTCTATAGGGGAAAATCCTTTGCAGTATATTTTAAAGATGTTATATTATTTCAAACATATAGAAAGTGATATACTTCACTAAAATGCACTACAAAATAGTTACTGTAGAATATATGCTCAGTTACACTATATGGCCATTAATGACCGGCAACTTTCAATTTTAGACATTTTGTCAAATATTTAAAAATATACTTGTCAGATTATTCTGGAATTTTAGGATTAAAAAGAACAGGTTTGTCTTCATATTTATCAATGTCGATTTGATAAGGAGGACAATTAGGGGGCTAAAAAAATATTAAAGAAAAAAAAGAATACTTTGGTTCACCCTGTAAAATAAAACGCACGAAATGATCTATCGCTACAGAATATACATAGGCAGACATTGTACAATATGTGTATTCATTTGTGTAAGAATAGATGTATATTAATAGAGATATAGCGATTTTTTTAAAAATTAAAAACACTCTTGCATGTTTTTTGCTTATAACATACCAAATTTAACGCCAGTTTCAGAAAAATTGACAAAATGTAGTAGAAATAATATAGTGCAATTGGAATATAAATATATTAAATATTTAAGGAAATATGGGCAGTTGTATAAAATAATTTTAATCTGCGCATGCGCGAACGATAACAAGGATTTTTTTGCATAATTTAATAGTCAACTCTATCGAGCAACTTATTAAAAAAATCAGTCAAATATCGTAGAAATTTAGTGAGATATCGGCGTTAGAGTGAGCTGTTTTTTAGCTTCTCACAAAAACTTGTTGAATGATAAGGGATTGTTCACAAATTATCATGTTTAATTTTTATACTATATTTCATTTTTTATTGATACTTTAGTTTGCCTTGGAAAACATCATTTCACCAGGTTATAATAGTTTTGGAACGGATCCTTTGATTTTGATTATTCTTTTTTAGTTCGAATAAGCTCGTTAGGGTAGTTTTTCAAAGAGAACTAAAGTATCATTAAAAATTGGAAAATAATATGAAAATAAAAAATGACAATTTGTTGAAAATCCCTTATCATTCAGCGAGTTTTAAGGAGAAGCTAAAAAACAGCTCACTCTAACGCCGATATCTCTCTAAATTTTTACGATATTTGATTGATTTTTTTTAATAAGTTGCTCGATAGGGTTGACTAGTAAATTATGCAAAAAAAAATCCTTGTTATCGTTCGCGCATGCGCAGATAAAAATTATTTTATACAACTGCCCATATTTCCTTAAATATTTAATATATTTATAATCCAATTGCACTATATTGTTTCTACTACATTTTGTCAATTTTTCTGAAACTGGCTTTAAATTTGGTTAAAAACCCTGTATGTTATAAGCAAAAAACATACAAGATTTTTTTTAATTTTTTAAAAAAATCGCTATATTTTTATTAATATACATGGTATTCTTGCACAAATGAATACACATATTGCACAATGTCTGCCTACGTATATTCTGTAGCGATAGATCATTTCGTGCATTTTATTTTACAGGGTGAACCAAAGTATTCTTTTTTTTCTTTAATATTTTTTATCCCCATAACTGTCCTCCTTATCAAATCAACGTTGATAAATATGAAGACAATCCTGTTCTTTTTAATTCTAAAATTCCAGAAGAATCTGACAAGTATATTTTTAAATACTTGACAAAATGTTCAAAATTGAAAGTTGCCAGTCATTAATGGCCATATAGTGTATAATGAAATTGATATACATTACTGATGAATATACATTACAAGATTATGATGTGCATAGCATTTATCATTCATTTACAGGGAGTGACATACAAAATATTTCGGATAAAGTACTGTATCTGGAATACTGTCTATTAATGCTAATTTCTAGAAGTGCGTTTTCAGTTGTGGTATGCGTTCTTAAGTTTAACAATTTTTTTGCATACTACGTGGTGTGTATAAATGCTATTGATCATATATAGCTAGGCTACACAAGGGCTACACAAAAGAATTCGTAAGCATTACTGAGTATTAGCTTAGCTGAGCGTGAATTGTTTATAGATGATTTTTAATTGAGTTATGCATTTTCAAGCTGAACTGCATTTAGTATACTAAGAGGTGTTTATAGAATATAATTAAAATCATATGTAGGGCCACGCAAAGAACTGGATACAGGGCTGCGTATGGATGATAATTTCTGGAAGTGTGATTTCAGAAGTTTAATGCGTATTTTTGCCTTAATTAAATTTTATCTTAATATGTGGCATTCAGAAAAATCTGTAGGTAATATACAGGGCTGTACAAAATTATTCAAGAATGTGAAGGTGAATTTTCACCTGTGTTATGTGTTTACTTGCTAAACTAAATTTTAGCATACTATGTAGAATATATACAAATCTATAAATCATATTAAATCATGTAGGCTACACAAAAGAATTTAAGTATTTTCAAGGTATGGGCGGTAATTGCTAAAATCTGGTTTTCAAATGCGTTATGCATTTTGTAACATTGTTTACTTAGGTATCTTATTTACCTTATTAAACAGCGAAGTTTTGTTAAAGTATTCTGGAAGTGTTGGAAAGTATTTAACAATCTATGCTTGACGCATGATTTTTCTTTCTTGTTTATATCCAACCAGAGCCAACTTTATTGGCGGCAGTGTCAAAGGTATATTTGTTCAGTACAGGGATGTTCGGCATCTTTATACCGAGGTGTGATAGGTTTGGACATGGTCTACAAAGTACGCATTTTTTCAGTCATACCACTTTCATGGGCCATTTACCACTGCCCTTTAAAGATCTCATTAACATCTGTTCGATAAACACGGTAAACGCAAAAGCAATGGAAGACAATCACATCAAAATAAACACAGACGACAATACTGGCAAATGAAATGACATGTTAGGCAACTGTAAAAGCAATATTCTCATACAAAATACTTTTTTGTGTTGTATGAAATAAGATTTTAGCGTTGATAGACAGAACTAATCTAAACGTGGATTCATGCTACACAATTGGCTGATACAAGTAAATATTGCTGTAAAGTTATTTTACACATTCTAAACATTTTCTAAGCCCCTAAAAGCACAGGGTTTAGACACCAACTTTACTTGTGTATGATAAAAACTATAGGAGTGGTATTTGGGTCTTTCCAGTGGTCAAAATATGGTAAACTTTTAGTATGTTATTCAGCCCACCTGTTATTACAACTTCGGTTGAAAGTGTTAAAAAACAGTTGAGAAACTTTTTGTAGCAATATTTTGAGGAAAAGTTTTTTTTTTTCATATCTGCAGTATATTGAAGTTTGTCTTCCAGGAGATTAATGTATAAAGTCAGGAATATCATAACTAAATTTCCTTGTTTTAGTTCAAAATATCTCTGATAGAGGGCGCTGCGCTGTTTCAAACTATTAGAATGCTAAAACTAACGTATAAAAATGGATCAAAATTCTTTCAGTTTCTTATCATGTATTCTGTTTAACTGTTGAAACGTCAAAAAGAAAATTGTTTCCATTGCGAAATTGCAAGGTTATTTTGAGCAGTATTACTGTTCGAGATAACGCAGTGCCATCTATAGGTTATATTTGAAATTAAAAGAAGAAGCGTAGTAAATAAATTTTTGACTTCACACATTACTCTACTGGAAAAGTAACTCCAATAGCTGTTATTGTTTATTTGCTACTGAATTTGGAAAAACGTCAGCCCATTTCAGGACATATTTGTAATTTTATTTTTATACAGTGTGTCCCAAAAGCTTATAGACAACGGGGTTTTCTTATTTTACAATTGAAAAATAGGAGTAACAATTTCAAAACAATTTATAATTATAAAAAAATATCAAGAAAATAATAATACTATAAAAAATATTATTACACAATCACAGACTTTGTGATAAAAATTAAACACTTAAATTTAACTGTCCCAGAAGTTTATATACAACTCATTTTTTTTTTCCTTTAACGTTCAAATTTTTAAGGCGTTTTTTTTTCTAATCACTTAAAAAACTCGATCAGGTATACTAAAAAAAAGAGTTAAATTAAAATGGCTTTAAATAAAACCAAATTCGTTCAGTTTGTAGCTTTATGTCTTGAACCGCTCCAAATTGACGCCCATTAGCAAATACGTCTCTAGATAATATTCCCCAGAGGTTTATTATTGTGTTCAGGTCAGGAATTATGGCTAGCCAGTCCATGATAGTTACTTGGTTTTGACTAAACCACTGCATTGTAGAGTTGGACACGTGAATGAAGCAGTTGTCTTGCTGATATATCTATTTGTCCCCATTTAGCAATTTCCCAAATAGAAGTAACTGTACTTCAAGCATTTTCTGGTAATCTTCAAAACATTGACGACCTTTCAAAAAAGCAATATGAATTGTTCCATTATAAGAAAATGCTTCCTATACCATGAGTGAACCCCCTCCTTGTTGTCTGCTGAAAAAAGTTCATGGTTCCTTGTAATATCGTGTCAGTAATATGCCCAAGCATCAGGGCCATCTAAATTGAATTTATTTTAACCACTGAAAAGAACACTCAACCATTCATATATCCAATTCATGTGATTTTGGGCCCACTCAGAGTTGGGAGTATAGAAAATACATGTATTTGACATATATTTTCAAAACACATTTGTATTTTTATTTTAAACAGATAAAACTAAAGTATTTTGATAATATATTTTGAAATGATTTTTCCTTGTATATATTTTGTATTTTCAAAATACTCAAAATACATTTCTCTATTTTTCATCTGTTCGTACTAGACTGTAAGCTGGTTTAAACCACAACTTATGTTTATGCGGCAAATTACCGATTCACAACAGGAAAATACATGCTTGTCTTTTTTGTCTAGTCTTTAAATTCGTTTCTAGAAGTTAATATAAACATATTCTTTCAACTCTGGTACCATAAGGGTTTTTATCTTCGGCCGAAACATTTTTGCTGAATGGTTATAAAAAATGCTTTTATAATTCTTAATGTTGCTATGTAAATTATAAAATTTTGTCGTGTGATATACAAGTAGGATCGCCCAGAGTTTTCCTGAGTATTGCATTTTAGGTAGATTTCGTAAGAAATACTACCTATTACATTCTCTCCTAAGTTGGAATTTCTGGAATATTTTGCAGATCGACGCCGGTCATGACTCCCAGAACCCAAAACCACCCCCAGTTCAATATCTATCTATTTATCTATCTATCTATTTATCTACCTATCTATTTATCTATCTATCTATCTATCTATGTCACCTTTTTAATTGGACACAATAACTTCAATAATTCTGTACAAATCTCTTCCAAACTGACACATAAAATCAAGGGGCATAAAATCGCGGTCAAATTCGTTACTGGGCAAAATCGAACCAAGGGAGCGGGGAATGAGGGGCTTTTGTGAAAACAGAAAAAAACACATAACTTCTTAATTATCATACGTATCGAATCCGTTTAAAGTTATTACTTCTAGGAAAAGGGCCAAAAATTTATGTATGACAGATTTTTGATTTCATTAAAAATGCTCCCGAGGGAGGGGGGGGAGGCTAATACGGGTTTCAGAAGAAAAAAATTCATAACTTTGTCAATTCCCAAGATATCAAATCCTCTTAAACTTATTATAAATCTTCTTAACATTATCTACATCTTTTAAATTGACAAGTTTTTTATAGGACCAACTCTTACGGCAAAAAAAAAAATTAAAAACAAAAACATTCCTGCTGGCTCCGCCTACAGGCAGAGGTGAAAACAGAAAAAAACCCATAACTTCTTAAATTTTATACATATCGAAATCTGTTTGAAGTTATTACTTTTATATTGACAAGTTTTTTATAGGACGAACTCTTAAGGCAAAAAAAAAAAAATTTTTAATCCCTGCTGGCTCCGCTTACAAGCAGAGGTATATTTCGAAGTCGGTGGTCGCAATTGCCGCAGCACGGCAAATAGATCTTCCTTCAGGGATTTCTTTCTTGAGGGGCCGTCACGGATTTTTAAACTATGTTAGGAGTGCAATGCAGTTAGTCGTTGCATAGACTCGTGAAAAGATAGATAATACATACTTGAGTACTCCCAGTGAAAGGAAAATAATTATTTGTGATACATCGCGCTACGCGATAAATATAAGTATACTCGAAATATTTCGAAATAATATTTTTTGATGATAATTGGTGTAAGACCAAAACACTACTTTCAGGTCGAAACCAACTGAGCCCGGTCATCACTCTTTCTGGACAGGACCAGACTTGGGCTTTCCTTTTTCCTGCGGTGTCTGGCCGGGCAAGGTCAGATATATTTTTTTTCCGGACCGAGTCGGACCTAGACATTCTTCCCAAAGGTCTGAACGGGAAGAAATTTTAAGGGCCGGTTTCGACCTAGATCGTATACAAATCACTGAACCGTCCTGTCCCGTGCAAAAATCAATTAAATTTTACCCGGTTTAACAATTTTTACACAAAATGCATATATTTTTAAATCGCCATTATTCTACAATTAAAAATTTTAATTCATACTTTTTGAAGAAAAGTACATGTATTTCTAATCAATAAAATTAAAGTACACGAAAATCTGTGAAATGAAACCTGCCTATGATGGAATCCTCTCTTAAAATGGAAAAATGTGTTGATTCATGCAAAATGAATGTCATAATACGTGTGAAAAGAATATAATGCATTTACAGCAAGTGATGTACCAGCTAAGGTAGGAACTTGCCTATAATGGATTTTTTCGCTCCTACACTGAGAAAAATGACACTTTCAAAGCTGAGTAAATCGATGTTTTCATTTTGTTGTGAAACTTTTTGTTTCAAATATGACGACCCAATGCTTTCAATTCTGAAATACCAGAAATACTCAGAATATTGAAACATGCAGATACTCAAAACTGAGCACATAAAGGTCAGGTCATACTCACTTTTGAAACATGGACATACTCAAATATGAGCACATGATATTTTATTCTTGAGTGTGTGCATGTTTTCATAAATGTGCATATACATGTTTCAAATATGAGTCATTTTGCTTCGGAGCCATTTTGACTATGTGACATACTCAGATTTGAGTATTTTTTGTTCAGTTTTGAAAATGCCGTTTTTAGAGTGTACGCGATTCCGTCTTAAAAGATTTTTCTGTTTAGTATTTTTTTAGATTTGTAAGTCTCTAGCTTTGGATTAATGATAACTCAAACATTTGCGTACAAATAGAGATTCATAAAAAAATTAACATAGTTTACATGGGTAGAAATAAATCTAGGGAGGGCAGTATTTTGGAACGGATGTAGCTCTATTTTGCAGCTCGGCTCTATTTGCAACGGAACTACTTGCAGCTCCGCTTTTTAAAAAAATGAAGAATATAAAAATGAAAAATAGCTTAATTTTTTTTTCGGAATGCCTCGTATAAGAAAATTTTTAACCACATTGGCGTAAAAATTTATCTTTTGTAGAAATTCACTCGAGCCAATTAAGGTTTAGTACGGGCTAGGCTCGAACCGAACTTTTAGCTTTTATACTGTGTGTGGCCAAAGAATTTTTTGTACGGCATGGCCGGGCCTCGGGCCGAACTTTTAACTTTTATACCGAGTCGGGCTGTGCCCGGGTCTGGAAATCTTGTCCCGTGCAAACCTCTTTTTTTTAGTTACGGACCTGTCCATACAGTAGATAAAAATTTTTAACATGACATGACATTGGAATTAAAACATTTTTTCTTAGTGCAAGACAGTGCACAATAATTAAAAAATTTAAATTAATGTATTTTGTATTTTGAAAATACGTGTATTTTGTATTTTGAAACTTGAAAATTTGAAAAGTACTTTGTATTTTGTATTTTAGGCTCTAAAACCAATGTAATTTGTATTTTGTATAGAAAACGTTCTGTCGATGTATTTTGTCCACATCTCTGGGCCCACCGAACACGAGCGTCTTTATGCCGTTTTGTAAACTTTGGCGAATGACGTATTTTGCGATAATCAAGAAATGTACTTGCCTGCAGCCGTCGATGGACCGTGGATTTTGATACTGGAACGTTTAAACTGACCGTATAGACAGGTTCTGGGTTAAAACTAATCTCAAAATCTCTCTGTCTTGTCGTTTAGATGTTTTCTTTAGTCGTCGAGAACGGAATTTTATTTAAAAATTGTCTCTTTTTGACAAAATTCGGTAAATGCCAACCCTGCTGCGTCCAATTTTTCTTGCAACGTCCACTACTTTCCATCGACGAACCTTTAAACGATAGATTTGCAAAATTTCCTTTTTGGAAAACTGCATATTGCAAGGCATCTTTGAAATCAGTTGAAAACGGAAAGTTTGGAACGGTTTTATCCCAGAAAGCTATTTCGTCACATGTACATGACCTTGGAATATGCAAATTTTGGATATCAGTACTTCAATCAGCTTTTAACACCGGTTGTCTATATATTTTTCGGACAGCCTTTTTTTTTGTTGTTGTTGTTGTTTTTTTATATTAAATCTATAACTGTTAAAAGTTGTTTGAGTATTTTATTATTTTTATTTCATCATTACATATTTGCATATAATTTATTTGGTCTTTCTTACTCGTTTAGTTAGCTTTTAAATCCAGAAAAAATTGCTTATCTATAAACTTTTGGGGCGCAATTTATAATCAAATCTCGCATTAAAAATTCACAAATAAATGCATACATAAGATGGCTTGTTGAAACAAACAATTAGACAACTTGATTTCATATAGAATTTTTGTATTCAATTTTGAATTTTAATAAGTTTTGAACAGAAGCATTTTTATTTCAGTATGGAGGACGTTATGTAATTTTAGTTCATGTTGGCTTATGAGGATTTCTGAATGGTTTCTAATTCTCGATAAAAGATTTATTTATACATCTGTAAGGTAAATTTTTAGCAGAAAGGATTGATATACCTTGTATAAATTTTAAATAGTCATATTTTTTAGCATATAAAGAAAACTTTACTGTTGTTGAATATTATTATCATTCAAAAATAAATGATTATATGTCTTCTTTTTACAGTTGTGATCGCTTGCTCATCACCCGCTGTATCACAATTAATGTCACCTTTAGTTGTTGCTCTTAGCAAACGACAAAGTTTGCGCCTTCTTGCTGTATTAGGAGGAATAGCAACTGCTTTGGGAACTCTTTTCACGTCATTTTCTACTCAACTGCATCAGTTGTATTTAAGTTCTGGTCTCGTAGGAGGTTTTGGAGAATGTCTAGTCCGTGATACTGCAGCAGCAATTTTTGGCCAATATTTCAAAAGGAAGCGTCATCAGGTAGAAATGATTTTTTTGGCTGGTTATGGATTTGGTATTGCTACTATACCTCTTGTATTCAGTTACTGCATACGGTAAGTTTCACAATTTTATTTTATTTTTCTCTAGTATTTGACTTTTGAAAATAAGCAAGCATTTTAAAAAGTAAATTTTAAATAATAATTAAGAGAGATTACTTTTGTTTATATAAGGGAAATAGAAAAATTTAAAAGAAGTAGCTCAAATGTGGTAACACAGGGCACCCTAGCAGGACCACATCAATTCAGAGAGAAAGAATGCTTGTTCGAAGTACGTAAAAATTACTCAAGAAGAATATTTCTACAATCCTTAAATATTGAGAACAAAAAAGTTTGGCATCATATCCGATGCATGAAAAATAGACTTTATTGAAATTTGAAAACTGATGCTTCTATTGTAACATGTTTACATAAATAAATGCAGTAAACATATACATGAAATAATCTCTTCAGATATCGAAACGTATTTGCGCACACCGTTGACTGCTTAACAAATTATGATCTAATACAGATGCTTCTACAGGCTTTCGAAGAAGCCAAAATGAGGAATGTAGTATTAAGCATTTCCAAAAGAGTTCAAACATGTCACCATATGCGCGATAGTAATTTTGATTATCTTCTCATATGAACATCATGTGATATCTGATATACATTAAAACCTATTGATATTTCCAACTAGCTGCATAGCAACCGGGTGTGTTGCATTGCCATTGTACACGGATGTCCAAATATTAAGGGGCAGTTACCAGACACTTTTGATTTCAGACGTTATGTCGAATATCTACTGAAATTCTTGACGAAATGCCTTTGAAATTTGAGGATGTAAAGAACATGTTTGACTTCATGTTTTTCAATGAAGATTTAGTCCCGAGGATAGTTAGAGGGTTAATAATAAATTTAATAATAAAATAATATTTGCGTTCCCCCATGAAACAGAAAATGCACAAAATGGTCCGTTACTGTAGCAAATGACTTTGTAGGTTATGTTTAACGTTTTTGTGCATTTGTGTAAGAATAGCACGCATATTCTTGAAGATGTTAACGTTTCTGTGAAAAAATCAAATATTTTTTTGCTTATAGCATGCAGAGTTTTCAACCGAATTTAACACCGCTTTCCGAAAATTTGACAAAGAACAATAGAAATAATATAATGCAATTAAAAGATGAATATACTGAATATTTGATGAGATATGGGTATTCGTATGAAATAAATTTTAACTTCGCATGCGCCAACTATACCAAAGATTTGTTTTCATGCTTTGGTAGCCAATTCTATACAGCAACTTATATAAAACGTCCATTCAAATATCGTGAAAATTCAGAAAGATAGAAGCGATATAGTGAGTTGCTTTCTAAACGTAGCTGGATTATAAGAGATTTTCCCCCAATTTTTCAATTACCTCACTGTATCGTCGGTATCTTTCAGAGTTTCACGATATTTCATTGGTATTTTAACATAAGTTGCTCTACAGAACAGACTACCAAAAATGACAAAAAATCTTTGCTGTAGTTCGCGCATGCGTAGTTAAAATTTATTTTATACAAATACTCATATTTCATCAAATATTCAATATAATAATCTTTTAATTACAGTATACTATTAATACTGTTATTTGTCAAGTTTTCGGAAAGTGGTGTTAAATTCGGTTAAAAACTCTGTATGCCATAAACAAAAAACATTTGAATTTTTCACAGAAACGTTAACATCTTCATGAATATACGTGCTATGCTTACACAAATGTACACACATGTTGAACAGGACCTACATAGTCATTTACTACAGAGACAAACCATTTTGAGCATTTTATGTTGCTTGGGTGATCGTAAATATTATTTTATTATTAAAATTTTTATTGACTCCCCCCCTAATTCTCCTCGCGACTAAATCTTCACTGAAAATTGTGAATTCAAACATGTTCTTTACATTCTTGAAGTTCAAGGACAATTCGTAAAGAAATTCAGTAGATATTCGACAAAACATCTAAAATCGAGAAAGTCTTCTTATTTTTTGGGCATCAGTGTATGACACCTTTAATTATTATTATTATTTTTTTTTTTTTGTGGAAAATAAATGTAATTATCTTCTACATTAAAAGAAATTATAATATTAGTTTTATTAAACTTCTTATAAATAAGAAATGATATTTAAGATGCAGTTTAAATGAAAATAGCGAAAAATACTCTTTGCAAATTACGTGATTTTAATACAATTATAGAAAAATACCTTTATAAAAGAATGCCGAGATATGGATAAACAGACAGCAAAAAATTGATTGGTCGGGAGGATTTTGGATAAAAACTTCAGAAGCTTTCCACATTCTTCCTCTCTGAGTAAATGCCATTTGTGTATGCCACTACTCACTTATAATGGCATTCGAAATAATAGTAAAATTTTTCTCAGTGTGTTAGTTCAATGACGAATTTTTCAAAGGTGGTAACATTTGTCGAAACATTTCGTCCTCTGAAAAAAATTGAAGCTGGTGATATAAAGTGACATTTTTACGCAGACAAAAATATTTCATTTTTTAGAATTAAAATACTTGATTGATATTAAATATGACATCAATTTCAACAATTAAAGCGTTCCACTTTTGAGATCCTGCAGAAAAACTTTAAATATATATATAGGTAATACGCAAATGACATCCGAGAGCGGAATTGGTGCACAAACCCCGCAAAGCCATATCTTCATTCAGGAACTAATGATTTCATATGATTCATTTACTTGTATCACCAGTGTCGTCGAGGGTAATGAGTAGGCTCAAAGCCGCTTCGGCCTGATCGTAAATATTACATGCCACGTTCCTTCTTGCACAGTATCTGATGTCTTTTAGATAACTAATATTTCTTCTAAATTTTTACAGCGGGTTCCTCCGTAGTCAGGTACCTTGCTGGCAATCTTTCCATAGTCGGGATACGCACCTGTGAATATGGGCGTGTTTCTTCTAGACACTGTAATATCGGCACTGAAAGTTAAATAATTTACTATAGATCCCTGTTCTATCAGAGGCAATTATCGTCTACATTTTCTTCAAATTCGGAAAATGGTATTTCATATGGATCCATTAAATGCAATTTTTCAGCTTTTTTCATAATAAGTTCATGTGGAAATAAGTCACATGAACATACCATCATTGTAATCAAAGTTTGGCGTGTTTTCGCATCATTAATAAGCAAAGAAAGGATCACCAAGGAACCCGTTACAGTTTTGCCTCATAAACATCACGCCCTGTTTAAGCACACATTTAATTTTGCATCAAACCACACTATCTCAAATATGCTGATTGGCTGTGAACCCGATTATGGAAGATCTATAAATGATAATACTTTATGTCGATCAGATTTTTAGCTTACAACTTATTCATTTTAATTTTAAAATTGGATTACTGAGTATAAATATCTAATACAGTAGAACTCCAATTATCCGAATCAATTGGGACCGGACCCCATTCGGATAATCAAAAATTCGGATAATTGGATTCTTTCCGAAAAAAGGGTCTATTTTAATTAAATACTGTATGTAAGTTGAAAATAGGAGAAAAAACTAGAGGTTTTAATTAGTTAAATGAAAAGGCAACACTTTTACATGTTAAGCGTACTTACAAGTGCTGTACATTAGTACAGTATGTACGTACCATACTGTAAATGAAGGTCATTACTTGCTGAACATCTCGGTCAAAGTAAGCTGTTTGACAGTCTTCATCCGTTTTCGGGCATCCAAGTCGCGCATCCGCTTGACAGTGAAAAGTTGCATGTGGTCACACTCGGACTGACGCTCCATCCACTTCAACGCAGTTTGAAGGCCAGCAAATACTTTACTAGCTGATGGTCCAGTGTCTGCTTCAACTTCGACATTAAGGTCATCTTCTTCCTCGACACTTTCTTCTCTCACACTTTCAATAAGTTCATCATCATTTAGAATTTGAAACCCAGGGTCTGACGAATCACACACCATCCACTCTCCTATATCTTCAGCACTAACTTCTGAACATCCAGGAATTTTCAAAAGAATGTTTCTGAATTCCTCAAGTGGCACGTCATCCTCATCTTCTCCTGTCTCTTCCCTTTCCTTTTCTTGATCTTCTTTTTCCTTTTTCTCCTTTTCCTTCCCTTCGTCATTTGATATGCCTTTCAACTTGTTCCACGCACGTTTTAATATGAATGCCTTAACCAAGCTCCAAGCTTCCGCCACCATGTAAGCGCAATCTTTCAATTTATTTTTTTTGTGGTTAGTCAACACACCTTCTTTGTCTTCGCCCTATACCAAAAGTTTTATTAAAAGTTGCCTTCTGTAATGAGTTTCATGGTTCGCCTACACTAGCTTCGCGGAGGGAAGGACAATAGCGCGCGTAGACTGAATCATTATTTTGCAAATCGCAGTACGTTTCCGTCTTAAATTTTTTTTTTCTGAAATTCTGAAAGCGATTCGGATAATAAGCGATTCGGATAGTTGGAGTTCGGATAATTGGAGTTCTACTGTATTTAATTATCGTGTACACAACTCAGGTTGGCATCAATGATAAGCAAGGAAATGATCACCTAGGATCAAGATGTCATGAAATATTTGTCTAAAAAAAGCAAAGCTGGTTTCAACAATATATTTAATTTTATGCCAAAGCACTTTCTCTAAAATATGTCAATTGGTAGTAAAACCGATTATGTAAAAAGATCTATACAGAGTGGTTCAGAACTATATGTCAAAAATCTAACGGTAGGTAGAGGGGACCTAAATAAGCAGATTTCGTATAGAAATGTGGGTGCGGAAATGCAGCGTTTAGGCAGTAGAGGGCGCTGTTGAGTCCAGTGGATGAAATTATTTATATGGCTTGAATCGTCATTCCCCACACGGATTTCGAGCAACATGCATTGTTACACCAATGAGGAGCTTGCTGCCATGCATTTCATGTATGGGGCTGCGCAAGGAAATGGAGTGGAGTGGTGAAAACAGTCCATTCCTGAACCCCTACGGTGTCGCGTCAATTCGTCGCAAACGTCAATTCATCGCAACGAAAATGTATTTGAAGGCGATGATGATAAAAGTAAATTTTGTAAAATTATTTAAGGATAATGTGTTTATCAGATATAGACAGTTATAATTAATATTGTACAGGGTCGATTTTAGATGCAAGTATCAGGTATATTTTTAAATATATTATATATATATATATATATATATATATACTTTTGTAAGCAAATAAAGGAAAAATAATAATATTTAATATAAATTACCATATACTGACATTAAATCATACTGTAAAGACTTCGGGGATTAATGAAATGTTGATCTGGTAGCCATGGCGCCCGAAGCATTACTTATTTCATTAGAAGAAAATATTTTATTCAACAGAACAAATACAGTTTATTCTTCTAAGAGTTTTAGTTTCGTATATTAAATACTCATACTAGTGAGTTCGGTGAAATTTTAAACTATTGTGATTAAGTCCTAAATCTTTGCTTCAGATAGTGGGTTCAGTCTATTCTTTCAGTGAAGCTGTCGCGTTGGACCGGGTGTCCAATGGATGTCGACTCGAATTCTCTCCAGGATGCCTCTCTTTCAGACAGGGCGTCTGTTTCCTCCGGCTTCCCCTGCGCTGCTCGTTTCTCTGCAATGCTCGGCTTCTTAGGGTCACGTCCTACTCTTTTGCCTCCAAAAAACCATCTCCCTCTCGTCTTCTCTTCCTCCTCCAGCTTAAGAAAAAAGGGGGGCGGGGGAAAATTCGTCCAGGCCTCCTAAACTTACTGCGGCCTATCGTTGCTCATATCTCGTTCTCATTCACAGATTTAAAGGACTTCCCTTGGAGTCAGACAGTCTGTGGGAAAACCTTTCCATCTGCAACCTCACAAGAAGAGTAATTACTCTGTTAACGTCAGGTAGGCGCCAGCCAGTTTCAAGTATTGTTTCTATAATGTCCAAACCATTCAGCGTAGGAGATGGATCGTTTCTTTAGGTTAGGCCCGACAACTTGGGGGACCTGTGGTAACGGTTAAAAGAGGTACCTTCGCTGGGATATTTGGGAAAATGTCACAGCATTACCCCCTCGAACAGATGAGATTTTTCAAGAATTGGAAAATCTTATCTCCATTCCTGGTGCGCTAGCCTTCCATCCACACCCAACACACATGTTAATTCTCAATAGAGGCTTACCTTAAACATTATTATTCACAAGTTTATAATACACTTTACAAACTCACATCGTTAAATTAAATTTCAATATTCATTGCATGATTCAAATACACAATTATTCCAATTACAAAATTAAAAAACTATATACAAAATTACTGAGTGGAATGTTATTCATTCTATGGTGTGGTTTGGTGATTCATATGGATTAGTTGGTGTAGCACTCGGGATCACAAATTCCGTGAAATTATGTCGGAGAAAAAGTACTATTGTAACTAATAAGTACAGAGAAGACATGGAAATTGACCGATGAAGAAAAGCACATCTCACGTTGTGTTCGCAATAATCCGTGGCGACGAAGTCCTGGGATCGAACTGAACTGAAAGTAGTTTTTTTAGAAGAAAAGGAAAGTCACATAAGTTAGCAAAGTTCGTTTAATGCAGAGATGTCACAACAAGACAAGTTATCCATAAAAGTCATATCACACCTAGATTTGATACGGCACATTGAAACATAGCACAGGGTGACATCCTTCTTGATAAATCTAAAAATCGTGATGACACTTAGTTTGCATTTTTAGGATGAACGCCGAATTTTGATATCTCCTAAGGTGGCACAGGGGTGAGAGCAATTGTTTGGGAAGTTGGTCTGCTGGTGATCAGAGGGCAAGTGTTACTATCCGATATGAAAGTGGGCGCAAGGAAAAACACGCCAAGCGAGATACATTTCAAGCCAAGAGAATCGCATTTTTTTGCGTGGGAAATGTAACCGTTACTTATACACATATCAACTTCATAATTGACGTCATTGGAAGGGAAAAATCTTTTGGCGAAGATTGCACTTTGGCTAAAAAGAGAGATTAAGAATTTTACCGTTAATTATTGTTTTGGGAATAGGGCTTTCGAGGAATGCAGCAAAGGCGCCGTTTAAATGCTATAGACATCTGGAACAATATGCAAGACAAAGCTGACCATGAAAAGGAAAACATTTTATGCCTTGTATAATTTCATTTCTTTTGATATGTGGGAGACCGAATAAGTACGTTAATGATAATTTAAAAACAATATGCATGATTTTGACTAAAATGTGGAATTCGGTATACCTGGCCGATAACCTAACGATCTGCGAATATCCTGCCCTTTTCCAAAATCTCTAGTTAGTCGGAAATCATTTCCGGCGTCGTTTTTCGACTGTTTAACATCGTTGCCTTTTATTTCGTTATGCGGCGATATGTATCCTGGGGTTTCTAAACACTCAGAACTGAAAACCGTTTTTCGCTTCCTTCCTAACGCACAATAACTGTTTACCCCTTTTGTTGTTTTCTGTCCCGAAGATTTAAACCTAAAATCTTCCTTTCGTTTTAAGACTGTGTCTTTATTTTTTTCCCATGCTTACTTTCCCGGATTTCATTCCTTAAATAAGACACCCTCGCTCTTTCTTTATAACCCTCTTCCTTCATCCTTGATTTGGGTGTCGCGCGGATCGGGGTCGTCGCGAATTTCGTTTTAATGGAAGAATCACAATGCGTTACTCCTGCACGTTGGCTAAGGGGAAAGGGAACAAAGCCTTTCTTTTCCTTCCTGTCCGGTTTTCTCGCCTCATTCTTTTGATAAGTCGAAACTAAGCGGTTCGTGGGGTTGGGGGGAATTGGGCGGTCACTCCTGTGCCTTTTTTTCGGTGCTGCATTCCCAAAGCTAACAGGCGGTTTCGGTTTCATTCTGTCTAGCAAATTTTGTGTTTTGCTTCCCAATAAATAATAATCCATTTCTATGTCTGCATCGACAATACCTGCGTAAGTCCTAACTCTTTTTCCTAAATCACACAGATTAAGCTCTATTTCTGCGAGGGGTAAACATTTTAAATCATTTTGTAACGGTTGCTTTACCCACACGACTCTCCCTGTGTATTGTTCTCGGGTCACCTGGTTGGCACTAATTAAATCTAGCGACGTAGCCGTGTCTCTAAAAATGTTCATTTCTTTCCCATTTATAATCCCTTGTGTTAAATAGGGCTGGAACATTTCGTTTAACTCATCGAGGTCAGCCAACCGATTAACCACTTCAGGTATTTCACTACTCCATTTTAGTTCGGGGCAAAATTTGCGGATATGAGAAAAACTACCACAATGGAAACAAGACCTGTCTTTTGGCTTATCAAAAATTACATCTCTATCTTTTTTATCTTCCCTCTCCCTCCAATTTCTTTTCATTTCCGCGTTTTGGGGTTCTGTCTCTGGTCTATCAACCAATCTGTTTCCCTCAACCTGTTTGCCGTTATTTGAATATCTAGGCGGGGACTGTTTCATCTCTGTTCTTCTAACCGTCTCATAATGATCTAGTTTTTAGGTTAGATCCAAGGGCGTAATTAAATCACTCCAGGAATATATGAAATGTTGTCTCATTCCACTAGGGACTTTTCGCTTGATCTGGTCGGATATTATCAGATCTCTCAGTTGACTAAAGTCGGTCACCTGAATCCCTTCTAACCACTGGTCAAAATAATTAGTTATTTCGTAAGCGAATTCTTTCCAGCTCTTTTCTGAAGCCCTATTCGTCGTCACGAATTTAATTCTAAAATCTTCCGCGCTGATTTGGAATTTTTCTAACAATTTCCTCTTTACGAATTCGAAATTATCTGCCTGATCTGTAGGTTCTCTCAAGATTACTTCTGATAACTCAAAAGGTAACATCCCCATCAAATTTGTAACCCATTGACTTTTCTCAATTTGGGCTCTCGAAGCTTGTCGCTCAAACAAGTCCAAATATAAAGAAATTTCCGTTTTTCCTAATTCAAATTTCGGTAAAACATTTTTTAAGATAATTTTTGGTTCTTTCTCTATCTGGCTAGAAGATAATGTAATTGTATCACTTTCACGTTCTGCTCTGATTTTAGCCAATTCAAATTCTTTATCGGCCTTGTCTTTATCAAGACGAGCCTTCTCTAGCCGATCCTCCTCAAAAATTTTCAACTGGCTTAGGGCCATTTGTTCTTCATAGTAAGGCGCCTCCGTTATTTTTTTTACTAATTTTGGAATCGTATCTTTAGGTAAGACTTCTATTTCTAATTCCGCAGCTAAAGACTGCAAATCACATCTTCTGAACGTTGATAAATTCGCCATATTTACAATTTTGAAATCCTGGCACAATAATTTACCCTACTCTATTTCATACATAAATGCACTGTAAAAATTCAGAATTTTGACCCCACCACACAATATAAACAATAATTACTAACAAATAAAATACACCAAAAAACATAAATTCATAAAATTTTGACCGCAGGTCACAGATTTTTAAAATTTTGAATTACAAGCAAACCAATTCCACATATAGGCTACAATTTGCCAAAAAAAACCATATATATCCTTAATTTGACGGAATTACTGACAGACCTCAACTTAATCTAACAACTTATTTAAATTCAAAATTTAATTCCTAAGCAATCTTCAACATAAGAGAACAAACACATTAAAAATTATGGCCGAAAAATACAATTATCATAATTTGCTTTTCACTAAAAAAATTTTTTAATTAAAAAAAATATTAAAAGAATTTTTCAATTACTAGAAACAAGATGAATTTAAAGTTTGTTACACTTTTCATTTACCTTCAACACACAAAAAACATCTGTTGGTAATTAATATTTAAGATTTTTACTTATATTACCGAACACAAATAATTAAAGAAAAATTGCTTCCTGTCCAAAATTAAAAATATACACACTAAGCCTCCACTGAGAATAAAACAAGTGCTCACCTGGGTATAGCTCTGTCTGCGATTCTCGGCGGTGATTCTGCTTTCTTTTCTCTCCACACTGTCAGCAAAGTTCAGATGCTTCTGGTTCCTGGTTCAGCGGATGCAGTTTCAGATCAGTTCGGGTCTCTGCCTTGGCTATGGCGGGTCGCTTTGGGGTCGGTGGATCTTCCTCGATTCAGCGGAATCTGTCTCTCTATCACAGGATTCTGTACGAATTCGGCGAGTTGTCCTGCTCTGCCCCGATTCGGTATGTAGATTCAGGTTCCCAACGGCTGGTGTAGATTCTGAAGAAATTCGGCGAGTTGTCCTACTCTGCCCCGAATTGATAAGCCTTAATCACTCTTGTTTCTTTTCACTACTTTAATAATCCTTTAACGCTGCCACCAATCTTCTGTAAAGACTTCGGGGATTAATGAAATGTTGATCTGGTAGCTCGGTAACCCCGAAGCATTACTTATTTCATTAGAAGAAAATATTTTATTCAACAGAACAAATACAGTTTATTCTTCTAAGAGTTTTAGTTTCGTATATTAAATACTGATACTAGTGAGTTCGGTGAAATTTTAAACTATTGTGATTAAGTCCTAAATCTTTGCTTCAGATAATGGGTTCAGTCTATTCTTTCAGTGACGCTGTCGCGTTGGACCGGGTGTCCAATGGATGTCGACTCGAATTCTCTCCGGGATGCCTCTCTTTCAGACAGGGCGTCTGTTTCCCCCGGCTTCCCCTGCGCTGCTCGTTTCTCTGCAATGCTCGGCTTCTTAGGGTCACGTCATACCCTTTTGCCTCCAAAAAAACCATCTCCCTCTCGTCTTCTCTTCCTCCTCCAGCTTAAGAAAAAAGGGGGGCGGGGGAAAATTGGTCCAGGCCTCCTAAACTTACTGCGGCCTATCGTTGCTCATATCTCGTTCTCATTCACAGATTTAAAGGACTTCCCTTGGAGTCAGACAGTCTGTGGGAAAACCTTTCCATCTGCAACCTCACAAGAAGAGTAATTACTCTGTTAACGTCAGGTAGGCGCCAGCCAGTCTCAAGTATTGTTTCTATAATGTCCAAACCATTCAGCGTAGGAGATGGATCGTTTCTTTAGGTTAGGCCCGACAACTTGGGGGACCTGTGGTAACGGTTAAAAGAGGTACCTTCGCTGGGATATTTGGGAAAATGTCACAATACAATGATCAGTTCATTCACAATTACAAACAGAATTTTGTGTTTACATTCTGTCTCTACTTTTTTAATCTTAATTTTTCATAGGTTAGGTGGATCTCACTTGCCCCCTCCGCTTAGTACGACCATGCCAATTTATATATTATTTTGTAATTTTCTAGCATTATTCTTTTCTTTTTCTTTCACGATCTTAGTACTTTTATCTTAAATCTCACACCATTTTTCCGGTGATCAAAAGCAATATCTACTCTATCTGTAATTTAAATAAGAAATGACTTGCTCTATTCTATTGCATTAAACATGTATTTCTTTATTGGAAACTTCACAAAAATCACATATAAAAAATCCTCTGTATTTTAATGATTGATATTTTTAGACTAAAGCAGTAAAAGGAGAAATACGAGGCAGAGTCAATAAATTCCTGGAATGGTCACCTACATTCACACAGGTGTTCGTTGGAGGGGAAATATCTATTTTGGAGGTTGGCAGCACTGATATGGAAAACACACAATGCATCTGGAATTCATTTCCGATACTCTCGGCGTTGGCTGCGGATCATTTCTGACAAAGTGAATTTTCCATTCGTCGCATTTTGAAATGTCGTCTTTAGAGCAGCGTGCAAACATCCAATTCTGCATTTTGCTCCAGAAATCACCTTCTGAGACGCTTGAGATGCTGAAGAAAGCATAAGGAAATGATGCCATAAAAAAACCCGTCTGTGTACGAGTGGCATAAGCGTTTTCGTAAAGGTCGCATAAACATCGAAGATGACCCTCGGACTGGGCGCCCCTCCTCTTTCACTGCAGATTACTCTTGAAGGCCAAACTGCCAATAAAGAACTTTACCTGGAGATCCTTAAACGACTACGAGATGCAATCAGACTAAAACGACCAGAAAAATGGGCAACAAACGATTGGTTTCTTTTAAACGACAATGCTCCACCACATCGCGCTCTGATTGTAAAAAATTATCTTGCCAGACACAGTCTTACCATTCTGGAACCCCTTGTTATTCTCCCGAACTAGCACCAGTAGATTTTTACCTGTTTCCACGGCTGAAAATGAAATTTAAGGAACACCGTTTTATGGATTCAGATGAGGTGATCTAAAATGCGACGATACTACTGAAGGATGTCTCAAAAAATTGATTCAAGGAGTGTTTTGAACAGTTATACGAACGCTGGAAGAAGTGTGTGGATGCAGGGGGAAAGTACTTTGAAGGCCAATAAGTAAAATTATTGTTCTATTTTTTAATAATTTGTAATTGACCTATTCCGGGAACTTTTTGACCCTACCTTGTATATCAATATAAATATTTTAATCTGCATCTAAAATAGGCCTTTAAAATGTTAGTTAAAATCCTCTACTTCCGAAAAAAATAATTTTACTAGATTAACTTTACTTATATCATCATCATCGCCTTCAAAAACACTTTCGCTGCGATAAATTTACGGCAATGAATTGACGCTGCGACGAATTGACGTAGAACCAATCTCTATTTCACATGCACTAATAAAAAAGGGTGATGTTGTTTTTATTGAAGATAATATGAAAAATAAGTTTCTTTGAAAGCTCCGAAAATTCAGAAAATAATACCTGGTAGAGATGACAATATTCGCTCATATGAAATAAAAACAGAGGATTGACTTTTAAAAAGATCTATCGAAAATTTGTATCCTTTGGAAATATACGCTCACAAAAAAAATCTGTGAATTGAAGCATATTTTTCTGTTGATTTTTAACGAACATTTATAGTTTTCATAGTGGTTTGTCCATTTTTCCTCAAATCACGGAAAATTCTCCAATCTCAGCTAATGATGAAATGATAAATTCAGGAAACATTTCGTTAAACTTTTACAACCAATAAAATTCCCTTCTTCATACAACATGCGTAGAAAGCATAGTGTGATGCTGAAGCGGCAATTGTGATATGACAGATTGAAAAAGATGGATTCTGTCTTTTGTAGAAATACTTCCGAAATAATTATTTTTCTATTATAAGGAATTATTTGATGTTTTAAGTTTAGTTCAGTTTATATTTTTTTGTTTCAAATGTGTGTTTGATATTTACTATTAATTTATTATGATTGGTACTACAAATTGTTAACGTCTTGCATTTGTAAATTTGAAATGTTATTCTCACCAAAATTCTGCATATTCCGTTCATTGTTTAGAAAGTAAAGAAGTTATAATTGATTTTTTTAAATTTAAGTTAAAAGTGAATGAAGATCAGAGCAAGGAATATTATAAATATCTGGCGTAATTGAATAAGTATCAGTATTTATGTTATGTTAATTTGTGAAACTGTTATTTATGTTATTTACAGCAGATATCTGTTTACTTGAAATAAAATTTCATCTTTGTTACTGACAATTTATAATTAAAAAATGTGTTCTAATATACTTCTGTTATAACGGACTGTGAAAAACGTGCGTTTTATAATCCAAAACTAAAACTGTTCGAAAATATTAGTTTTTCAGTATGTATTTATTTTCGACAAGGTAATTTTATTTTCTATTTATGAATGTTTAATAAAATTCTATAGTAATTATCATGATTCATGATATTATCCTATTTTTTTTATATGAAATTATGAATTTTCGTTCCGGACTCTACAAAATGTTGCATTTTGCAAACATTTTCATGATAGCTGCCAAAATTTAACTGATTGCGTGGAGTTCCTTCTATATTTATGATCAACAATTTGCTTAAATTTTCTGTTGTTATTATGTTAATATTCTGTTCTCACTTATTTATATTCTGTTGATCTATGCAAAATCTCATAGTAGATGCAGTCATCATACTAATGTTTGCAGCATATTCTGTTATGGAGCAGAGTAGATGGAAATCATCTTAATATAAAGCTTGCAATGGCTGCGAAAGTATGCAGTCTTTACTTATTTATTATTATAATTATTTAACTATTCCATTTGGTTTACGAAATAATGATTTCCGATATTTTTCAGTGCTTTCGTAATTATTGCCTCTTGGACATTTGTATAAATTTTAAAAATGTAACTCTTCTAATTATTTTTCTGTTTTTGCTTTTTAACGAAATTCTTACTGACACGTTTTCGCAAAATGCGAAATAATTAGCGCAGTTTAAACCCTGCTTTTAAAGACTAATAAGCAATGAATCATCTAAATTTTCCCCTTTCTCAAATTTCTGATTCTCTTTTGCTCTCCCTACCCCCCCATACAATTTAAAATCTTTAAAACACATTTTTAAAAATGTCTCCGCTCTACTTATAACTGTAAAATAAAAATAATAAAAATAATAAAAATAATTAACTGTTAACTACTGTCACAGAAATTGTCGCATGACTATTGTAAACGGTCCCCGACACCGCTTGATCGAAAGACGAATAAAACGCTTGATTAACTTATAGGTTACTGTTTCTGTAATCAATATTTATGTACTGGATTATTATAATTAATATTCAGCTATTCAGAAGACTCTAGCGATAGTAAAAGTGTTCAAAAGGAAACAAAATTTTACTAATAGCTGTAGTTAAACTGTGAACATTGAAAAAAGCAACGGTCTGTGCGACTTGCTGACAGCAGTAAGGGTTAATGATAAGTCATCTAACTCCTCCTCCACTCCCTCTCCAGAACTCCAATTTTAAAACGTGTAAAACTCAGGAAATTATCGGGTTTTTTTTTTGTTTTTTTTTTAAGTGAAAACTTCCTTAGGCGTGTTGGGCAGTTTTTGAGATGGGAAAAAACCATTGAACTCGCGACACTGTTACCGTTACTGTTAGCGACACCTCTGTATATTTGACGACGATTCTGAAAACTTCTTTAGGCGCGTTGGGCATTTTTTGAGATGGGAAAAAACCATTGAACTCGCGACACCGTTACCGTCACTGTTACCGACACCTCTGTATATTTGGCGACGATTCTGCAATAGTTGGTTCAGGTAAGCAACCAGATTTGCTTAAATTAATATCTCACTTTGACAGCAAAAGTGATATTAGTCTCTATTTAGCATTATTTGAAAGACAAATTTCTCGAATGAATATAATAAAAAAAAAATTGGGTCACACATTTGTTAAGTTTAATTCCGTTAGAAATCGCCAATATTATAGCGAGAGAGCCAGAAACATTGGCGAACAATTACAATTACGTAAAAGATTTACTTCTTAAACGCTTCAAAATGACGCCAGAAGAATTTAGGCAGAAATTAATGTCACATAAAAAAGAATCTTCAGCCACTTGGCGCGATTTAGCATTTGAATTAAGAAATTATTTGGAAGAATGGATTAGCGGTCTTAAAGTATCTGATTTTGAATCCTTAAAAGAATTAATAGTAGTAGATCAAATTAAGAAAAGGTTACCTATAGAAATGTAAGAACATTTTATTGATGAACTTCCAAAAATTAAAAATGTAGACGTATTAGTAAGTAAACTAGACGATTATGATCGCGACCTGCGTTATACACTGCCGGTGCATGACGTTTAAAACGTCACATGTAGTGGATCATTTTTACAAGGTGATTGGTGCAAAACGGGGGGGTGCGTCGCTTTACACCAATCACTGTGTAAAAATGATCCACTACATGTGACGTTTAAAACGTCATGCACCGGCCGTGTATAACGCAGGTCGCGTTATAATGCGGCGAGACGTAATGTTAAAACCATGAATAGAATTTCACACCACTTTGAAGATAAAAAAACCCGAAGCAAGTAAAAAATGAAAATTCACAATCTTTCTTTCATACCCAATACCAAAACAAAAGAAATAAATCTCAAATTAGGTGTTTTAGATGTAACTCTCACGGCCACATAGCGTCTCAGTGTAATAATAGCAATAACGGTCAAACTAATGAGTTCAGTCAAGACTCTACCGAAAATTATCGAAATTATAATCGCCAAAATCACAATTCTAATGCCGATGTACAGGAAAAAGCTAACATTGTTACAATTCGAATCAGAAATAAGTCTAAACCTAATGGAATGGGTAAAATAATTAATATAAAAAAAAGAAGCAAATCTATTGTTTGATACAGACAGCGATATTTCTTTATTCAGTTACGAATGTTATGTCAATATTGGGTCGCCAAATTAGTCTTCTGTTGATATCTTATTAACTGACATTGGCGGAGAAACTGTAAATGTAATTGGATATTTTGTGTATGAAATACGTGTTGATGGGTTTCTTATATCAACGAAATTTTATGTTTCAAAATCTCTCTCATACGATATTGTAATAGGGCAAGACGTGATCAGCAAACTAAAGTTGCCGATAGATGAAGAGGGAATTAAAATTGTTGGCTAGCGCAATACTTTTCAAGTAGGTTGCCTTAAAGTTGTAAATAATTCCGATAAAAAATTAAATTATGTTGCCAATTCATACAATGAAGCGAAAGTATCAAAAGGAAAGGATTTGGTTCACGTGCAGAAAATGAAATGATTGGTATTATGAATAAAAATAATTCAGAAAATAATTTCAAGATAAATTTAGCACGCGCGGTGAAAACAGATAAAAGTGACTCAACTCGCGAGACCAAATCAAAAGATGAAAATGAAATAACAAAACACCGAAAAAATATAATTTAACGAGCACGAGGAAAGAAATAGACGGAAGTAATATAAAAAGAAAAAATGAAAATAATGAAATATTTCAATGTACAATATAATATTATAATGTACAATAGCGCATTAAATGAAAAATTTAATATAATTTTTGTAGTAGTAGTTTATAATAATGAATAAAAAAACACTTCATTTAAAAGTATTTCCTGCACAATAAAACGTTTCTTGGCGATTAAAAAAATACACACGTAATTGTTCGAGTTTTCACTTCTGTCGGCACTCCCGGAGTGCCATTATTTTTTTTTTGTGTGTGTGTTTTTTTTTGGTGATGTAAAAGTGTACATAACAAAGAACTTTATTTCAGCGATGGTACCACTATTTGCTGAGGACTATGTATTTTACGTACCATATCTAGAAGTAACTGGAATAACTGTGGAGTTTACAGAACCGTATTTTCTTTTATTAATTTAATGTCTGCCATGTGAAATGCTTTGTTTTAAAAATTATTTAATGCAGTTTCCTGTTTATTCATTAAACGTGCTAACAAATAATAATTTATAAACTTCCATCACCTAATAAGTTGTAAAATCGTTTCTGAACATAATAATCACTACGCAGCCCTCAAATTCATTTCATGAAATCCCACAAGTGAAAACAGACTTTTGGATTTTATATTAAATAAACTTGGAACTTAGCTACAGAATATGCTCCTAATTTACGATCTTATGTTAAAAACATTTTGAGTCTATTTTGTTCAACATATTTATCATTTCCTTGGCTATTCATAATATTTGGCGAGAATTCACACTTTATTTTGTCTGAGTTTTATCAAGGTTGCTATATAAATTAAGTATTATAAAATTTTACTTCTGAAAAGTAAAAATTAAAGCAGTATTTATCTTCGTAAAGGATGTTTGGTGTCTGCATCAAAAATAAATATTTTCTGAATGAAATCAGAACCAGTATACGTTTGGGTACTCTTATGTTAACCAGGCGCAAATCTCATTGATAGCAGCTTTACCTCTTCACGTGTCTAAATTAGAAACGGTGCTTTGATATAAAATGTTTGGTTTATGGCATTATTATTATTATTATTGGGGGGGGGGGGGTGTATTTTAAATAAAATTAGTGAAATGTATGTATTTTAAATCTAATTTATATAATATATGCATTTTAAATAAAAGTTATGTATCCTAAATGAAATTAGTGAAAGGTTTATATTTAAAATTAAATAAATGCAATGCAAATGATGGTGATGGGAGCAATGTTTGACAATTTATCACCTGTGCCTAGCTAATATAAAAGTACGTACCTATGTTTGTATATAAACAAATGTTTCACTTTTGAATTTTTATTTTCAAAAAGTACTCGAATGAAATACTGTTTTATTTGATTAAATAAAAACCTACTTTTCCTAAAAAGACCTTGAGTTTGTTAGGATAAGAAACTCAGCACTGTAGGTAAAATGGGCAATCTACCTGTGCAACAAATTTGACAATCCCTTAATTACATTCCTTTTATTACTTTTATCATGTTCACAATTTGTGGATGAGGGTTGTCAGAGACTCGGGTGAATTTACTAACTACGGCTTAAAGCATGGAGCTGTAAAACCGTGGTTCGAGTTCCAATGTCAAACATCGAATATTAATTTCAACATCATCGTGAAATTGCTTTAGTTTCGAAATATCACTCGACTTAAAAACAGGAGGCAAATTTAATAGATTATTCATATGCTGGATTAATTATCATGTTTTTATTTCCAAATCTGTCTTTGAAAATGTTTAATGCTGTGTCATAATTTAATTCCGAAATTTCAAAGCCAATTATGGCATTTCAAGCAGAACATAAATAACTGCAAATATAACAAAAAATACTATTTTTGTTAATGAATCATTTTTATGGATTGAAACTTTAAATATATTGCAAAAATTTGTAGTGCGCAATCTCCGTAGAATTTTTGTATATTCAGCTTGGAAAACTTAGCAAATTTGTTTGCATTCGTGAGGGAGAACCTTTTGTTGAATTACTATTCAAAGAAAAAATAAAATGTTTGTTTTCTTTAAGTTTCCTTTCAGCAAGAAAAGTCTTTAAGGTTATTTTATCCGTTTATTCATATGCCGCAGTCATTTCAGCTTCATACTCATTTAAATTCAGCAATGGTTCTATTTTATTATATGCCTCTCTTACGTCAGAGGCTTTAAGATTTAACTGATTAACAATCGAGATCTACTGGGTCATTTTTTAGTATCGTATCTATATCATCGGTCAATTTAGTTTTTTTTTTTTTCGAGGTCTTCCATCGTAAAATATTAAATCAAAAATCAAGTTTTTACCTTGAGAAGTCTTCAAATCAAAAAGTTTTTCCAATTGATCACGAAATCATTAACTACAATCACTAGTTTTAATCATTTTCGCTTCTATCCAGATTTTTCCGGCCAAGAATCCACCATAACGGAAAAATACACTATATTGAGACAATATGATGGTGCCATCAAGTATAAATAAACAAAATTTAATAATCAGTGTAATATATACATCTTTTATACGAATATCTTATATACAAAATTTAAATCGAAATATATGGAGACGCAATGTTCCATTTCATATTCAACATTTTTGAGAATTCGTCACATCTTTCAGAACAGAACAATCAAACAGCCTTTTTCGCTATGTTCTAATGGTAACTGAATGGTTCCTTTTTCTACAGGTGAAAAAGAGCCTATCTTGATAACATGACAGCCAAGAGGGATTGAAATATCTCGGCACGTCTCTTTCGTTGGCTGCGATCCGACACTATAGGTTATTAAACAAAAACTAACGTCTTTAGTGGATTTTTGCATTTTTTGCAAATTTTACCCTATTTTTCCGGCTCCGTATCTTACCTCCTATTTGGACAATTTACAAACCTGAATACTGCATGTTGTAGAGAATTTTATGCTCTACAAAATGGTAAAAGTGCTTTTTTCTGTAAATTGCACTAAAATTGAGTTATTTAAGAAAAATCGAAAAAAGTGCCGAAAAATATTGGTTTTTTCAATATTGTGAAAAACGCACACGGTCTAGAAGGTCGAAAACTTGGTTTTTTTATTAGAGGGTCAACCTTTAAAGCATACCCAAAAATCAGAACTACCCGAATTTTTCTAAGGTAAAATGCTATTTCTACTGGACTACAATGTTACCGCCTCTTAGAATACGAGCTCTCCGGAGGAGTAGCACCTTCGACTCATGAGAGTTAGCTGGACCTGCCCCCCTGCTCCCACCTTCCCCTGGTGTCGGATCCGCGCTTTTCCTCTACCTCAAATGCATAAAATATAGTCAAACATATAATCTTTAGTAACATTAATAGTTAACATTTGCGTAAAAGGATTAGTTTCTATGTTGTATTCACATACAATACCGTAATTCCCGTTTTTTTACAGTTTTTTGTTTTTTTCCACCCATTTTTGAGGCACTCTCACGGCTAAAGTATTGATCAGAGAAAAAAACTTTCAATACATAAAATGTAAGAAATTTTATTTTCTTTAATTCATATATTGCCGACTTTTACGTAAAATGCATAATTTTGGAATTATTTTGAAAAAACGGAAAAATGTCCGTTTTTTTACAAGTTTTTTGTAAAAAAAACATATTTCCCGAAAATTTTTTTGTTGGAAAACCTCGGATTCGTGTTCAGCGACCCAAAAAACATAAAGGGACCCCCCAAAAAAAACTACACCAAAACTTTCCTTTATTTGCTCTTTTTTATCCCCTAATGCCTGGACTATATGTAAATATAAAGAAACTAGGGGGCTCAGCCCCCTACTCGCTAACGCTCACCAACCCCCGTGAATTACGAAGCAATTCACATTGAGACCGTTTACGCGGTCCCAGTTCCTTTCGCTCGCTCACGCCTTTTTATTTTTGCAGCAATTCTAGCCAATAGATGGCAGCAGGTATAATCTAGACAGTTGATAGTTTTAATAGCTCCGATTTCGTGTGAGTGAAATTCATAAATAAATTCTAAATAACAGTTGAGAATTCATTAACGATATTACTCATAATTAAAATGAGGAATCATCTCAAACGCTTTGGATTACGCACATGTTATTTTATTTTTAATAATTGCTACTTTGAGTTTCATTGCTCTTTCGCTGGCCGCCATATTGGAGATTCTGGAAACTACGGCTGTTGCCAAATGATAATCTAGAAATTCAGCCCTTTTTCCGCGCCACGTACGAGAAATATATATATAGATATATGTAAAGGGAGGGGTGGGGGGGGTGATGCCCGTGAGTATATTTATAAATTTCAAATTTACTCGTGATAGTACAAGCTTGATGACCTCTGCCTGTAGATGTTAAGTACATTTTCAATGTTAATATTTGCAGATCCAAGATCTCCCTACTGAAAATCCAAATTTCTTTATACACTTTTAATGTAGACTTTGACCATTTCATTTTATAAATAACAGTTGTTTGAAATGAATTTTGGTTTTTAAATTTTTCAGAATCATGCTACTTTTAATAAGTTTCATGCGAAAAAAAAATATGGAAGTGCAAACTAGCATATTTTCTTATAATTAGAAATATAAAACACCACTGTATATAGAAGTTTCTTTAATATTACTCATAACTTTTTACATTGAAAACTCAGCAGCGTCTGCAGTCTAAGAAATAATTAAACTTATTAATAAAAATGAAGACGAAGAAGAAAATGCACAACATTTTAGAACATTCAATATAGTCGGAAGATAATTACAATAGATATATTCATAACTTCCGTTTGTACATCTCAAATCCAAAATAAATCCAAAGTTTACCCATTTACTTTCTTCCATTACCATTTACTTCTATTGCCTTTCCCCACTAAATTATTAAAAAAAATGAATACAGATCCACACTCATTGATCTCATTGTTGTGACATACCTTCACAGAGAATAAAATTCTCCCATATTCAGTTTAAAATGTAAAAGAATTTTACATTTCATATTATACATTTTTCTAGGTATCAAGCTATTAAGATAACCTTTGTCTGATAGCGTTACTTTTATCATCGTGACGCCATGATTTTCCAAAAGCTCATTTTAAAACAGGTTTCATTTTTAAGAGAAAATTGTATTTAATAGTTTATATATGATCTGTTTGTTCTTTCAGAACCATTGGCTGGACACGTGGATTTCAAATATTAGCCGGAATGCAATCAGTAACCTGTTTCATAGCCGTACTCTACAGACCAGCTTCACTGTATCACCCACAAAGAAGAGCTATTTTGCACATCAAGAGCCTTCAAAAACGATCGAAGACAAAGGATAAAACGTCCGTACTAAAAGAAAAGAAGCAAATTTTTGATTTTTCTGTTTTAAAATCTAAAACAGTACAAATTCTAATAGTGGGGACATCGATTACTTCTTTTGGAATCACAGTTCCTTTCACATTAATGGTAAGTTCTAAATGGCTGCTCGCTCTCGACTTCATTGTTTTTTAAATGATTAAAAAATACTGTTTTAAAAAGAAATATTTCAACGCAGAAATATTTCAACAGTGCATCATTGTTTACTAGGTTGCAGAACTGGATTATGTAGCGATGCCACCAAATGTTTGATTATTCATTGAGTTTCATTAGCCGAGAGATACCATTTTAAACACCTTCCAACATAATTGAAAAGTGTTTACGACTACAATTCGCCTGTCAGATAATTTCCATAAATACATAAGGATTTTTACGTAATTGGTTATGTTATTGAGGTTTACTATAGGACATTCACTATATTGAAAATGGAGTGTGCAATATTTATAGCTCGTTTACTGGGACACAGAAAAGAATTCCCGCATATTATGGTCTAGGGGGGGGATTGTTTGCAGTGTCCCTAATGATGATACACTGCAACAAACATAATGAAACTGATATGCGTTATTCAGGTGCACTACAACATGCCTTTATAACCATTTATCGTTCATTTACATGGACATACAAAATCGTTGGGTTACGGTACTGTATATGAGCGATAACTGCTGGAAATGCGTTTTCAGCTGTGGAATGCAATTTTAAGCTTTACTGAAATTTAATATATTACGTGGTGTGTATAAATTCTATAGATTATATAGTTGCACAAAATAATTTGTAAGCATTACTAAATATGGACGCGAATTGTTTAAATTCTGTTTTGAACTGTGTGTTATGCATTTTCCAGCTGATCTATATTATAGTATACTAAGGGATAGAATATAAATGATAGAATAAATTCCTATATAGGGCTGCACAAAAGGATTTGGACACATGACCATCCATAGTGCACTTTAAGTTATGTTATGTATTTTATAGCTGAATTTAATTTTAGCATACTGTGTGGTGTGTATAAAAATCTATAGATCATATAAGGGGCTGCACAAATAAATCTGAATGCCTTACTGACTATGGGTAGTAATTTCTGAAATTTGATTTTCAACTATGTTATGCGTTTTCGTCTTTCACAATATCAAAAGATGATGTTGCGTTAAAATATTCTGAAAGCATAGGCATAGCTTCGAGTAGGGGGGATATTACGAGCTTCTCAAACCAGGAGAAACTGTTATTGGCAAATGTTACGCTCGTCAGTAAAAATCTAAAAAATGAGATCTTATACGGGACATGGGCAGTGATATTAACAGTCGCAGTAATATTACAGTACAATAATGCGAGGGCACATAGAAATTCAGTGTCCTAACAAATCATAAACGATCTGCAATGGGAAATTTTACCTCATCTGGCACATTTACCAGACATTGCACCACACGATTACCAACTTTTAAGGTCGTTTCAAAACAGCTTAGCAAAGCAGAAAATTATGTCTAAGTATAAATGGATAAAATACAAATTCTTAATTTTGTACTAAACAGCATAATAATTACTTAATAAAGGACATTTAACAGTAGTAATAATGAGTTCCTATTTTAGCTGACATGTATATGAATTACAAGTATCTACAGATAAAATTATGCGATTAGTAATTCAGATTTAGTAAAAGTCATGTTGCTTTATAATTAGAAGCAAGGGTTTTGAAATGTATCTAAAAAATTCATCAAGCTGTTAAAATTTTTAAACATACAAATAAAATATTTTTAAATTTAAGTTTAATTTTATTTCTATTCGAAAACTTGAAAAGAAATTATAAACAACGCATACTTGAAAAAAAAAAGTTGGTATTCGACACCGTCGAATATTCCGAATTAGCCTAAAATTTGGACAAATATCCTTTATTCGGCCAAACCACTATTCGTTACATCCCTAATAAATACCTCTACAAACATTATTTTTTGTATTTTAACACAAAAGTTGAGGATTAAGACAAGTTATTACTTTTTTATTGTTTTAAAGAAATCTAAAGTTTTGTTAAAATTTCTGAACATAAGTCTGTAAATTGAGTGAAAATAAAAGCGAAGCAAAAAATTATATTGCTATAGATATATTAACAAATATAAACATTATCAGCATAATCAAACATAAAAAGTTAATTTTAAGTTTTATTTTCAGATTTAGTTATCTTTTATTTATTTATTTTGTTTTACGAACCCATTTTCATCATTACACATATAAAAAAATCCAGATATTCTTTTGCAAATTTCCAAGAATCGAACGACGACTTTCATTTCCCTATAAAGGTAAAGGATCCTACAGAAAATACTCTTCAATTTGCATGTCTTAAACATATTTTTGAGACGAAATTAATTAAAAAATAGCTATGAATTGGCAAGTGAATATAATCGAAGCTGAACGACTTTTATAGTAAAATATTAAAAGCTCGTTAGATTTTCAAAAACATGAATATGAATAGCTGAAATTTTTTATCCATATAAGAAATAAATAATATTGTTGTTGCACCAAAACAATTCGCGTTGTCAAGCAATGAAAAATTTGTGAATATTCTTTAATGTTTACAGATTATAAAATTTTGCAAGTTACAATTACAGATTGCTAACTTTAGTAGAAATTAAAATTTCCTTTTTTTTTTTACCTATTTCTGTATAATTTTGTGTTCAGAACAGAAAGATATATTTCTTATGCTAAATTCATCTTGAAACAAATTCGAGTGCACATTCTATTTCTACAAAGGTAAAATATTGCTTGGTTGCCAAAGATAAATTAATGAAATATATGAATGGAATGTGTTTTTGTTAACATCGATTTTTATTTTATATAAAGTATAATAATAGAATACTTTAAAAAAACAATTCCGTTTACATATTTGCAGGACGTCCTAAAGTAAACGGACGGTTTTTAAAATTCAATAACAATTAAACGGCGACAGCCATTGAATGTATTTTTGCAGAAGAGTAATGTGTGAAGTCTGGAATATCTTTACTCTGCTTCCTGATTTTAGTTCCAACTATACCCTATAGATGGCGCTGCACTATCTTAAACTGTAATAATGCTCAAAATAACCTTGCAATTAAAATTTTAATTTTTCAACAGCTATACAAAATGAAGTTTACGAACTTAGTTAACTCTGATCCATTTTTATACGTTAGTTTCAGCATTCTAACAGTTTGAGGCAGCACAGAGCCATCTATCAGTGATACTTGGAACTAAGAAAAGAAGCAGTGTAGAGAAATTCCAAACTTGAAACATTAATCTCCTGCAAGAATAATTTCAATAGCAATAGCTGTCACTTTTTATTGATTTTTTAAAACCGCCAGTCCCTTTTAGGACACCTTGTTACGTTACATATTGGAAAACATTGTCAAAATCTATTCATGACGCTTAATTACTGTATATACTCGTGTATAAGTCAACCCCCCAATTCTTAGGCAAAATTTTGAAAAAAAATTGAATTTTCGTGTATAAGTCGAACCACATTTCTGGTAGTATGTCGAAAAAGGATTTGTAATCGAGGATAAAAAGAAAAAATATATATATATATATAAATTTTCATTAAATTAGTAAAAAAATTTTTGTAAACTTTTTTTTTGTCAGACTTATTTATTTTAATTTAACGTTTTAAAACTGAAGAAGCTTAAACTATTTCGAAACCTATTCATATCAATTTAATGATACTTAAAAAGAAAAATTATTTGAAAAATCTATTCAAGCCTTATTTACAAGGGTAAAGAACTTCTTAGACTGCTAAAATATAGTACTTCTTTGTATTGTAGGACTTTTAGGAGAGAAATCTAGATGCATTTTCAAGTTGAACTCTTTCTAAAAGGTGTTTAAAATGTTGAAAGGAATGTCCCTGTGTTGAAGGGAATTCTATCCCAAGAAAAAATGGATCAGAACAATTACAGGGACAATATTGTTGAGCTTTTTTTGTCAATCACAGTGAAATGACCACTGTCTGCTTTTATCACTCTCTCCAAACTAGACCCGTTGACTCCGGTATTTTACTCCGCTATTTCACACTTCTTCCGGAGTGTGAAATATTCTTTATTTATTTATTCATTTTACTTTCTCGTATATAAGTCGACCCCCCCAATTTCAACAGCCGAATTTTGTCTAAAATTCTTCGACTTATACACGAGTATATACGGTATTTTTTTTTTTTTAATGTGGAATCACAAAACGTTTTAGATTTGTTTTTCAGCAAAGCTTAACATTTCATCTTAAATATTTTTACCACGGAACCTCAGTAAATTTCATCTTGTTTTATACAGTGTAGATTTCTTTTTCTTTTTTCACGTCAGTTATATGCACAGCCACAATAATTTTTGTTAAAGTTATAATTAACCAGTACTTTTGAATGGTATAACTGAAATAGAGAAGTGTTAGATTTCTCCATTTTCCCAGTTTTTTACAGTTTCGTTTGAAAACGATTTTCGGTTCTCAGTACTGCTTAATATTCACGTTTCTCTTCACACTCTTATTACTTATTCCTATGTATTTTCGAATATATTCTTTGAAAAATATGAAATATTTTTATATTGTATCTTATACGATATTCTTATATACGACATAATGTTGAAGTGTAATTGCCCGACAGGTAATTTTTCATATTCATATTCACGAAAACTTGAGTATTTTGACATTATTAGTTTTTTTTAATGTAATAAATGCATATTTAGCAAGTTGGAAATTGTACATCAAACGTGACAAATGAGGTGCACTCGTACTATAACTAGTTTCAGTGAGATGAATTATATCGTCTGTTATTATGATATTATTAATTTCCGTAATAAAATAAGTATATTTTAAGTTGGCAACATTTTATCTTTTGTTGACATTTACTGAAAATTCCAATGGGAAACTTAAGCTTAGCTTTGAAAATTTCAGAAACTTGAAATCCGCATTTAGACTCTTTTTTCCATTTTATATCTATTTCCCCGGAAACATCTATGCAAAAAACTGTCGCACGGTGGGAGATTTACTGATTCTAGCTGGCCAAAAGTCAATTTTACAAAAAATTTCCTAGCATAATTTAATTTTTACCTGATATTGCTTAATAGTTGGGGTGTTGTGCCCTGCGAATGGTTTTGATATAAATATAATTCTATGGTCCAGAGACTAATGCAAAGATGGCATTTCTTATTTTATGAATGAATCACGTTTTTTGAATATAGTTGTTTAATCTGTTATTTCAAGTAGAATAAAAAATAGTGCTATATTATGGACGCTTCCGAACTAAATATGGACTTTGTTAATCGGATTTATGTGCATAGATTTTCAACCGATCAATTGTTAATTCATATTTAATGTCGCAAAAACTCTTTATTTTTTTTAAAAAATTTGTCATTTTTAAAATAGAAAAAGTTATATTAAAAAGCAAGATAAAGCTAACTTTTGGATACCATTAAATAGTTTAGATCATTACCTTTTCGATAAATTTTAGTTTGTCAGCATCTATCTGCATCCCTAGGTTTTAGAATTGTTTTTACCTTATTAAGTCTAAATTAATATTTTTTGAAATTTTAGTTCAAGTAACATTTTTTTTTTTTATCAAAGTCATCAGGATTTAAGTCAATCACACAAATAACATTTTGAACCATTATACAGCAGCAACAAGCTCCAAAAAGGTGAATTCGGTTGAAAATGTTTAGTTTATGCAGGAAAATTACAATGAAGAACACATGAAGTTATGCAAGCGCAAAAGTTTAAATGTATGGCCCAATTTGGCCGAAAGTTGTCAAATGTATGTCGATCTCATAACAGATTCATATAAAATATAATACATACAGGCAAATTTCGAGTGATATCGAAATTGGCCCAGAAAATTCTCGAAATTCACTTTGGATATGGAAAACATAATGTAGAACTTTCTCCATTGTGTCTTATGACTCTCACTATTTACATAAAGTTCTGCTATGTAGAGATAAATATAAGTATACAATTACACACATTCATATAAATATATGTATATATATAGAATGTCCTTCTGTCCGTTTTGGACATTAATAATAAGAAACTGCTGAGGTAACGAATAAACATTTATGTGCCTGTAGACTTAATTATGCAAGAAAGTTCTTGAGAAAATCATCTAACCAGGAAATTCTTTTATATAATATTGTTGACTTCAAATACTTTCCTAACTAATAAAATTACAAAATAAGAATAAAAACAACTCTTTTTTTTCTAAAGACAGTCATTGCGTTGTTAATTTTTTAAGATAGAAGAAAAGGCTCTATATTCTGAGAGCCAGAATGAAGAACTTTCAGATGATGAATTGTTGAATTTAATTTCTAAGCAATTTCCATTTAAGCTGTCGAATGATTGTCTTGTATTTGAATTTCTAATTGATTATTAGAAAAAAATATTTCTTTTTTTTTTTTTTTTTTTCTTTTTTTTTTTTTTTTTTTTTTTTTTTTTTTTTATGATTTGTAGTATTATAATAGAAAAATAATTTTATCACTTGAAGTCCCATTCTGTTAACAAAGTATCATTTAGATTATCAATACGTACCTATTAAGTAATTAGATCAACTCATTTATTAACTGTCAACGCTTTAAACGTGTTTTACCTAACTGAATGATACATAAAATGTATCAAATACATATTTCAGTTTTAATGTCTCAAATTAATCAATTTCCAATTCAAAATAACCATCACCGAAGAAACTTTGATTTAAAACGTAATAAATTTTGTTTAAATTAGTTTAATATATCATTTATTTAAATAAAACTTTAGAGTTCAAGAGAAATAAATTGGAAAATAATTTTGGCCAGCTAGAATTGATAAATCTTCCACCGTGTGTCGGTAGAATATATGATTGCTATAATTAAACAATTTTAGTATACAAATTCGGTTTTTAAATTTAGTAATACGGAAATAATATCACTCCATTTTAAATATGACGTAATCACCATGGTAACCTATAATCATTACCTATCATGGGATATCGTTGAATTAATTACGTATGATAGGATTTAATAGAATGAAGAAAACTTTTATTAATATCTTTTTAAGTGTTGATTCGATTTTCATAAAATTTGAGACGACTCAACTAACTTCTGCAACGATTATAATATTACATTTCAAACCATTCGGTTCTGTACACTGTAAACAATGACCAATGTTTCTTATTTTATGAAAATATGCTATAACCACGAACGAAAATATAATATAATCTTCTGAGTTATCCGAAATTTCAAATAGCATGTTACATTGTCTTTTGAATCCCCAGAAACGAATATATTTTCAAAATTTAAAGAATAATTTATAAAAACAAATTATTTTTAGCTGCCCGAATTTTTCAGAAACGTTTCCGAAGGGATTTTATAGTGTATTAATTAGTGTCCTCAGCCTGGAATACCTGTTTTTCGAATGCTATCAATTCTGAAGTAAACATTTTCATGCTCAAAAAAAAATGTTTAATAGACAAACATGCAAAATTAACAGCGTTAACAATAACATTAAAATTAAGATTATTTCTTTACTCTTTCATGTATAAATTAACTTATGTGGCTGAAAACGTGTACTTGAGAATGGATAACATTCTAAAAACAGGTATTCCAGCCTGAGGACGCTAATTAATACACTATAAAAACCCTTCGGAAACGTTTCTGAAAAATTCGGGCAGCTAAAAATAATTTGTTTTTATAAATTATTCTTTAAATTTTGAAAATGTATTCATTTCTGGGGATTCAAAAGACAATGTAACATGCTATTTGAAATTTCGGATAACTCAGAAGATTATATTATATTTTCGTTCGTGGTTATAGCATATTTTCATAAAATAAGAAACATTGGTCATTTTTTACAGTGTAGTTTTTGCGCTGTTATATGCGGACAGACGGATGGATCAGACGATACGTAGCTCCTATGGAGCTACGTATTTATATAATTACGAACGCACCTAAGAATGACCTATCTAACATATTGCTTAATGAGCATTTAACACTTTAATTTTGAGGGGCCTAAAATGAAAGGATAGTTACTCCATGCTCAATTCTGAAAGCATCTTTCTGGACCTCATTTGTTCAAAAATATTTTTCATGTACTTTACTTGTATTTATTAATTTATTTATTTTTTCGAACTACTTTTGTACGCTATTTATTATTTTTCTCTCTCTTAGATTGAAGAAATGGAACGTGATAGTCTAGACTTGCGTAGCATATGTCAGCTACAAGTTAGCTTGGGGCTCGCTGTATCAACAGGTGCTATTATATTTGGACTTATTTCGTCAAAGAACAATGCCCAATGTCTTATTGCCAAACAGTACTTGTGTCAATTAGCAGCCGTTCTCCTCAGCGGTTGGTTTTTGGCTTATCCAACCTTAAATGGCTTCCACGGTTACGTTCTGTTCGTGTGGGTATATGGCATTTGTCATGGTGGATACCTCTATTCGCTTAAACTTTGTGTTTTCGAAAAAGTGCGAGCGAGAAATTATTCGAGAACATGGAGTTTCATGATGTGGAGCCAAGCCTTACCAAACTTTATTGGAATATCTGTGATATGTAAGTAGTTACACCATTCACATTACTTGTACTGTAGAAACTAACTTAAAAGGATTCAATCGTTTATTCGTTTAACTAAAAGCTATTTATGTTTCTTTTTGAAAAGATGCATCTCTGAATAAAGGAATAAAAGTAGCTTAAACAAGCCAAAGCATCATAACTGCTTACACAATGATTGAAATCGGGGTTGGATATATACCCATTTCTAAGCTTTTAAAAATTTCTGGTGCTCCCATATATAGGCAATTCAAAATCTAAATAATAATAATTTATGCGATATTAAATTTTAAAAATAAAGCAAAACTTGCAATTGAATGGAAAATTATGTTTATTTTTGTATATTTTCACTTTATTTAGATCTGAATTTTTTTCTCTTTCGTTATATCTTTAAAATTAATCTTATGTAACACATCTGCTTTTATACATAGTACAGATAAGGTAAGGTATATACAACCTACCTTGTTATATATTTGGTCTGATATGATAGGGTTTTTAATATACTTTTACTAGGAAAATGTATACCCAGTTGAGTAACTTATGGCATCAACTTTAAAAATATATGAATGACACTGCCAAAATTTAGAAAGGAACATTCAATATTGCCTTCTACAATAATTTTTATTCAGTTTAGGGTGACTAAATCTTGCTTCCAGATTTTCTGTTCCGCTGAGCTTATGGTGCTCATGTAATGGAAACTGTTGAAGGTAAGAATTAATCACAATCAATTTCTGACAACACTGAGAATACTTTTCAAATTCATCAGATGCTAAAATCATTATATGGCACATCACTTAGAAAAGAAAAATCTCTCAGATTTTCCTTTTGATTTCTTCAGATATTTCTTTTCTTCTCATCTCAATTTCAATTTGTTAACAATTTTATAAAAGGTAATGACAGTAAATTATCTCAGACATTCAAATATATTTCTGGTCATCACAGTCATTGGGTAGTTACTTTTTGATGCATTTGTGACTTTGAATTGCCTTGTAATCAACATTCATTTTTTTTCTACAGCCCAGGACAAAAAAATAAATAAATAAAATAAAAAATCGCACAGTAGAAAATTGGATTTTGAGCTTTTATATTTCAAATATATTCCAAAAAAATTACAGTGACAGAAAATGCTTTCGGATAGAGTTGTGCAAAACATATGTTTATGATTATTCACTCTTTGTTGATCATACACTTACATATCAATAAAGAAAATCATGAAAAAATAAATAAACGATCATAATTTTGAAAAACTTATTTAGTTAGTTTCTGCAAAATTTCCAATGAAATCTTCTTATTAAATATAATGGAAATATTTTTTCATACGAAATGTAATGAAGATTATATGGTTGAAATACATATTTTAAAAAATTGCATTCATGAAAACTCCAAAGAATTTAATTATTCTGCTCATTTTCTTAAAAAAATTTATATGGTTTGACATCGAATTACATAGTTCTTTTATGTACTTTGCAATTATTTCATTATGCTATGCACTTTATAATCGCTCACGATAACTTAGCCGATGAGTAATGCAGATATAGACAAATTTATTCGTTAATTAAGGTGACAATCACTAACTAGTAACCAGCAGAATCTACTTTTTAGTTAAATAATTTATTTCCTGTTGATTTGTGTCTGTTAACATCTTTCTTCACTCGTATCATTGCTAACTTCAAGGTATCGCCAAGTTATCGCGAGATGACAATAAATAAGTGTTTCCCCATAATAAAGTTCCAGGTTTAAAAAAATTGAATTATTTAGTCTATTTCAGTCTATACATTTTCTATTGAATTTAAATCTGTACTCTTACAAGGCCATGTTAATGATGAAATTACAGAGCGTTCCTTATAAAAAATAAAACTTAATTAAATAAATATATATATATATATATTTATAAGAATGTTGGATCACATTAGGCGATTAGTTTCCCCGTGAAATTTATTGGCTGCAGACGCCCTATAGCAAAAGATCATTGTCATCTTGAAATAGTGATTTTCTAAGACTGGGGGAAAACTTTGAAAATGATGGGAATAATTACACTCATTTATTGATGATTTGATGATCATCTCAAAGTTAATATTTCCTCATCATCACTATAAATTATGCAAACCCATACCATAACATAAGGAGAATGCATGACTGTTTTCAGAGTGCAATTTCCATTATATATTTTACTATTTCTAAGTTTTACGTACTGTTTTCCACCAGGACAAATTAAATTTCGATTCATATGAAAAAAAAACTACTTTAGACCAATCGTTAATACTGTAATTAAAAAAATAAATTAATTTTACCAAATCCAGTCTTGTTTTATTAATTTTCTGTGCCTGTAGTGATATTTTTACAGGGGTTTTAGCTTTTAGTCACGTTTCAGTTAACCGCCGCAGCACTATTTTGTGAAAATTACGATGCCAGAAGTTTTTTCCAAGTCACTTTTATGTTGAGAACTTATTTCAAATCGATTTCTTTAACAAAACTTCTATATAACGCAACTTTTTGGTTTCGACGAACAACGGGGACATACTGAGTCCTACTTCCTGACTACATTCTTAGAAATTAAAATCTTGGTAAAACTCGTCTGATAAAAGACTCATTTAGACGAGGGAAAGTCATTAAGTAAGTCACAAAATATAATTAAATAATAACTTACAATGATATTCACTTCAAAACTATTTTTATTTCTCAACATATTCTCCACCAATATTTATGCACTTATATCACCGTTTTATCAGTGCCCCAACACTAGCTGTATAACATTCTTTGGGTTGCTGTCTCAGCCACATTAGGACTTCAAGTTGAACCCTTTCATTATCTGTGAACATCATCTTGCTTCCAAGATGGTTTTTTTAGTGGACTAAACAGATGAAAATCGCTTGAGGCTAAGTCGAAGCTGTATGGTGGATGTTGAAAAAGTTGCCAACCAAACTTTTGAATTTTCTCCTGTGTTCAACTTGAAGTCCTAATGTGGCTGAGACAGAACCCAAAGAATGTTATGCAGCTGGTGTTGGGGCACTGATAAAACGGTGATATAAGTGCATAAATATTGGTGGAGATTATGCTGAGAAATAAAAATAATTTTGAAGTGAATATCATTGTAAGTTATTAGTTAATTATCTTTTGTGACTTACTTAATGACTTTCCCTCGTATTAGGTTTTTTAACCATTGCTCCAATCGAAATATGTCTTCTTTCTTTTTTTTTCAATTAAGAATAATGTTTTTTTTTTTCACAAATCGTCAATGCCATATTTAAAATTGAATTGAAATTTAAACTTTTCAAAAATTTGTTTTTCTCGACTGAAGACTTCTTAATGTTCCAATTGTCTATCTAAAGGTTGTGGCAAGAAATGAAGACAAAAAAATGCGTATTTTTAAAAAAATGGATATTTTAAAATAAAATGATGAAAAACCTAACATAAAAACCAATTCTTGTTCTTTTATCTTATTTACAATACTATACGCTTCTTTTTTAGAGTCTCCTTTCCGTGACTGGTCTTTGGCTATACAATCTGATGCTTCAAAGGAAAAACTTTTAAATTGCTGCCGTTTTTTAAACAGCATGTACCTCCCATATAGTGTCAGTGACGGACCCAAAGGAAAGAGGTGGGAGCGGTCACGCGGAGAATTATAAAAAAATCTTTTCGAAAATAGTGATATTAATACCACCCCCTTTCCCCTCTGTATCTGCCACTGTCTAAAATAGGAAAAAAAATTAAGTCACCCATTTTTTCAATAAAATCTATAATAATTTCCCACTTCTCAACTTAACCCTTCTCCCTGAATGAAGAATAAATTCAGCCGTTATTGAGGTACACTTCTTACCATTAAACCAGCCATGCAAGAGAGATTGTAGTTCACATAAAATACATTTGTATGATACAGCACTTATTCTTTGGATTAACTTAAGCCTAGAATGTTTGTTAGCATCTTATATGGTAAAATGAGAAAAAATATCGTTCTCTGAACTACGGTTAATTTATCCTCATAATAAACATAACGCGTTGTAAGTGAAAAAATAATATTCACCCAGAAATTGTGTCGCCTTTAAAGGTTCACCCAGACTACCGTTTTTCTTAGAGGCTTCTTTATTGTGATAATTCGCTCTCTTTGAAGTTTTATGATTTTCTTAGCATGTCTAAAGTTCAGATGTCAACAGGGTACGTCACTGACAGCTCGGTTATAGCCTTTTTATTTTGTCGAGCCCCTCCTTTCTTTTGTCGATGACCACAAAATCCTTCAGAAAGAATAGGCTATTTAAAGATTTACGACTCTCTCAGACAGACCTGCTTAGACTGCGAATAAACCGACCTTAAAAGTATAACGTTATTCTTAATCTTGATAACTAGAAAATTACAGAACAGATAATTTTCCTGTGATAGCGTCGACCGCCCTAGGCGTCGAACATGCGGAATCGCGGGCCCATCTAATCTAGACTGCCAGGAACGGTGAGAGATCCGATCAAGAAAGATCTCCCCGGAAACATTTAAAAGCAAAATTCAACAAGTTAGAGTCACATGGTATGGCTGGGGTATTTAATACATCGAACCTTCATTGCGACTTCGAGCTTATTCATTGCACTTAAATGCACTCATGCTCAAAAACTAAAAAAATAAGCAACGAATACAAAATTTGTCGCACCAGCTTTAGAATTTCGATTTAAACTTACGTATAACGATTTAAAATTTACATATTAGATAGAGTTTTCCTTGCCAAGTTCATATATGTTAAAATTTTCGTAAAAATTAATCCAGAAGTTAAAACACAACAATTTATAGGAGGATATTTCTCTCAGTGGATCATTTTACTCTTCAAACTGAAATCTGACAGAGTGTGTAATGTGAGGTAATCAAATTGTAAATAATGTTTAGAAGAATCTATTTACCAGATTCAGTGTGGTACAGGGATGCAGGAGTGTTGCAAATAAGTGCAAGAAAATTCAATGCTGTGAGATACCTTAATGCTTATTCTAACTTCTTTATTAAATACAATTAAAATTTAAAATTTGCTCAATGGAGATAAATTTAATTGCTGATTTCAAATATGCAAACAAAATTTTCATAAAAATTAATCCTAGAGGTGATACACTGATGTTCAGAAATTAAGGGGCAGTGACCAGACACTTTCGATTTCAGACGTTTTGTCGAATATTTACTGACATTCGTGAGGAAATGCTCGAAATGCCCTTGAACTTTGAGGATGCAAAGAGCATGTTTGACTTCATATTTTTCAGTGAAGATTTAGTCCCGAGGATAATTAGGGCGATAATAATAAATTTAATAATAAAATATTTGCGTTTCCCAAGAAACGGAAAATGCTCAAAATGATCTGTCGCTGTAGCAAATGATTATGTAGGTCTTGTTCAACGTTTTTGTGCATTTGTGTAAGAATAGCACGCATATTCTTGAAGATGTTAACGTTTCTGTGAAAAATTCAAAAAAATTTTATATAGCATGCAGAGTTTTCAACCGAATTTAACAATGCTTTCCAAACACTTGGCAAAGAACAGTAGAAATAGTATAATGCAATTAAAAGATGAATATATTGAATATTTGATGATATATTAGTATTTGTATGAAATAAATTTTAACTGTGCATGCACGAACTATACTAAAGATTTTTTTTCATGATTTGGTAGTCAATTCTATATAAACTAATTCTATCAGCAACTTATATAAAAAGTCCATTCAAATACCGCGAAAATTCAGAAAGATACAGGCAACACAGTGAGTTAATTGATAAATTGGGGAGGAAATATACCATATTGTATTTTTAATACAAAATTTGTCTGCCAAAAATGTGATAGTCCTAACCTAATTATTTTTTCGCATTCCTTCTTATTTTTTAGCATGTGGTATAGTCTATCTAGTATGTTGTATGTATGCAGAACTGCAACAAGGGGTGTGTGTATAGTGTGCCGGCATCAGGCACCAAGCCAGATAGACGCTTTAAGTCATCACTTCTGATGCACAATGATCGGCAGAAAAAGGAATAAAATTTTTCGTACCAGGCGCCAAATAGAGTGCTTGCGATGCTGGTAGTATGTAGTATCTATTTAGAATGTGGTATAGTCTAGTGTGATCCGTTTTATAAATTTTATTTAAATCTAATAAATATGTTTGATTTTTTTTCACTAATATTCATTTGTTGCTTTTTTGCTTCAGCATGAGTATACATTTCCATTTTAAACAACTTTGAATAACTCTGCTAGCTCTTAAATCAATATTAAGCTTACAACATGATTTTTTTTTAATAATCCCATTTTAACTAACGATTCACATTTCAGAGACCAAAATATGCCTTCCGAAATTAAATTAAGGAATGGTAGAAATATTTTAAAAGGTAGAGTTGGATAAATATTTTTATAGTAATGAAAAATTATTGACTAAATATTTAATCAGAAATATAACTTAAAAGTTGAAGTGATAAAACTTCTTTTTATTTTTTCACTATCATTTAGAAAAGATTCATTAAAATTGATCAATGTCATTTATGTAAAATCTTATTCTTTTTTAGATCATTTGAACACAGTGCTTGGCTTTAAGAGGGGTTATTACATTGCTTCTGCATCAGTGTTTCTGGGGGCTATGACACTTTTTCTCATAGATGTTCATAAAAACAACCTTCGTAAGAAAAAACAGCTAGAACTGGAGCAAAATGCCGATCCTGTTATCCCAATATCGGATAGTAGTAGTAGACCTTCGCAAGACACAGTTCTCGGGATAGTGTTGCCAAGAGGATATGGTGATTTAAGAAAAGCTCAAGAGCTAACCTGCATATCAGAAGAAATTTTAGTCGAAAACTGTCTCGAAGATTATATCGATGACTGCATTACATCATGTAACAAGGAAGAAAAATTTCTCATGCTGAGCGAATTCGAAAACAATTTATTTAAAACTGAAGAAACTTTAGAAAAAGAAAAAGCTTGTTCTAATGATTATGATGTAGATCCTGAAGGTGTTCGATACTGCACTGTCTGCTATCGGTCATACGATCTGAAAGGAAGTGAAAGGGTATATTCGCCTCGAAAAATGTTAAGAACAATCAGTAATATAGATGTTATTGAAGAAGTAACGTCTTTATGAATTACTGTGCTTATGAACTATTGTTCAGTAAACCAAGCCAAAGACAATATTTGAGCTTTAAATATTTTTCTACAGTCAAGTCTTTTCTTAAGTCATAAATGTAATGATGCCAAAGATTCATTTGAAAAAAAAAATAGTAATAAAACATTTTTCCAAATTACATTCAATTTGATTACATTTAATTTCACATTTTATATACTGTGATTTCTGCCATATAATTCGTGGATCAAACAATCATGTTTAGACCCAGAAATTTTATTTAATAATTGAAGTCAAATATTTACGGCGATCTAGAAAGTTACATTTTTATAAAATGAAATTTCTGGGTTGAAACATGGTTGTTTGATCTGCAGATTATACGATGGAAATTACGGTACTTTCCAGATTTGTGAACGATAAAAACAGAACTTTAACATGTTTATTTATATCAAATCCTTCCTATGGTTTCAAAAATATATCATGTATTCTCATGCAATTTTGAACATACTTCAAGAATTGTCAATAACTCTTTGTAACATTAGAATTTTCCTTAAGAATTCATACAAAATTTTCCCAAAAAAATTATACAAAATACAAATAAAGAAAAACTTTTCCCTTTCAATTCCTTACTTTCAAAAGAATTATTTGTGTAAAACAATTTTATAAATAACAGTAAAAAATATATATTATAAAGTTTAAAAAAATTCACTGTTTTATATATTTTATCAAATTTACATTTAAGACTTTATATAATGAACAAGAAACATGTCAATATTCATTACTTTTAATATAGTTGTTTTTTTCATCTATCAGCAATTTATAAATTTAACTTTACCAAGTGTCTGATGGAACTGTATTCTTTTAAACATTCAACAGGGTGTTCCAAAAGTTGGAAACATGCTTTAGATAAAACATTAGTTTTACCTATTGGAGATAATTAGGCAATGTATATTGTAAAAGTGTGTTATCAGGCTTTTACTACAATCCAAAATATATGAATTAGTCATATTTTACAAAAAACACAGATATACTAATCTTTTAATTGAAAATTGATAGAAACTTCAAGGAAAAGAAGTTCCAAATGTAAGTAAATAAAGGATGACTCAAAAGTTATGAGATGATTTCAAAGTTAATAACTTTTGATTTGGTTTTAAAAAGTTACTTTCCAATCAGATTTTGAATTTACACACTTTGGGGTTTTACAATACAGAGATCTGAATGATCTGATCTGATTTTGTTCACATCTGAACAAAAAGATTCAGCAGTACAACTTTATTTTCAAAACCAATGTTCAGTTACTGCATATTTAAGGAGACCAGAAAGGTTTGAAATGACGAATAAATTTATTTTTTGTTATTATTATTTTTATAATGTTTGAACTGCTTAGAATGTAGTACAGTTGGTCCAATAGGTAAAGTCCCAAAATTACAGTTGTACAAGCTGCAAATGATGAACTGCAAAAGGGTGATACTTTCAAAGAACAAAATTTTAAATTTGGTTATCTTGAAACACTGTTTTTCAGTTGTTTTGCAACGTTAACTTTTGAACAAGTTAACAGATTTACACGTTTCTTTTTTTTTTAAATAAAGATTAAATTCTCGACAAAATATACCTGAAAAACAAACAATTTTTGTTTCAATTTATAACAAAAAATATATTTTTTTATTTATTTTGAATTTTTTACTTTTTTTTCATGCATAATCGAGAGATAATGTAATAAACAATACAGAAAAAAAAATAATAATAACGACTCAAAAATATGTAACCTGGACTTCACAATCATTGCAAAACTAGTTTTGCAAGATAAATTTTGTCGTACAATATTAAAACTATAGTACTGTTTTTTACAATTTAACTTTAAAAAAAAAAATTCTATAAAACACAAATAAATAAATGCAAAAAGAAGTAATAGTCTAAATTAATTACAGGCTTTGTAATCCACTATCAAACTTCAGTCAATTTTCGTCATTTCAAACCTTTCTGGTCCCCTGATATTCTGTGATCTGGAGACAGAATGCAGCCTACTATCTATCTGAGAAAGGTAAATCAGAGCTATAGAACTGCTTTACTGAAATGTGTGATAAAATTGAGTATTATCTTTATAGGGAAATTCTTCACATTAAAACATCTGCACAATATGCTCTTTAAATTGCAATAATTGGGCACTGATCTTGAAAATAATTTTCCATTCAACTGTTATCTATTAATAAAATTTCAGACTATAAAAGAAAAAAAGAAGAAAACTGAATGAGTTTCATTTATAAACAAAATTTTGATGTAAAGTATCTTTTAACCAATCTAACGTAACTTGATATTAATTTTATGTTCACATAAAATGAAAATATGTTTTTTCGTTGACAAATTTCAGTTTAGTGCCGAAGTAATCTTCCATAATTAGGTTCATAGCCAAATGGTATATTTGAGTAATTGCGATTTGGCACAAGAGTGTTTAAAATCTTTAACAGTATTCTGATTTACTTTAACCCTTTAACGGACAGTGGTTTTCCTACGAAACCACAAAATTTTAATTACGAAATTCAACAATGACAGCAGAATTTTAATAGAAATATTTTCCATTTATTATGTATGTGAAATATTGCTTTTTTGCTATATACAAATAAATTTGTTCATAATTTCCGGTGTCAATCATTTATTTCAACATTTTAGCAATTGAAGTGCTTTATCTGTTAAAGGGTTAAAGGACATTGTAGCTATGATGGCAATATTTGGAAATGAGCCCAATTACGAAAGATTAGTCATATGTAAAAAAAAAAAGAAAGAAAGAAAAGAAAAAAAAGAAAAGAAAGGACAAAATGAAAGAAAATATGTTTATTTTTAATTTGTTGTGGTCAATCAATTGCCAATTGTATTAACTCTGCCACCAGTTACTTTACATTATTGTAGCAAATACATATTATTCATTGAGTTGGATTATAAAAAAATCATACATGAACATTATTTAAAAGTCACTAAATTGAGCTACAGTGTTCAAAGAAATATCATTTGAAAGTACTTTGCTTGTTTTCCTATTCAATGATGTAAAAATTGAAATTATACAAACTTGGAAGTGATGCATGAGTGATAAAAACTACAGGAAGAGTGCAGGTCATTACTATCATCATTATGACACCGGCATACTGTACTAGTTTTTGGGATACATTCCTAATATTAAGTGAAAAACACATTTCTGAAGACAACGGAAAAATCAGAGTGAAAGAAATAGATTTTTGTTGCTAAAAATGTCAAAAGTTATTAACTATTAAAATTATAACATTCGAGGTCATTCAGTATAAGTAGTAGTAGTGACATTTTTCAGCAATAAGACATAATATAATCCATAAAACTTCCGATTTTTTAATTAGAAAATATTTATATGGGTTCTTTGTTTTTTTTTTTAATGGGATTAATTTTAATTATTTGTTTTAATTTAAATTAAAATTATTCAAAATTACTCAATATTATCAGAATTTAAATTATCTTTTATTCAAAATTTAATAATTAAGACTGTATAATTTATTTATATTTATAATTTAACTAATTATTCTAAATTCTATTAATTTACTTCTACAGCAAACTTTAATCTCTAATCCTGTATATTAATTGAGTATTGTTTTTTATTAATTATAGTAATCTAAGGTTATTTTCTTTTTTATTCCCATGATTTAAGAGTAAATGAATGGAGCCTTTTCTTTTTCACATGAGAATATAAGGAATGATTTTTATCTCTTCCTGTTATTGGGAACATAGCCCACACGCAAATGGTTTTAGCCTGATAGATCTGGGTTTATAAAATATAACACACATTAGATTTTCACATTCAATTAAAGGTTTTGGCCTAGGTCCATTATTTGGAGGGCTGTCAAATTCAAACATCTTTTCTTGAGGACATCTGTACTGGAAAGCTTAATTGCAACTAAATTGCAATACTGCCCACTTTGCAAATTTATAAAGCCTTGTAAAATTCTACAATAGAATGACACTTGATTAAGACATGCAACAAGACCATGTGGAAAGATGTTTACAAAAACCGAATTGCATCTTTGCCAGAGAGCGGCACCAAGGAGGAGCTTAACCTCTCTTTTTCTCCTGGGTTGACCAATGGAAGAGGAACTGGTGATGTATTTGTTGTGATGAAAGAAGAAAAGAGGGTGCATGTTTTTAGCAAATGGTGAAAAACACTGAATTTTGGGTTTTGTTTTGATTTTTGAAAAGCAAGCTAATGTAGCTGATATAATTTAATATTAAAGAAGGCTGCCCCATCTCATGCTATTTTTGGGATAATACAGAAAATTATTAGTTCGTGGGGGAATCAGGAAGCAAAGTTGAATGTTTTGCTTCTTCAGTAAGTTCAACCAGGGTCTTTGAACAGGAATTTATAGACATTTGTTGTTGCCTGGATGTATTTGTGGGATTATTGAAAAGGTAGAGGAAATGATCATGGGGCGTGGAGTGCCAAATACTGGTTCCAGAAAAGTACTTCATTCGAATAATTTAAGTTCTTGCATCTGATAGACTACTCGGTGATTGATGTTATAGATGGTCAATGAGTTGCAGTATGCAAGGTAACTCAAAAGATTAATAGCAACAAGCCTCTTGCATTAAGTTACTTGCTGTGTGATGCTGTCAACTAACTACGTACAACTAACTTTCCGTACATGAGGTGAAGGAATTTAAGTAGTTCCAGTAGCAGATCCAAATTCCGTCAATTAATAACAAGAACGAAAAATCATGCATCAAACATAGATTATGAAACACTTTCCAACACAGCCAGAAAACTGTAACAAAACTTTAATGTTAAATAAGGTGAAAGAAGATATGTAAGTAAACAGTTTAGAAAACATATACCACATTGAAAAAGGAGTTTTCAGAATTACAGTTTTCGGAATTATCTTCCAGTGTCTAAAAAGTAGTGAATTATTTTGTGCAGCCCTGTATATGATCAATAGATGTGGAGTCGATATATAGCATGATAAAATTTAGTTAAGTTAGAATATTCCCATTCAGCAATTTTTTCCGATCGATGGAAATGTACTCGAAATCCTTTGTACAGCCCTGTATATTATCTTAAGACTTTTGTACACACCACAGATTAAGCTAAAAGGCAACTTAAAACTCACTCGCACCAATTACCAACCATAAACGACAATGTACATTTTTCTTTGTGTAGCCCTGTATATGAATTTATTTATATTCCACAAACTTCTATTAGTCTACTAAATATATTATATTTCAGCCAGAAAATGCGTAACACAATTAAAAACCACCCTTAAGCAATTTACTCCGATAGTCTGTCATACTTACGGATTCCCTTCTGTAGCTCTGTATATGAGCAACCGAGTTTATAAACACACACGTACTATGCAAAAATTTAGTTAAACTTAAAAATGCAAACCAAAGTTGAAAACACCCTTATCACAAATAGACTGTAAGTATTGCATATGTACTGTAACCAATATCTTTTGTGTGTCCCTGTAAATAAACGCAATGTACACCACACTTTCAAGAGAGCAATTTATAGTGAACCTCAGTAATGCATATAATTTTCATTATGTTTGAAATACCGAAATATCACTAAATTACACTGCAAACGGTTTTTCCCCATAGAAAAATGCGTAACAGAATTATTTTGTTTGACCCTGTAAATGAATAATTAATGCTTTGCTCCCCATATTCTACAAAAAGCATGTTTTAATTTGCTTCATAATTATATATCAATTTCATCATGTTTTAAATGACGTAACATCATCAAAATGCACTTGAAACGTTTATTTCCCTTTGACTGTAATGTAACAGAATACTTTTGACTGTCCCTGAAAAAAAACTATAATTGCTACACACTTCAGTTGAAATAGGAAACTTACTATAGTAAACAACAATAACACACAAAAATTTCAGGGCAATTCAAGCATTTTTACGTGAGTTAGAGCACGGACAGACGGCAGACAGCAGACAAACCAAAGTTATAAACACATTTCAACTAGCTTGGAAAGTGTTAATAAAAAAAAGACAATTGGGGATAAACAGCCACTGTATGTTTTAATAGGATTTTGCTGTGTATCCCTCATTTGAAATGAAGGAAATTCACTCTAGAGTTCATTGTACAGGCTTGTTAGGTACAAGAAGAATTGTTGAAATTTTCAAAAAGAAAATTATCCAGTGTGTCTCCTTAAACTGCTTCTAAAAAGAGTAAGATGTCAACCGAGCTGTTGAGTCAAATTTGGTAATTCAATTTTTAACGATTTATTTTGGGGGTGATAGTGTGTAAGCACTGGCATTGTATTCAAATTATAGATGAGTAAAATCTATCTATGTGAATTATAATAGTATATTGATTTTTATGTTTTGCTCCTACAGTTTGCTTCTACAAAGTTTCATTAAAAAGTTTCTAACATTTGCCTGGTGAAAAACTATGCTCTCAGATGTTGTTTTGGTCCAGTTGAAGTTTGATGCTTTTAATTTAAATTTTCAAGATTTATCTTTAAATTAGTAATATTAAATACAACATTACTTTATGCATGCATACTTTCAAAATTAGTACCTATAATTCCACTATCAACCCATTCCATAATTTTATGTCAACTTATCAAAATGTTTAATGCATTAACACTTTTCCAGTACATTACTATCACAATTTTTAATAACACACATAGCTAAAGTGTTCAAACTACCATTATCTATCCCCCTATCATGCAGCATTCTTAACACTGTTCTCATATCCTCATTTATTAGAATAATTTACATAGTTAACAAAATTCAAAATATTCTGTAAATTCAAATCTACATTATTATTTACAATACTCAAAGTTACTTTGTTTATTAATCTTTAAAATTATATACATTTGCACTAATACTACCTTTTGACCATATTATTCGAATCCCTACTGTCATTAGAACTACCACTTGAACCATGAGTAATCCAATAAATTTACAGTTTCTTAAATTTCCTTTCTCAGAAAGTTAGTCTGTGTATGTAATTTTTTTTATTAGCAAAGGTGTTATTTGGGGATATAATAAGAATATTACTGTTATGGTATGTAGAAGGTAGGTAATTTGAAATATGTGTTTTATAATTTAAGGTATGAAATTGAAGAAAGCAAATTCTTTAGGATGAGCCTTAACCTTTATGATAATTGTTATTAATGCAGTAAATTTGCAGCTAGGTCACACATATTCACTCTTATAATTACTATTTGCATGAGGTAAGTATAGTTTTCTTTCCTTTTCATATTAGTTTAAAAAAGTTTAATTACGTAATTAAGTTAATTCGCCTTTCGTTCTCATTGTTTCTGATAGGACACGTATCACAACCTTAAAAGAAAAAAAAGTAATGGTACACAATACTATCTGCTAACTATAAATAATTTCTTTAACTAGTCCTACAACCCAACACACAAAATAGTAACCTGAAAGGTATTATATCAGCATAACATAAGTAAGCATAGACATATATTAAAATAAGTACACAAACTCAAAAAAATACTATTTTTCTTAATAAACTTCACAGCAAATATTCTGAAAACACCTTTAAATAAAAGTGTGTGCTCACTATTAAATAAAAATGTGCTAGGTAAAAATCACTAAAAAAGAATTTTTCTTTTTTTTTTATCACACAGATGCCAAGAACAATTTTCCCTAAAAGCAATCCCATTAAAATTTTCAAAAACACAAAAATGGGGGGGGGGGGAAGAATCTTGGCATTTCACATGTAATACAGACATACAACACAGTTTAACTTCATTAATAGATTTTATAGATACTGAAAGTATACACTTTGCAGTTATCCAAAACCTGTGTCTGTATATGTATATCTGTAAATAAATTCACTTATCAAATCTCAATTCAAAGCAAAATTAATGTAAGTTACCATTACAGACAGCACTAATCACAACTAAAACTTAATTTATAGAATACCTGTTACAGTAACACCCTTCTATTCACAGATATACCACATAAACACATATTTTGGATAATAAAGCAGAAATAAACATAACTTCACTATCATTATTTTTTTTTATAATTATTCAAAATATTCAATTATCAGTCAAAATAAATGTAGGTTTGTACCAGATGACACCATTGTTGGGTTTTATGTGTTATTCTCTGTTAAGAAAACTAATTAAATTTACAATGACATTAAAAATGCACTCAGACAGGCAATCAAAACAATATAATTCAACCCCCTAATGATCTAGATCCCCTGAAATCTCCAAAGTAGAAAAAGAGTTGTATAAATCCCTAAATAATCAACTTAAATTTTCTGTAACAATACTACAGACAAGTGCAGGCTGACCTCATTACAAATAACTGTACAGAAAGAAACATATTATCCAAAAACAAGGGAAAAAAATCAAACAAAATAAATTAAAAATTCAACAATTACATGTTAATCCTCATGAATTTTCCCAATAGAGAACAGAGTGACACAAAACTTAAAACATACTGAAACTCATGGAGAATAATTAAAATCCCCAACACATATATGAATGAATGCACAGAAATCAAACATCTAAGTTAACGGTACCAAAAGATTCCTTTTCGTTGCTGGTGCTGAAATTGTATAGATATTAAAAATACTTAAATTTTCCTGTTCATAAAACTTTGCATCAAGAAAATACTAATCATTTAATAAGTTACCAAAGCCATAAGTGAAGCTGTCAGCTGGCCACTCCAGATATGAAGTTGAAAACAGGCTTTCATGAGTTAAATTAATAAATTAAGTAAAAATAATCCTCAAAATTTCTATTTTTTTTGTGCGGACTACACAAAATAAAAATAAATAAATATACATGCATCATAAATATATCTTAAATCAAACTTTTATATAAACTAAATTTCTGTTCTTAATTGATAATAATTAAATGAAAGTTTAGAGAGTTTAAACTTTCAAATTAAAAGCATTAAACTTCAACTGGACCAAAACAGTATCTGACAGTATGGGTTCTCACCAGGCAAATATCAGAAGCTTTTTAATGAAACTTAAAAAAAAGACAGTACTGTCAGAGAAAAAGACACAGTACACATAACAGAACAAGCCAAAATAACTTATTTCTTTATTTACATGTGATCTTAGAATATTAAGATAGAGACAGTGAGATATATTGTTGCCAATTTAATAACAAAACTCTAATACAGTTATCCTTGATTCACCTAGGTATAAAAATCATTAGACTGTTCTTTGTCCACATAGATAGATTTTACTCATATACAGGGTGATCTTTTTTAAAGTGAGTGTTTGGAGCGCCCTGTAGCACGATCTAATAGCCGAAATGGCACCAAACTTGGTATTTAGACTAATCAAGACATGGGAAATAGGATTCCGTGAAAAAATTTTAGTTCCAAAAATCGCCATTAGGGCATTTTGTGGCGCTGCTGTAGCTTACAATAACGTGGTAAAATACACGGGAAAAAATAACATAAAACACGGGTATCAAAGAAAAACGCAAATGTTGTGCGATGACTGCGCCAGTAATAGGGGCTATAAAAGCAAGTAGTAGACAGCTCCGACAAATAATCTCAGCTGAAGTAAACGAGCTCCAGTGGACATGCCTCTCACGTTACCGGAACGTGCGTTACTGGTGAAGCTGTATTATATGAATCAATGTAATGCATCCGCAGCTCTTCGGGAATTTCGAACCAGAAAAAAAAATACGAAAAGGCTGAATAGAATTTATCGCTGAATAGTCTTAAGAAAATGATTAATAAGAAGTTTGAGGAAACGGGGTCGCACTGACCATTCGCGCTGGGAGAGGACGTAAACAAGTATCAGAAGATGTAATAACTGATGTGGCAACTGCAATTGTCGAAGGATCGCAGGGAACCATTGCTGGTACTAGCAGCGCCCGGGGTGTAGCTCGACAATTGGACATGAATTATTCTACGCTATGGAGAGTTTTGCGGCGCGTTATTGGATTTTACCCCCACAAAATCAGCCTCTTGCACGAACTGAAACCAAGTGATTATGATAAGCGAGTGACATTCTCTCTATCGTTTCTTGCCAGGGTAGAAATTGATGATGCTTTCCCATGGCGCATTCTGTGGGGAGATGAGTGCCATTTTTATCTCAATGGGTCCGTAAACACACAAAATAGCCAAATTTGGGCTTCTGAGCATCCCCACACCGTGCATGAAATCCCATTAAATTCCCCAAAAGTCACTGTTTGGTGTGGTTTCACAGCCAAATTTGTAATTGGGTCATTCTTTTTTGAGACCATCACTCCGACAGAACCCGAAACGTGCACCATAAATGCAGAAAGGTACCACGAAATGCTGCAAACGTTTGTTATTCCACAACTTCAGCAAAGAAACCGTCTCCAACAGACAATCTTTATGCAAGATGGTGCTCCGCCACACATTGGTAATAAGGTAAAGCAGCTGTTGCGCCAAACCTTCACTGATGATAGAGTCATAAGTCGGAGTTTTCCAGTTGCATGGCCGCCTCGTTCCCCTGACCTCACGCCATGTGATTTTTGGCTCTGAGGTTATTTGAAATCTCAAGTTTATGTTGGTGGAGTATCAAATTTGTCTATTCTAAAGGACAACATAACAAAGACAGTGCGGAATATTCCTCGTGATATGTTACGTACGGCTGTGGAGAACGTTGTGCACAGAATGCACGGTGTTATTTCTGAAAACGGTGCTCATATTGAAGGTGGTCTAATTCCTCACCGGAGAAGTTATTGTAGTAAATAAACATTAATAATTTAACTGTACGATTGTATGTGTTAGTATTTTTCTTTTCTTACATTTTATACATTGCAAAGCGCCACAAAATGTCCTAGAAGCGATTTTTGGAACTATTTTTTTTTCACGGAATCCATTTTCCCATGTCTTGATTAGTCTAAATACCAAGTTTGGTGCCATTTCGGCTATTAGATCGCTCTACAGGGCGCTCCAAACACTGTCACTTTAAAAAAGATCACCCTGTATATTTTTAGTACAATACAGTGCTTACAAACACCATCTTCCCGAAAATAAAACTAAAAAAACTGAATGACCAAATTTCATTCACCAGCACTGCCAACATCTTATTCTTCTGAGAAGCAGTTTAGGGAGACACACTGGATAATTTCTTTTTTGATAGTTCCAACAGTACTGCCTGTACTCAACAAGCCTACACAATGAACTCAAAGTCTCAGTGAATTTCCTTCATTTCAGATCAGAGATACACAGCAAAATCTTATTAAAACACACAGCAGCTGTTTTAAAGTCTTTTTTTAAAACTAATTGTCAGAATTTGTATCTGCTACTGGATCTGATTGAATTCCTTCACCCCATGTATGGGAATCACAGCAGTTAGTTGACATCATCACGGAGCAAGTAACTTAATGCAAGAGAATTCTTGCTAATAATCTTTTGAGTTACCTTGCCTACTACAACACATGGACCATTTATAACATCAACCACTGAGTAGTTTATCAGATGCGAGAACTTAAATTATTTGAATGAAGTATTTTTTTGGAACTGCTAGTCAGCACTCTATGCTCCGCGATTATTTCCTCTGCCTTTTAAATAATCCCCTAAATCTATCCAGGACACAGGTGTCTACAAATTCATGTTCAAAGACTATGATCGAACTATCTGAACAAGCAAAATGTTTTACTATGCTCCCTGACTCCACCACCAATTAAAATCTAAATGTTTATTTCAAAATGTACCTGTTTTAAAAATGCATACATGAAATTCTACCCATTGTTTACGAAATATATTTTATTGGAAAATTTTTCTTCTCGATTTTTCATTTCAATAAAGTTTTCTGCTAATTTTTGGTGTCATCAGAAAAACATTCATTAAATAATGGATTTTTCATTTTTTTTTAAATTGGAAAAAAAAAAAAAAAAAATATATATATATATATGTATATATATATATGTATATATATATATATATATAATAAGGAGGATAGGGGCAACTGAATACTGTACATAAAAATTATATTGTATATAAAAATGTTATTAAATAAAAGCAAATTCAGAAAATCTTTCTAGCACATATTTCAACAAAAAATTTCATTTTAAAAAACAAAAAAATAAATTTTGCAATTTTTTTTAAAAAATCTATTAGTGCATTTTAAACAACCAGTATAATATACGAAACAATGAATTTTTTTCCCTGTACTTTATAAAAAAATTGAATTTCATCTCTTCTAAGGACAAAGTTTTAAAATTTCTCACATTATGAATGACATACAATTTTCAGGTCTTATGTCCACTTCATTATGTTATACTTCAATTATTTTGCAGTTTACTATGCCATAAATATTAGGATATTTATATATATTTTCTACAGAAGTTACTGATATGAGAATTTGTAATGGATTCATAGAATTCCATCATCATGAATACGTATAACTATTATTATATCTTTGTCATCAGAAAGTAGACAAAGCAAGGACTTCGTATTCTAATGAGATCTTTTTCACATTTTCTACATTGCTTTGTGTCAAGGTTATGAGTGTTGTGAGAGGAGGAAATGGCTGAGAAATGAATGACCAAACTTACTGATTTGCAAACTAACACTGAATTTGCTTCTTAAAATGCATATTAAAAAAAAAAAAAAAAAAGAAAAACATGCATGTTATATGTTAAGGCTTAAGATTAAAAAAAATGAACTTTAAAAAAAATTTAATTAAATTATTAAGAAGAATTATCTATTTCTCAGTTTGCACAAGAATGCTTTTCAGAAGATATAAATTATCAACTTAGTGAAAAAGCTATTTAATTATCCTATAAAATAGGACTCAAAATTGAAGTTTAAAAAGTATCATTTTTTAGAGGGGGGGGGGGGTAGGGGTCGACTTTGTTAAGTGGAAAATAACCTTTTCTACCCTTAAAAAAGTAACTTTGTTCAATTTCACAACCAGTATTACACATCAAATTTCTGAAAGCAAGTTCAATATGGAGAAGTAGTTAAAAAAAAGGAGGACAGTGACACCTTATACACAGCTGTCTATATTCTGAAGAGTGTTGTTTGAAAGTGAATGGGGGCTATTTACAGCACTTCTTACGATGTCATCACATTTACATAAAGCAAAGTAAGTTTGTTGAAAATGTCATTAGCTTTAGCAATAATAAAGGTATTCTACAGACGAAAATCTGAAGAACAAGACACCCTGTATTTTTGGTTAATACATAAATTGCGAACCACTTTTCTGATGCAAAAGTGGTTTGTCTTGATAGGTACTATCACCCCTCTCATTTTGTAAAAAGTTTACGAATCGATAGAAACATCATTACAAATCAAGAAAGTTTTACAATGTGCAAAAAATCCCCATTTAAAAAAAAATAAGCATATCATATGTAAAATTCTGAAACTTCAACGCTGTATTTTCAATGTAATATTCACACTTAAAATGAGCTTTCACAAAACACAGGGTTAGCAAAATATAAGTTACCCACTTCAGAAGGCTGTTCAACTGACATGAATTTTCTGAGACTTAAAATACAGATTATTCAAACAATGCACTAGTCATATGTTAAATAAACATTTTCTAGCACAAAATTTTACCAATAAATGTATTTGTTCAGCTATGAAAGAAGGCTTTTAGAAACCATATTTGTTGGATATTTGTCCACATTTATTATACATAGTATATGAAAATAGTTTTACAATTACAATGTGATGTTGGCAATGATGGCAGACATGCTGAGCATTGTAAGCATGTTAAACATTTATTGAAAGACATATTAGGCATTAAAACTTATAATCCTACTGAACACTTATTTGAATGCTACAATGCCACCTTTAACAAATGACAAGCATGTCATTTGAATGAGCTGTAGTTTAAGTATCATCAGATTCAGAGCAATGCAGGGTTCCCAGCAAAACATGTCTGGCAATTAAGAACATCAATGACTTCACTGGTTGTATTTGAGTCATGTATTGAAAACAAAACTTTATTAATAAAGAGCTAAGTTAACTAGTAAAAACTAATAACAAGATTTCAGCATATTCAATTAGTATAAAACAAGAAAAACTTCTAGTAATTCCAGATGAAACATCATAGGTATAGTTAATTTAGCAGTAAAAGTATCACAATGGTTCATGTACAATAAAGATGGAGGCTAGATGAATCCATCAGCATAAAAACTAAAAACAAACAGGCTATACTTGAACCAGTCATAATGAGCTATACTAAACAGCATCACTAAACTGCAGCAACATCAACAACCATTGAACTGGACTGAAGCACTCACGCTCGTATTCTCGAATAACTTCGACCCCGAGTTAAGCCGAAAACCCGGGTCGAAAGCTAAAATGGTATTCATCGTCTACCTGACTGGACCGGTTTGAAGGCGAAATCTAACGCTGGGTTCAGTTACTGTCAGTTACTGGACCTGGCTTTACAGAGAGTTGAAGTTCAAGTTTTTCAACCGAGCATGCGTAGTTAACAAAAAACAAGACGAGAGAGCAAGTCTAGTCACATTTTACAATAATGGCGGCTTACGTACTGAATCAAGTGTCTGTGTATAAGATATAATAGAAATTTATTACTATTATAAAACAAAAGAACAATATGCAAAGGTGTGTGATCTCATCTATATGTATTAGCTTCAATTTTTTTTATCTGGTTTGTTTATATTTATATATAAATCCTCTATATTTTATGTTCAATTGTTTGTTTTTATAAATAAGCATGGTCGCGAAGAATTTTATTTGCCATAAAAAATAGTCAACATTACATTAATGGTGGATAAATTGCTATTAAAATAAAAATTGTTGCATTTAAGGTTATTTGTTTTTGCAATTTTGATCTTAAAAAGAATTTATGAATGTATTTTAATAGTAGCGAAATAAATGTCGTACGTAAGTTCTAATTAAAATTTGAGACATCAGACTAATTTGCATTTTTCTTTAAGTAAAAAATACTTAGATTATGTTCAAGTATCCATCGACTCAATGTAGGTTTTCGATTTTGGTACTCGTAGAATATGAGTAAAAGTTAAATTTTGTGTCTTGTGTGAAAGATACACTATTATTATTTATGTACGATCTGTTATATAAATATAAGATTAGCTCTATAAATTAGATATTGTGGTTTTAAACTAAACAATATATCATCCGAGTTGTATTTATCTATTGAAGATTTTTAGTATGTTTATTCTTTGTTTAAATCACGAATATGTTTATATTAATTAAACAACTCTATCATTGATTAACACTATACTATTGTTATTTCTGTTTTTGAGCTTTACGTTATATTTTCAAATTTTTGAGAAATTTGAAATATTTATTTAATTACATTTAAGTTTCAACTGTGTTTTAATTTCAAAATTATATATAATTTAAAATATTACAATAGAAGTAAAGGGCTGAAATACATTGATAAAAAATTGTTCATTTTTAAAATAACACCAGGCAAAAAATCCAGAAACACCTTTGTTTTAAAATAATGCTTCTCTTCAAATAAACGTTTTGTCACTTCCAATTTTGTCTATCATGACAGAATTGATATGACCTAAACCATTGATTGTACGGTACATAAAAAGTTATAACAGCTGTACATAATAAACTTACAGAACCAAACTTATCCCCTCCCCCTTTTCCCATCATGTTTTCACATATACACATACTAAGGATCAATCCAGACAAAATTTGGGGCCTATATAGGGCCCCTTCACAAAAATCCATGTCATAAAACAGGGACCTTCATAAAATTGCTTTTAATAAAACAGGGCCCTTCATAAAATTGCTTTTAATAAAACAGGACCCTTCACAAAATTCAATTCCACAAAAACATACTCTTCATTAATTATTTTTATTGTGTTAGCTTTTAAAATGTGTAATCTACTAACAAAACAAATTCACCAAAAAGTAAAACTTTAGTAGGACTTAAAGAAGTTATTTTTAATAAATACTTGGTTGAATTTGAATAACTGAATTTCCTATTTTGTTACAAAATGTTTTTTTCGCAAAAATATAATACATTTCACAAAAATAACTTCTTTTACTTTTCACAAAAATGTCCCCCCCCCCCCCCCCCCCAAAAAAAAAAAAAAAAAAAAAAAAAACTTGAATTTTTTTACTTTAGTTGGTAAATCAAAAATACTAATTAGTTTGATATCTGAAATTTCATTTATGTAAACAGGAGTCATTTCGCTACTGTTAAAATACATTCGTTATTCCTAATTTTTTTTTTAAATGAAAATTTGAAAAAAATAAATAACCTTAAATGCAAAATATGTTATTTTAGTAATGTTTTATTAGCCCTTTAGGTAATGTTGACAATTTTTTAAGGCAAATAAACTCTACTCTTCATGATCTTGAATATTTATGTAAGCAAATAATTAAACATATAATATATGAGTTGTATGTATAAATATAAACAAACCAGCTAAAAAGTTTGCAGATAATATATATATATATATATATGAGATTACATACATTCTATTTTTAATACTTTAAACTTTCTTTTTATTTCTATATCTTACATAGAATCTTGAGTCACGTTTTAATTTACTTTAATTAACTTATAACACTGACCAAAAAAAAAAAAAAAAAAAAAAAGATAGTGATGCATGGGTAGGGTGGGGCAAATGGGGCACTTATTCTTCTCCACTAAATCGCATTCAAAAAAATTATATTCCTTAAAATTCAGTACTATAAAATTATCTGAAATTATCGTTAATAAATTCAGATTGTTTTATCAGATTACGAACTATCATTATTTTCCCTATCTAGTCTAGAAATCTATCGCCATTCATTCATAAAAATATATTTAAAAATCTTTTTTTTTTCTCTCTCTCTCTCTCTCTCTCATAAATAAAATTGTAATTGAATCTATGAAGTGACATCTAAATGAGTGAAAAAAGTAAAATTTAAGAACTAGAAAGAATATAGAAAATGAAGTATAATTTTCTATATAAATACATATTTTTCAATGATGCACTGGATCTAAAAATAGATGTCTATGCATGTAAAAAACATGTCTATGCATTACTTAGGCTGATTTATTAAAAAATATTCAAAGGCAGTCAAATGAATACCTTTGAACTTGTAAATCTGATAATGGAAAAATTCTTATACAAAAGGGGTAAAGGGGCTTCTAAAAGCTACAATTTAAAAAAAAATCAACTTTTTGTAATATTTCACAGTTTTATGTCCAGATAGTATACATAATTCATTTATCATTATTTAGAAAAGACTTTACTCGATTCTGTGTTGAATGAAAATTTATATAGTAGCCTTAAAAGGTTTAAAATATTAGTGTTCATTAAAATAACATCTAATAAAATAGCAATATATCCATGGTTGACAGTTTAAACTAAAAAACAAGTTTGGAGTTTATTATTTAGCGACTAGTTAAAATAAAATGTTTGTTAACCGATCGGACGCGATAATTGAATGCGCCGTTGGAGCTCCTGAAAAACTTGGGTGCCTGGTGCCAGGGCACTGTTAGAACCACAAACACCACCTTTTAAGCACTCTTTGAAGCTCTGTTGATATTATTTCCACTCTTTTGTTGTTGTTGTTTTTGTCAATGTGCATATTAATTACTATCTAATTCTATTAGAATTAATCATTTTAATTAGATTGCTGAAAATAAAAAAAATCAAATCAGTACATCTGATATCATTTAATATATAAATTGATTCGACAAAATAAAAATCGTACTAGAGGCTACTTTCTGGAATTTTTTCCTTTTTCTCCATTTTAATATTTTCTTAATTAGAAATTATTTAATTAATTACTAATTATAGCTATTAATAATAGAAATCAACATAATTGCTGTTGAAATAAAATTTTCGTTTTGATCAAATCAAGTTTTCGTTTAGCTACTAAGACAAATTTTATTTGAAAAATAAACTTATAAAATTTACTTTAGCAATTAACACATTTCATATCCCTTTCTTAACTCACATATATGTTTAAAAGTAATAATAATAATACATAAAATTTGAATAAATTGTTAAAAAAATATTAAACTTTGTAAGAAATTAAAATAAGTTAATCGCCATATTTAGTAATTACAAGTTTTTATTTTGTGCATATATTTTGTAAAAAATAAAATAAGTACTACATTTAATTTCCTTTTTTTTTCCGGCACTTTTCTTCCATAATATAAACAAACAAAGCTTCAACGCGAAACCGAAAACGTCATCTGATTTTTTTAACCAATTAGCACGCTTTATTCAACCGGGGTCGAGTAACTCTGAGTTGGGTAACTTTTCGTCCGAAGTAGACGGTGAATACGAGTTTTCAACTCTCGGTTGAAAACCTCAACCTGGGCTTACTGGACCCTCGGTTCAACTATCGGTCGAAGTTATTCGTGAATACGAGCGTCAGCTGCTGAACTACCCACCTTGAAGTCAAATCTCTCTGCGTAAATACAATGGAAATAACAATCTACTGGAAGTAGCATTAGAAACTAGTTTCATTCACAGTGACAAAGCTACATATTCAGCTTTCTGGAGCAAGTACAATTGGGGCGCGCCCTTCTGTACCCAAAACGGTTTCACAAAATTTGTTTTCAAGTTAAAAACACACACATATATAATATAGTAAAACTGTTAAAACGGCACATGCTTTTAAATATACCTTGCCATACATGGAAAATTTTCATGATAATGCTGATAGAAGGAATGCCATACAATTATATCTACCAAGACTTAAACCTGTCTAAAACGGAATTTCTTCCAGTCGCGATTTCATCTTAACAGGCTTCATTGTACTTATTTCAAATTGATATAACATTTTTTCTATAAAACACGATTTGTAATGCGCATGTACGTGACCTTACTTGTGCTTTTAAACATACTTTACAATTTTCATAAATTCAGAAGCATAAAGCAATAGATTTATAATGTATATTATCTGAAAAAAAAATCGATAAGTCAAGTTCAAGGAATACTGTATTTTTATTTATTTATTTTTAATACAACAAGATCTGCTAAAACAAAATGGCAAAGCATTGGGAAAAAAATCGGTTTTAGACAGGTTTTCGTATTAGCAGGTATAATCTGAGGGGGGGGGGGGGGGCAGGAAAAATATCTGTCAAAGACAATATTCAGCTTTCACATGTTCTACTGTATATTTTATTTTTAAAAAATGTCCAATGTAAAAAAAATATATATATTTATATAAATAATTTCTTTCCTTTGTACTTTTGCGCCCTTAAGAATCTCACGTCTGGAGCAATGTGCTCCAACTGCTCCACGGTAGCTATGCCCCTGTTCATTCATTCTCATTTCAGCCAGGAATCTTGGGAAGCGATAGGCGAAAATTTGTCAGTTTTGTCCCCTTCTCTCAGCAACTTTACATAATATCAATCTTTCTCCACATTTGTCTGATTGATGGCTTATCTTTGTACTTTTGTCCTGGAAGCATGGGTGTGGACCAGTACACAATAGGCGTTTGTACTCTAATGCTTTTGCATTGTGTTCGGAGAGGGGGGAGAAATCTTTTGAAATTCTATAAAATGATATTTTTGTAATTCCAAGTCTACCAGCGAAAACTTTTGGATTCGAAAAATCGATAAATTTTAATAATTTTCGACAATAACAATACTTGATTTTTTTTTTTTAAGCGATTCACATCTACTTTATTACTTTAAGTTTTCTTAATTTTTATTCAGAAAAATAATTTGTTTTAAATGTTATGAAACAAGAAATATTATTGTTAGTTTAATTAGGAATTTTTTGTTACTTTCATAGAATTTTTATTAAAATGTTTGAGCTGTTTTCAAAGATAGAAAATATTTGATAACTAATTCAAATAGGAAACAATAACTTAATGCAGAAACAATTTATTATATTCTGAGAAAAGATCTACAAAAATCTTAACTTTAAAAAAACGAATTATATTTTCATATTTAAGGGGTCTTGTATCTTTTAAGACTGTTCTCAAATCCAAAAGAGCTACTTTCTGACACATTCCTGAATTAATTTTTGTTGGCAGGTGTTTTTATTCAGAAACTACGCAATAGGAAGACGTTTTCTATTTTTTGGTAAAAGCAGATGATTTTTCCTAAAATACTGTCAAATTTGGCAGTTTGAAGCAAATTCCGATGCGGCATCACAAGAAAGGGGGAAAAACTCATCGTCTTGCGACAAGGAACCGCTTATAACTCGGTAATTTATTTATCAACAAATGGAAAACACTTTTCGATTTCAAATCTCTTCAATAATCAGGCATGGCAATTTTATGCCTTTAGGTTTAAAAATGAGTCAGAAAATGTGTCAAAGTTTCATGTTGTTGAGCAGGAAATCTAAAAACCACTTTAAGTAACTAAAGAGAAGGATTTATTATCATTAATCATGTAAATTAAGACTTATTGTCAAATTCAAACTGGATATTTATCGGCACATTCCAGAATTAATTTTTATTTGTAAATACATAAAAATGGCAGGTGCTCTTATTCAAAAACTAGAAATGGAATAGTGTTTTTCATTTTTCAATAAAGGAACTACTAACTTTTATGGTTGTGATTATTCAAAATTGCACCACAAAGCTTCAACTTTGATAGTTTGTTTTGAGACTAATGTGTGTTTATATGAATATTAAAAAAAAAAACCCTCTGAAAAATGATAATTAGAATCCCTGAAATTTATCAAATAAGAATGATAATTATTTTTTTGACTGTGGCTAAAAAAAAAAAAAAAAAGAAAAGAAAAGAAAAGAAAGTAAGTATGTTTTAATTTAAAAAAAATGCATTAAAAAATATTTTTGGAGCTATTTCTATTTCTTTTTTCGTATTTTCTGCAATTTTTAGATGATTTTAGGATTTGTTGCTTATTTTTTAACCAACTGAAATTCAAAATTAAATCTTTTCTCAATATTTTTTTAAGTTAAAATAATATATATATTAAATTAAAAATGAATCTTAAACAAAGTATTACATGTTTTTAAGCAAGTTACAAAATGAAATAAATAATAAGGTACTGTATCAAATGTTTTGAAACTGTAATTGAAACTTTCACATTGATTTCTTTTATTTTAGTAATTTATTCAAAATAAGTTGATTTGATCAGCAGTTTTATTTATTTTTCTTGCCCCCCCTCCCCCTCCCCCACACACACTTTATACATTTTGAATGTGTTTTATCTCGTGACAGGGATTTAAATAAATGCAAATAATCTGTATCTAGCTATTTTATTAGAATGGATAACAATGTCTATCGTTGCTGATATGTGAACATTGATTATGGAAAGGGGCCAATCTTTATTTTTAATGACAAAGTGTCTATCAATGATCATGAAAACTAGCACCTGATGCTAAACGGCTTATATTTTTAATGATATTATTGTTAATGAAAACACAGACTAAGCAACCAAAAGAATTTTAGCATGCGTCTGTTTAAAGCAGGGCTGTGAGTTGGAGTCAAGCCTATTTTTGGGCAAAAAAGTCCGACTCCAGCTTGTTTTTTAGACAGTTTGAAATGAAATTAACCAATTCTATGTAATTTTAAATTTATAAACTGAATTATTATTTTTATATTTGGTCTGTATATACAAGGGTACTCCGGTTAAACAGGCCTAATATACTGTCCAGAGTACAGCATATATGAAAACTGTTTTTAATTGAAATCTCTAGTTTATATTTTATATTAGTATATAGTTCAGTTTTTTTGGGGTTTGCAAAACCCGAGGTAATGCGAAAATTGGAAAAATTTCCCTTTTTTTTGTAATTTTTTTTCCCCTGAGTCTACAGTATTCAAAATAATGATGAAATAGTGAAATTTCTGTTATCTTTCTCCTTTTGATATTCAGGTCTTACAGGAAAGAAATAAAGCCAAAATTATAAAATTTTAATGCAGGAAATAAAATTTTCATCTTTATTTCTCTTACATTCTCTCAGAATTTTTCGGGTTCTGCAGAACCCAAATGATGCTTAAATTGTAAAACTTTTGCCTCCTATTTTTTGGGTCTGCAGGAATAGATATAAAACCAGAATTAAACATCCTTTCACCCATATTTTGGTATAATATATGTTTGATTTGACATAAAATATTTTGGTTATCGTCTTAAAATGATATACCAACATAATATAAGTTGTTTGGATTCATCTGATAGATCTTTATGTGTGTTGTTCAAAGTAAATTTTGGAGATTTATTAGATTTCAACTGTTGTTTCTATCTAATAACTTCAAATTTAACTTTTCGATTGCAATTTACATGTATATAAATATTTTACATGCAGTTTTTGCAGAGTTTTGACATAATTATATTTTACCACACATAAAATTTAATGCATATTGTGCTTTTGTGTGAGTGCATGTGTATAGAGTATCTGGGAGGAGGGGAGGGGTGATGTTCAAAATATTTTCAGTCTTGACCAGATCCGATTAATGTAGGGGCAGAGTTCCACAGGCATTTTATAAGAATATTTTTGCCTTACTTAGAAGTTTGCCGCTGCACTAAATAAGTCCTAGTCTTGACTACCTATTGCAGCTTACACCAATAATTCATCCAAAAAAATGAAACATGAAAAAAAAATTATCGGTTGATATCAAGGGCGCCCATATGATTAAATTTATGGGGGGCTGAGAAAAATCTCAACTTCCACCAAAGCTATCATACATTTTAGTAAATATTTAAGGTACTTTGCGTTTTTTTACTATCTTTTGGCAAAATTTGAGTTTTTTCCCGCGATCTTTTGACGAAATTTGCATTTTTTTGCGATACATTGGTGAAATTTGCGTTTTTCCCACAAATATTTGACTAAATTTTCATTTTTTCCACAAATATTGGACTAAATTTGCGTTTTTTTTCGCGATTCTTTGACGAAATTTCGTTTTATTCCGCGATTCTTAGACAAAATTTGAGTTTCTTTTTCCGCAATCTTTTGACGAAATTTGCGTTTTTCTCAACGAATCTTTAACGGAATTTGTGTTTCTTCTGCGATTCTTTCACGAAATTTGCGTTTTTTCCGCTATTGGACGAAATTTGCATTTTTCTCGTGATCCTTAAACGAATTTGCGTTTTTCTGCGATTCCTTTAGAAATTTTGCGTTTTGCCCACGATTCTTTGACGAAATTTCGTTTTTTTCGCGATTTTTTGAAGAAATTTCAGTTTTTTCCCGCGAATCTTTGAAGAAATTTGCGTTTTTTTTGCGATCCTTTGAGGAAATTTGTGTTTTTTCACGATTCTTTGACAAAATATTCATTTTTTCCACGATTCTTATTTACGTTTTCTGCACGATTCCTTGACAAAATTTGCGTTTTTATCGCGATCTTTTGACGAAATTCGTCTTTTTCCCGTGATCTTTTGACGAAATTAGCGATTTTTTTCTGCGAACGATTGACGAAATTGGTGTTTTCTATGATCATTTGTCAAAATTTGTGATATTCTTCCGTGACATTTTTTATGTTCGAATTTTCGGAACCAAATGCCTTAAATTTTCAGACAATTCGGAACATAATCTCCTTCACCACTGACCTGAGGGTACTGAATAAGGGGCTCACAACCATAGTAGACAAAGTCCATTTTGAAAAGAAATAATATAGTCCATTGAGAAGGTGCATAAAATCTGTTTTATCCCTCCCACAGTAAACATAGTCTGTAAACAGATGACATATACAGGGCTGCCACGGGAGACTATTTTTCTATCCTATTTGCACCACTATTAAAAAAATTAAAAAAAAAACAGATTTTGCAGTACATTTACTTTCTTCTATCTATAATAGAAGAAAGTATTGTAATCGAAATTTTTTTTGACTTCCGGTTTTTGACGGATTTACACGTTTTAGGGGTCAGCGATTTCGAAAAACATGTTTTTACAAAATGTCTGTCTGTCTGTCCGTCCGTCCGTCTGTGTGTCTTCATTGTACCATCTAAAAGTGTATGAAGTTATGCTTCAAATTGAACCACATTTTTTTCTAGGTTTTTGGCTATGGCAAGCAGGTTCTATCAGAATTTGGGGATATTTCGACGAAAGGGGGCGCTGTGATCGATATTTTTGTTCCATTTTCACTGTTGCATCATCGAAGAGTGTATGAAGTTATGCTTAAAATTGAACCACATTTTATTCTAGGTTTTTGGCTATGGCAAGCAGGTTCTATCAGAATTTGGGGATATTTCGACGAAGGGGGGTGTTGTGATCGATATTTTTGTTCCATTTCCACTGTTGTATCATCGAAGAGTGTATAAAGTTATACTTCAAATTGAACCAATTTTTTTTCTATGTTTTTGGCTATGGCAAGCAGGTTCTATTAGAATTTGGGGATATTTCGACGAAAGGGCGCTCTGTGATAGCCATTTAAAGATTTCAAATTCAAAAAGATGTGCAAATTCAAAAAAATTAGAAATCCTAAAACTTTTTTTCGTTAAATGTTCGGCCTTGATCCGGAGCAATATTTGTTTTGCCCCTATTTTAAAAAATAGCTGAGATATAGCGGTTTGAAATTTTAGGGTGGCTGACATTTTCAAACAAGACAGCAGAATTCATCCATAAGCGGGTTTAATTTATGAGTTTTAGTTAACATGGTTTCGGCAAATTTTCTTTCATTGTTGTAACCATTAATCCTATTACATGCTTATCACTATTTATTTATATTCGCCAACGTCAAATTCTTGCCAAACTTGGCGACAGTTGGCGGAATATTGCCAAATTTGGCGACCAAAATAAGTTGCCATAAATGAAGCCAACTTGGCTGTAGAGGACTAATTTGGCGATATCCTCTTTGAAATTCAATGTTGACGAAAACTGGGATTGAATCTTCTTTATTTAGGTTCCACGCATTTTACCTTCGTGTTTTCCAGTAAAATTAGCTAAAATCGTAAAACCAAGGAATAGGGAGGCTATTTGTTCCTGTCGGTTCAGGCCAGAAAGACTTTTCGTAGTTTAGTATACATCGGTTGTTCGCATCCCTGTAATCCGACGATTCGCAAGCAACTGACGTGCAACAGAATGACGAAAAATATTGATTTTATTGGCGATGTGATAGCGAATTTTGAAGTATTAACATGACTGAGATAGAAGAAAGTTTTGGGATTGGCACATCCGACTAGTTCTCTTGTATTCTCACCACAGTCTTTGCTTTTCCACAAATCAAGCCATGTTCTTGCTTCCAACTCCAAATTCTCAATATTATAAAAATGAGATAGCTCCTTGATTTCTTTGACAAAAACATTTTTTTTCATATTTTTCATCATATTGGGATGAAGTAAAATTGCTTTGAATGACGTTTCATTTCGATTCAAAAATCTTGACTCAAGGGATATAATTAAAGAGTCTAAATATGGATTTAGAAATGCTGCTCTGTAATATTCAAGAGGAGTGGCCATAGGAAGGTTCGAACGATAAGATTCTAACGGTAGACGTTCTAAACATTTTGATTTCGATTTCTTACAATAACAATTCTCCATTAGCTCCATGAAAATTTCTGAAAATTCTACTTCTGATACCATTCTGTGCATAAGAAAAATCTCAAGAAGTTCCATCTTTATGTTCTGATAAACCGAATGCAAATCTTAATCTACAGATTGTAATATGTTTACAACTGGCTCCAGATAGAAAAAATATCGAGAAATTATTTTGAGATGTACAATAAACTTTACATATGACGTTGCAGCATCTAAATGAATGGCTTGTGAGCGTGTTTCTTGGTTCGTACTATTGTCTAGAGAAAGATTACAGAGATTTTCTTTAACAGTGGCAAAACAATTAGAAAAATATAGTGTGGACTTATACTTTTCTGACCACATTGTTTCACATAGACCAGGAAAGTGTGATTTACAAGAATTCGACGAAAATTGTTTTGTCTTGTTCTGTAGACTTAAGATAGAATTTTCGAGTTCGGGCTGCGTACAATCTGACACATTCAGGATTCTAATCTTTATTAGATTCGGGAAAAAGAATTTTTCAATTAAAAATTTCACTGTACCGTTCACATCTTATTATTAAATCTCTCTCTAATTTCTCCGCGTTTTGTTCATGCAAAATCAGTTTTACCTGTGAAAATAGATCCTGTCTATAACAAAATCCTTCCTTATGCAGAAAAAGTGTTACCGTCTTGTAGGAAAAAACTACACAGTAACAACAGCTAAGATAAAAATCGTCTAAAACGGAATTTGTTTCCTATCTTGTGGTTTTTTCTCTTTGTTAGAAGCAGACTATTGGAAAGGACTAATTAAAAACTTATGAAAACAGAACCTGTCTAAAACAGAATCCAGCTTTAAAAGAAAAAAAATATGGTTGTGACAAAATGAATTCCCAACAATTATACCTGCTAAGACGGAAACCCGTCTAAAACGGAAATTTCTTCCGGTGCATTCTGATGTTGTCGAGGCATATTTTATTATGCTTTGTTCATACAAGATACATTTTCATATCTTGCAACTGATTCATATTAAAAAAATTTGACAAAACCAAAATCTAGGGGGGGCTCAAGCCCCCCCTTGCCCCCCCATATGGGCGCCCTTGGTTGATATGCACATAATATGCTTCAAGGTCAAACAGGAATGTAACAGCAGGTTGCAGTGTTGCCAGTTGAGGTATTTTTTTATTCAGATTGCTTGATTGCTGCCACTTTTTTTTAAATACTAATATTTCCTTTATTTAATGACATTTAATAAAGCGACTATTTCAAAACAAATGACAGCAATGAAGCAATCTGAATAACAGAATCAACAGGCAATACTAGTACTTTAGCCATCCCAGAGTTGGAGTCAGACATTTTTCTCACCGACTCCACGGCCCTGGTTTAAAGGCTTCATAAAAGGAGCCCCGGTGTTACATGCCAAATACAATTTAGTAATTTATCCAAGATGAGTTGATTTGATATGCAGTTTTATTTTTCTTGTCTCCCTTCCCTTGCATTTTGAATGATAAAAATAAATTACTCTGCTATAAATATTAATCAATTTTATAAATAGTAGGTAAATAAGCATATCAGCAGCCTTAAATGTCAGTTCTTAAGTGTTATCGCAAAATCACTTTATGTAGAGCATAAAAGAACAAAGCATTTTTTTTAAAGTATCTATTGAGCAATTTAGAGAAATGTAAAAATTTAGATAGTTCTATACTTTTCCTTCGTTTCAATTTACAAGCAACTATTTGCTGACATTAGGAAAAAATTTGGTACTTTTCTGTTATACCAACACCATGCTAATTCAGCATTTACTGCAATCCTGACCGTGCAAAGGACCAAACCATACCAAACATTGCAACTCCCTATTTCTTGAAAGTGACTCATTTTTTATTATTATTACTGTTTAATCGTAAGTACACAAAACAACCTTACTATTTTTCGAATCGAAATTATTTTTTATTAAGTTAAAACTTACATTTTTGCTGACGTTGAGATGGATTTTACCATTTGGCAGTTACCTAATGAGAGAAAGCTTTAATAAAATTGTTTCAGGGCTATGGAATTATACATAAATTTTTTTTGTAAGATGCCGGCTATGAACATTTCACAGTAAATCACAAATATAATTTTGTCGACCCTAACAAAGGATGTTATATCCAATCTGTTGAGTAGATTATCGGCATCATAAAATGAAATAATAAAAAACATGAAGTCACTATTTGTTATTATGTACAGTCGTGGAAAAAAAAACTGGACACCCCCCCCCCCCCCCCCACTAACTCTGCAACAAATTATAGTAGAAGGAAGTGACTGGTACCAAACGATTGGAAATAAAGTCTACTTTTAAATTATGTATCTAAAATTTGCTTAAGAGGCCATCTACATATTAAAACCAGCCTAAACTTTATTTTTTTCAATGGCAACACCCACTTTTGACATGACATTTTAAATCTTCGGTTCAAACTATGCCTAGATACAAAATTTTAAGTCATTTGGACGATAAGTTTTTGAGTTATAAACATTCAAATTTTAGAGCTTCTAATGTTAAATTACATTTTCATATTTTTATTAATATCTCCTGAAATTATAATCCTAATGTGCTAACGTTTTGTTTGGTTATAAAACTCAAAAACCCAAACATAACTACTTTAAATTTGTAATTTTTAAAATTTAATAATATGAATTATGAAATTAATATTCGAAAAAATTATGAATTGCAACCTGCAATTTTTTTGATGGATTTATATTTACTAGGTCCTGCTTTATGTGTATTCAAAAGTTCAAATTTTTCTTCCAAGTAGTTTTCAAATTATGCTTAAAAAACGGCAAGATGCTGCTTTAAGGGGCCGTCTATAATGTGCATTAAAGCATAGTTTGAACAGGGATGGGAGCACTCCGACTCGAAATCCCGATTGACACCACTAAATTTTAATAGTATTTGTTACCTTATTCAAGGACAAAATTTCTGAAATTTATTACGTTGGAGAATACTATTAAAATTTAGTGGTAAGAATCGATATTCGGGTCGGAGCGCTCTCATCCCTGTTTGAGAAAATATTATACTCATAGGCTGGGACGGGGCTAACGAGAAAGACGGGCTACCGCGCTTCATCAATTTAGAGTAGTCACGTGACGCTGCCGGTCTCAGCTGAGCTAAGCAAACCAATTGACATAATATATTATTGCCTCCATTTTAGATTGCTATTATATCCGAGTCGTTCTTTAATTTGATAAAATTCGTTACTGCCCCCAAGGAACGGAATCATGATTATCAAATCTTACATATATTTCAAAACACTGGGATAATTTTAAGTACTAATTAAAATAATTTGTAACCATGTATAAAGTTGTTAAAACTGAAAAACAAATAATTGAATATTTTATATCCTACAAATCATTGTGAATACACCAAAATATAACACAAACTACGTAAATATAATTTATTTAAGATTTCAAAATTTCAAAATTGAAGCACAATTAAAATTTTGGAAAAAAAAATTGTCGATTATTTTTTTTAATTTCAAACAGGTCTTTTATATCCTAAATATCAATATTTATTTCTACACCAAAATTACAGACGTTCATGGGATATATATTTTATATAATATATAAAAATTTTTAAAGCTTTAGTAGAAAAAAAAAAAAAAAAAAAAAAATGAAATGTGCTCAATATTTATATCTGGGCATAAGACAAACAAAATATTTCTAACACACAAAATATCTAAAAATTAATATTTTTTCACCAAATTTTTCCTAGCAGAGGAATTGTGATTGAATCTTAAAAAAGTTCAAAACACTATCATAATTTTTAGTACAGTAAACTTCCGATTATCCGTCACTCACGGGACCGACCGGGTGGCGGATAATCGAAATAGACGGATAATCGAAAGACCATTATTAAAATCCCATTTCTATTTGCTGGTTTATAAATAACAATATTTAAACGCGTGTTTTTTATTAGCTGTGTATTTCATGAATAGAAAACACAATTAATAATAACAAATAAATTTATGAGAGTAATTTAAAATTTTACACAGTAAATAAATTACCTGTTTTCATCGAAAATAATTAGTTTTACATGTTTGTTTGCAGTTTGCTTGTCCTTTTACAGCAGCAAGATTGCGAATTTTACGTAATAAAAGTACTTGAGTTGCATCGGCTTCATCTTGCATCTCAAACCAATTAATGCACTTCGAGATTATTGTCTCCACTTCTGCATGACTGATTCCTGGGTCATCATTTTCCGATTCATCAGATTCATCCGCTTCAGGTTTCCCTGGATTCAAAATATTTTGGATAATTTCGTCATCCATAAATTCTTCATAACCAATATCATTGTTATCACAATTATGCCAGTTTTTCATTTCATCTGCAGAAATATCTTTTAAACATGGTACGTTTGATACCAAGGTCAGTATCTCTGTATCATCATCAGGTACATCTTCTGTGCTGGTAGTATTGGTAGCATCTTCCGGTGTATCAATAGTGTTGGGCCACAATTTTCTCCAGCTTCTCTGGAAAATCTGTTCAGATAAATCATTCCAGGCATCAGCCAAGTTGTATATGGCATCTTTGATAGTGTATGATTTCCAAAAAACGAAGACATTTGATTCATTATCAGCGAGTAGCAGCTTTTGAATTAAAGCTTTCCGATAATGTTTTTTCATCGATTCAAAGACATTTTGGTCCATTGGTTGTATCAGTGATGTTGTATTAGGTGGAAGAAATAAGCACTTGATGTTACCGTCAGTAGATTCTAAATTTTCCGGATGTGCTCCTGCATTATCAAGCAACAAGATTGCTTTCTGAGGAAGATTACTTTTTTTTAAATGTGCTTTAACTCCGGGAACAAAGATATAAAAAAAACACTTCTTAAAAATATCTTGCGTCATCCAGGAACTTTTTTTACTGTAATAATTGACAGGCAGTGCTTTCATGTTAATATTCTTAAAAGCTCTAGAATTCAGGGGGCGGTGGCTGCAGTTTAGCTGACGTCACACAAGCATTTTTCTGTGAATAGCGCCGCCTCACTCGGGTTCACTGAACATGCGTGTTTTTGTTGTTCGTTTCAGATTGAAAAAAAAAATGGAAAGGGGGGGGTGGCGGTTAACCGAAGGTGGCGGTTGATCGAATGGCGGATAATCGGAAGTCTACTGTATATATAATAATATAATTTATAAACAGTTATGTCAAAAGTGAAATATATATTCAACTGTACCTAGCTCTCTGTACCCTAGAAGTCACTGTAAATACAAAAAAATAACACATACTAGATACTATGATTTATTTAACATTAAAAAATTTCAAAGCTGTAAAACAATTTAAGTTATTGAGAAAAAAATACGATTGTCGGAAAAAAAGAGAGAGAGAAGCGGTTAGGGACTTTTATACCCTAATATCAATATTTTTGCATCAAAATTATACACAGTCATTGCACACACACTTTATATAATATATATATTTTTAAAGTTTTAGTATAAGTATTTAAAAAAATATATTAAATATGCTTAATATTTATCTCTGATCATATAATATATTAAAGCAAGAAGCAAAAGTCTTAATTTTTCAGTGCAAATCCGACTTTACTTCGCATGCCTCAACTTTTTTTAAAGGGAGGATAAAGCAGGAAATAGAATTAAGAAGGATCAAGACGGTTGGGGAAAGAATAGCTCGCCTATTGGACTTCAATGCTCATAACCCTACCCCTAGGAAATACTCCTTCTAAATTCCTCTTCATTCTATTTGTATTCCCCCTTCCTGGCGGGAGCATCCATTCTTTCACCTGCTTTGTTTGAGGGAGGGGGTGAGCAAAAGGTAAAGGGAAGGGATGCGCTTTCACTTTTTTGAAGGCTAGAAAGGTAAATGGGAGGGGAGAGTTCTTCCCTTCTATAGAATTTGAAAAAGGGTCGTTTTCTGGGGAAGAAAACATATTTATTTTACAGTCAGATACTAATAAATCTGACGGAATTTTTACACGGGCAGTAAAAATTGTATATTTATAACCATTAAAAATTTCAAAGGGATTGGACAACAAAAGCTTTTTTATTAATGTTTTCTTACGAGAACTTTTATCACTAATTAGCAGTGTTTTTTATTTGGGGTTCATTTAAGATTTTATCACGAGCCCGGGCAACGCCGAGCAGGTCAACTAGTAGGTGTTAATAACCGAAATAAAACAATTTTTAAAACACAAAATGTCTAAAAATTAATATTTTTTCACCGAAATTTCTCCCAAGCAGCAGAATTATAATTGTTAAATAGTATAAAAAGTTCAAAGCACAGACATATTTTTAAGTACATTAAATAAAAAAAATTGCAACCAGGTATAATGTTGTCAAAAGAGAAAAAAAAAAAATGGAAATATCCAACTGAGTTCTTTGTACCCTAGAAAACATTGTAAATACCCCAAAATTTAACACAGACAACTTCAAAATGATTAATTTAATTTATAAAAATTTGAAAGCTGTCGCCCAGTTTAAAATTGTTGGAACAATACGGATTGTCGAAAAAAAAACGAAAAAAAAAGTGATTTTTTTTTTTAAGCAGAACTCTTATATTTTAAATATCAATATTTCTGCACCAAAACTATACATGGTCATTGGATACATATTTTATTTAATATATTATACAATTTTCAAAGCTGTATTACAAAAATAAGTACTTAAAAAAAAAAGAAAAAAAAGTGTTCAATATTTACCTCTGAGCATGTAATAAGAGTTAATAACGAACTAAAACAATTTTAACACACAAAATATCTAAAAATAACATTTTTTTTCGCCAATATTTTTCTCAGGCGACGGAATTATAATTGTCAAATAAAATGTTCAAAGCACTGGCATAATTTTATGCATATTAAATGAAATAATTTGTACCCAAATGTTGTCAAAAGTGGAAAAAAAAAGGAAAATATCCAACTGGGCTCTTTATAGCCTAGAAGTCATAGTAAATACTCCAAAATTTAACATAGCTTATTTAATAATGATTATTTTAATATATAAAAATTTCAAAGCTGTAACACAAATTTAAGGTATTGGATAAAATACAGCAGGATGGATTAATAACTATTTAAACATTAGCCAATTCTTCTAGATTACGATTTTACCTACCTACTTAATTTCGTAGGTATAAAATTATCAGCATCCTGGTGAAAAGACTAAATTGTTATAATTCACCAAGGATTTAAAATATATAACATAGAACACTTAAAAATCCCCTATACATAACATTGAAACAGAGAAAGGGTTAATACTTACATTGGACAGATTACATAATCCTCGTCTAAAGAGATTACAATTTTTTCATACACTCAATAAATGAAAGTAAATGTTCAGTAGAATAACACATTCGCAATGAAATTTGCGTTATTTTTACTTATTATTTAAGAATAATCTAATTATCAAATCAAAAACACAGCGACAGAAAACAAACTAAGCGGAATTCTTTTGTTTGATAGCTGCGCATCAAAGTGCGTTTTGGATGAGACCGCGACTGTCACGTGATTTTTAACCATGGTAGCCCCGTACGTAAGCCCCGGCTGGGATTATAGTGACTTGATAAACTTAGAGATTAAGTCTGCCTTACAATATAAACAATGCGTAAACCGTATTTCAATGCTTCGCGATCTTACGTTAAATTGAAAGCTAGCTTAAACTGAATGATCGCAGGAGCACAACAAACCTGACAACGACCTGTGATTATAGTAAGATATAAGATAGCGAGACACCAGAACCCCAGCCTTTATTAGTGTATATATATATATATATTTCTTTTAATTTTTCAATATCTTCTTTAAAATTTTTCATTAAAATTACGTAAAACGTATTTGCATGAGATGTATGTTTACTTCATTTATGGAAAATAGTTTCGCTTTTATTTTTAAATTAATAAAGCTCATTTTTGAAAAAATATGATCAGTTCTACCTTAGAAAAAACTTAATCATTTTTGTTAACTTTAAATGGATTTATAGCTTCTTTTCCAGTCTAATAAAGCTATATTGTGTTTTCTGCAGTATATATGTTTGAAGTGAAGTTTCTTATAAATGTAGAGTATTTGCTGAAACAAAATGGCCCCACAATTAACTGAAGCAACGAAAGGCCAAATGATTGGCATGTGGTAAGCTGGAAGAAGTTTTCGTTATATAGCTAGGCATTTTCAAGTATCTCTTCAAACTGTTTCAACATGGATTAACAGGTAAGCTTTATATTGGTAGTTTATTGCGAAAAAAAAATACATTTACATACAATTTATTTAAATTTAATTTACATTACTGGTAATTTTTTTTTATGTTTAGCAATACAAATTTGATAAACCGTCTTTGTAGTAGTGGTCGGCCAAGGATCTTATCAGACAGCCAAGCTCGAGAAGTTGTTTCAATGGCTATACAGTAGATCCCTATATGTCTTCTAATCAAATTAAAGATGATTTGCAACTTCAAGTGAGCATATATAACTAAGATACGATAGAATGTATTATGAAGATATATATATATGTAGATAGGTGATACGTAAAAAGTTAATTTACTGAATTAATCGTACAATTAGACTTCAAAATAACTAAAAGCAATAACTTTAATACCATTCTAGGAAATCAATTCCACAATGCTTTGTTGGTTATTTCTTCAAAATACCTTACACTTCTCACATAAAACATACAATATTCTGATTGTTACATAGTCAAATTAGGCCTAGCAGTTTCCTAATTGACTCTTCCGTACTTCAACGCTTCTTCGATGATAAAAATTATATGACTGACTCTTTTCCAATTGTTGAAGGTATTAAAATGTTGATCTCGTGATCCAAAATATTTATAGCTTGTGTATTTGAAATATGGATAATAGTAATAGTACTAAAGCGTCAGTTAATATGACGATCATGACATCATAAAGCAATTGAAGTATTAATGCTGAAATCCTACATAAAAATAATATTAAATGCAGTGGCAGAATTGCAATTTCAATGTGGGACTGCATGTCGGCGCAGGGCATTGCATCTCTGCTATGCATTGAGATCATCTAGACGGAATATCTTATTGTGACATAGTAGAACACGCAATGATACCTGATGTTTTAGAAAATTACTCTCTGGATGGATTTTTTCTCTTCCAACAGGTATTTATTGTTAATTGGTAAATAGTATTATTAAACAATATGGTTTTCAGAGCATACTATATACTATTATTTATTAATATTAATAATAGAAATATATTAAAAATTATTTATCTTATAGTTTTGCGCGTTTTAGATCATAATTTTTTACTGGTTTATTTTCCCAAAACACCACAATCCTTCGCGCTTCAATATTCAAATCCGAATTATCACTGCTTACTCTAGAATGTTTATTGATTCGTTCATAATATTTTAAAAAGCAACTTTCTCTATATGCTATGCCATAGCATTAGAATTAATTTCGGTTTTATAGAATAACTAGTTATTTTTAATTGCAATAAAAATTCTTTTTATAACAAGTGTGCAGATACAAATCCTTTAACTTGTCAGCTTTGGCACATATATCATATCGACAGTGATAATACACGACTTTGGCCCATCTTTACAGAACTGAGTGAAAAATTTCAATATAAATTCAGTAATGAAATTAATTTTCTTTTGTTTCATGTTTAACGATTTTAGCAGATGAATCAGTATAAAAAAAATGCATGTAAATTTATTAAAAAATAATAATAACTGCTGTTTTTTGAAAAATAATTAAGACAAAATCTATCTATCTATATATATATATATATATATATATATATATATATATATATATATATATATATATATATATATATATATATATATATATTTATATCTATATTAATAAGAAATTTTAAAACAACATATTTCCTAGTTTTGTATGTTTTCAGAACTTTTGCTATTATCAGGTTGTAATCTTTCATAGAATTATAATATTTTTTACTAAAAATAAAAATAAACCATTTACAATTTGTTCACGTTTTAATTTATAAAAAAAACTTTTCGCAAAATTTACGCTAAAATATTTGCGAATATATTTACATATTTATTTCATTAACATTTTTTGTTGTAAATATAAATTTTAATGTTATAGAAATCATTATTTATTAAGTGTAGTTCATAATTCATAATTTTGTTTGGAATTTTCAGGATAATAGTGCTATCCACAGAAGTGGTGTAGTTAAAACTTGGTGGGAAGAGAAATGCATAATGAAGTTAGAATGGCGAAGCAATGCAGCCAAATTGAACCCAATGGAAAATGTTCGGCTCAGTGGAATGATGAAGTATGCCAGCAGGGAATTAGAACGACTGATTAGCTATGGAAATCTGTTTCTCATGCTTTGCAAACTATTAACCCCTTGGGGACGAGCGCCACGTATACGTGACGCATAAGATGCTCAGAATCCACGATTGTTCCCACCAGTTACTTTTTATTGTAAACTCTGCCTTATTTAATGACAGCATTTCTGCGATTCGATTAGAAAATATCTGTTTTAAAAAACCAGTGGTAAAAGATTAAAAATTCTGTAAAGGACGCTCGTCGCGAAAGGGTTAAAAGAGATACTGATATTGTTAACAGCCTTATTGAATCAATGCCACGCAGATTGGAAGAAGTTCTTGATAAAACTAATTGTTATACATTATATTAGCAAATTCCTCCCTCCCCTTTTTGTTATTTAATTACAAAATGCAGCTTATTAGTAGGGCTGAGGATTTTGCCTTTTAATTTTTATGTACTAACCAGTCCACGATGTTCTTCTACTCTTTTGCTAAAGTTCTATGATTTTCTTATTTGAAGTAATCATATTTTTGTTATTTAGATAAATATCAGTACTTTAAAATTTTGGTTGCCAGTTGCTTCCACTGTTGATTTTAGGTTCTATTATGTGGGCCAGATTGCCCTTGTAGATCATGTTTGCATTTGGAAAAAAAGACAGAAAACATAGTAATTTAATAATGTTAGGTGAAAAATACAATATGATTACAAATCTTTCTATTTGCTTTATATCTTTAATTTTGAAACACGGATTTAGAACATATCAAATCCATAAAATTATATACTTGTTCATATAAATATTCAAAAAACTGTGAAGATCAAATTAACATAAAATTTCTGAGAGCAAAGCTAATTTCGTGGTGTATACATGTAATTATTCATTTCAATGTATTCCACAAAATAGTAAGACTCGTCAAATGTTTTCTGTTCTTTTTAAATAGATTCCGATGATGCATTTATGAGAAAAAAATTATATAATTCTATTCATTAGGTATCTTCAAAATTTTGGTCAAAAACAATTTACATCATTTAAACCTTTAATATATAAACATTATAATCACGGAGATATTTATACTTATTAATTCAATTTACTCAAATCTTGTTAAATTGTTTGCAATATTACACTAAATGGTTGTTAGATAAAATATTACAGCGAAAGTATTAGTTTGTTACTTAAAAATGCTAATTTAAACTTTTATTAACTTTTGTATATCAATCAAAAATTGTAATCTTTACAAATATGTATGGATGTTCAGTTTTTATTCCATTAATAACGAACTTAAAATAATTAAACTTTTTCTTCTATAACTTTCGTATTTAGATCTATTCGATTAAACAGGCTAATTAAAAAAAAAATTACAAGTTATTTTTATGGTTTTCTGATAGGCAAGATTATTTCCCAATCGCTAGCAGTGTGCAAAAAAATCTAATAATAATAATAATAATAATAAATGTCAAATGGCAAGTTTTCTTGCCAAGAGGCATTAATGAGTTAATTGTAAAATTTCAAATTAACTACCAGAATAGGTTTAATGATAGAATTAGTAACCCTATTCCGAAGGAGAATAACGGATGTAAAATTTTTCAGACGTCTTTATAACATAGATTTAGTTTTAGGTCTTCAAATAAATCGGAATATAAATCCTGCGAACATATCTCAAAACAAGACACCCCCCCCCCCCTTGCTACTAAAAAAAAAGCAATATCTGGATTTATTTTCAGACTAAAAAACAATTTATCTGCGTTTTTTTTTTTTTTTTTACTTTGATTCCTTATGCTGCTTTATACTATTTTTTTTAATTCTAAATTTTGTATTTGTGAATATTATTCACGTTTCTGCCAATAAATTAAAAAAAAAGGCGAGTTAAATAGATGCAAAATCTGAGAAAAAGTATTATAAAAGCACCTGTAAAATTCCAATAACATTTACATATTCTAAAACTATTTTAATTACAAATAATCTTATGGTTTTTTTAACCCCTTCGGGACGAGCGTCTATTACAGAATTTTTAATAATTTACCACTGGTTTTTCAAAACAGAAATTTTCGTCTAATTGAATCGTGGAAATGCTAAGATATAATAAGGCAAAGCTTACAATAAAAAATAACTGGTGGGAAAAATCGAAGATTCTGAGCATCTTATGTGTCACGTATACGTGTCGCACGTCCCCAAGGGGTTAAATTCGGATAATTCAACACTTGTAAACATTATTTTACCTCATATAACAATAACCGAAACTTATTAAGTGAGTAAAATGGTCATATCAGTAAAACATAATACATTCAAAGAAGTGACATTCTGCAGCATTTCAATAATCGAGTACCGAACTTCACTTTGGATACAGCCCCTTAAATATGCTCATTATAAAGTAATTAATTTCTCAGAAACTAATCGTAGGAATTTAATGAAATTTGGTATCTAGGCATAGTTTGAACTGCAGATTTCAAATATGTTGTCAAATTTGGGTCTTGCTATTGAAAAAAACAAAGTTTGGGTATGTTTTTATATGTAGATGGCCCCCTAAGCAAATTTTAAATACATCATTTAAAAGTAGACTTTATTTCCAATCGTTTGGTACCAGTCACTTCCTTCTACTATAATTTGTTGCAGATTAGTGGGGGGTGTCCAGTTTTTTTTTCCACGACTGTACAATCCTATGTTATAGATTTTATGTGGCGATGAGAGATGTCTTTATTTTAAAAAATGAAATGTTTACTGCAATGCGAAGAGACATTTACAATTTCATACCTTCAGTTTAAATAGAGTTTTATTTTATTGCATTTGCTTTTTAAGCATATATTTGTATTGATTTAAGAAAATACTTCGTGCAAGCCTGTAATTTTCAAATCTTATAATTTTTAAATGATCCCTTTCAATATTAATTTTTTCCAATGATTCATTTAGTACCAACTATTACGTTTGGCAACAATGGTGTTGGTGTAATCTATAAAGAAAATGAAACTATAACTTTTGATCAATAATTGAGCTACTAAAGCTAAAATATTTAAACAAGTTACAAAAATATAAAAATGTCATTAGAATTAAAATAAAATGTATCACTTTAACAGAATAATAAATAGATTGGTTAAATTTAATAACTATTATTAAGAATTCTTCAACAGTTTAATATTAGTTTTAAAAATTTTTAATTATCAGTATCAAACGGAATATAATAAAAAAAAAATGTTAAGACTGAATCCCTAGAAAACATTAAAATATGTTACAGGGGTCATTGTGGGTTCATGATAAAATACCTGAAATTTTAGCGAGAATAGTGTAGAATGTAGAACTGCCAGGGTGGGGGGGGAGGAAGTTACTAAAAAAGCACACTGTTTTTTAAAAAGGCATTCTTGTCCTGTTCAAAAAATATATTTTGAACTGGTTTGTATAGAGGCACTTTTTATCATAGTACTCATACACAAAAACATACTGGTTTAAACCCATTTTTAAATGATAGTGTTTAGTCAAATCTTCCATTTTTAAGGTTTGTGATACTGCTGTTTCACTCACAATGGAATGTTATGTTTATTTTTTGGTCTTCCATCATCTTATGAAAAAATTTCACCAGAAAGCATGGGAACTAGCAACTAGTATAGTTAGTTAATAGACAATTTTGTCCTAAATACAGGGTGATTAAAGTCCCACTTTCAAAATGCTGTAAAAAAAGAACCACTGGTCAGAATGACTTCAAATTTGAACTGAATATACTGGAAGGGGAAAACGGTATGGCATAAGGAAAAAAGTTCTAAAGTGTATTAATAAATGGCACTGTAAGTGGCATACTATGCAAATTAAGACACTCATGTGCACAACACATTGCATGTGATATAAAAACACCAGGTATATGGCGCTCCCTGAATATTGCATCTGAGAAACTTATCATGAGTCTCTCAATGAAGGATCATGCTCTGCTGGTGAAGCTGTTTTAGAAGAACAGCGACTATGCGCTTGCAGCTTTAAAGAAATTCCGGTCATTAAAAGGTATGAAAAAAGGCTGTGGTCCGATGTCTACCAAGGGTCTCAAGAATATAATTTAAAAAATTCGAAGAGATGGGTAGTTTTGAAGTAAAATCTGGAAGATGCTGCTTACAGCGCCATCTACTGATACACTTTGGAACTTTTCTTTATGCCATACTGTTTCTCCCTTATTCTAGTATATTCAGTTCAAATTTGAAATCATTCTGACAAGTGGTTCATTTTTTACAGCATTTTGAAAGTGGGATTTTAATTATAATCACCCTGTATATAAATAAATCAGGGTTCATACTCAATTTTGGAAATATAGTAGGAGTTTTACAGGGGAAAAAAATATTTCTTAGGAGTATAGCCTAAAACATAAAAAATAAATCAATTTACAACAGGGGAGAAAACAGAAAAAACTGACGAATTTCGTGATATTTTCCAGTGACAACTGTCAAATTTAATTTATTTTTTTCTGCAATTGATTGACAAATTTTGAGATTTTTTTCCCATGAACGACTGATGAATTTCACAGATTTTTTTTTTTTTTCAGTGAACGAGTCAAGAGTGACGAATCTTTGCGATCCCCCCACCTCCCCAATTGACATACGAATAGCGTAATTTTTTTCTGAGGCCGACTGGTGAATTTTGTGATAATTTCCTATGACTGAAGGGCAAATTTCGCAGTTTCTTTCTGCGATCAATTGACGAATTGCGTAATTCTTTTTCGTGAATGACAGAAGTATTTGGAGATTCTTTTCTTATGATTAACTGATGAACTTTGCAATTTTTTTTCTGTGACCTGATTGACGAATCTCTTTGTTTTTCCTGCTATCAATTGACAAATTTTGCAGTTTTTTCTTGCGACCAATTGGCGAATTTACGGATTTTTTCCACAGCTTACTGATGAAATTCGCAGGGTTTTTTTCATGCGACTGACTGAAGAATTTCCCGATATTTTATGTAACTCTCTGACAAATTTAGAGATTTTTTTTCATGTGACTGATTTACAAATTTTATGATATTCTTGATAAGAATATATTTGGTCCTTTTCCTGTACACATTTTCATACATTTCTGTTATATAAATATTTCCTTTATTTAGTTCTATTATTAAACCTCATGTATTTTTTTTTTAATCTGATGAATCTTTGAAGGCTTAGAAATCTTCTTAGCCTTTATTAAAGTTCCTTTAATTGCATTCCTTTAGTGTTTTCCAGCCAGTAATAGTTTACTTTTAATTATTTTCACCTACTGAAAATGTCATTTATTTACTTTTGAAATTGTGATCTTTGATTACTCATTTCGGCTTCATAGTTCTCATTATCGCTATGAGATGGCAGCAGTAGTGATTTGAGAGTCCTGATTTGCATATGCTATCTGACGTTGCCACTCGGCTCATTCTAGAAGCATGTTTTTTGAAGATGAGAGAGGGTGTTTCCGCAATGCATAGTAGGTAGTTTTTAGTCTGTCCGAGACCCATATAGCTATCATGTCTCGACATTCAATGTATTTGTTCTTTTTAGTTTTACAGAGGTTGTTAAAGTAACAATTTTAATTTTCTTATGAAAGTTTCTCATGGCTGAATTTTAGTTACATTAAGTGAAAGAGTTATACATGTAATGTCAACTCATTGATAGGAATTATTTAAGATTTGGAGCTTTGCTGATCTATTTCTTTTAAGTAATGAACTGTTGTAGAACATTGTTCATGAGGACATTTTTTTTTAATTGGATCCAAAAGGGATTTGTGTGTCCAATCATTATGGTGTAATATGGATCATTTAACGAAGATTATGAATGATAGTTTATAGTTTCATTTTCTTTACAGGTTACGATGTATCAAGTCAGCAGTACAATGACAAGTGGCATTCTCAAGCTATATAGAAAGTTTGGTTCCTGTCATATTTTCAAATCAACCCTTTTCACCAAAGTATCAAAGCAGTTAAGGTGAATGTTTTGACTATAGTGTAGTGTGGATTACAGCTTCTGAGAAACCTTTTAAAATGAATTATTATCTCACAGACTTTAGATGAATATCTCTGAGCTGAATTGTCACAGCTGTTATGACTTTAAGCTTTGATCGCATCATCTTTGTTTTTCTTCAAAATAAGCACTTTAACTTCTCTACTGAAGTTAATAAGATTTAGTTTTCTATTCTGTCATGGGATTCTTAAAGGCTTTGGTGATATTTAAAAACCAGATAAGTTATTTTCTTTTAGAGATATATTTTTCTAAAATAGTTTATTTTTGTTTTGTTTTAAAGCTTTTAATAAATGTGTGTGTAAATTTGTTGTCATCCTTTTTAACCACCACATTGATTTAAAGTTAATCTTTTCAATCTAATTCAGTTAGACATTATAAATTTATTTCATTAGTCAGGCTTTCAAAAATTCAGCAATTACGCTTCTGATGCTCAAAGCAGCTCTACTACTTTCTAAACCCCTTGGAGATAACTTTGTATCTCTGAACAATTCTCCCACAATCAATTGATGAATATCACGATACTCTCCCCACAACAGATTACAGTAACTTAAGGGTCTCTTGGAATTCTGGTACAGTATAGGATCCGTTATCCAGAATGCTTGGGACCTGGGGCATTCTGGATAAGGGGTTTTTACGTAATTCGGAACACTTTTCTATAAGTATAAAAAATGTACAAAATAATTTCATAAAATAGTGATAAATATGAATAATATATGTAAATACATTACTGATAAATTTGTTCATTATTTGCACAAAATAATACAAACAAATTCTAAATTACAAAATAATATTAATAATTAATAATAATAAATGAAAAATAAACATATATAAAATTTAATTTTGGGAATTGGGAGCAGAATCTTTTGATTTAGATTTTGCAAACATTTCTATGATAGTTATTTCCTTATAGCGAGTCTCATGCACTAATTGTTCTTGTATTTTGTACACTGACATGATTTGCAGTTCATGAAAGTAACTCCTCTGTTGCATTCCAGAAATCAACTGCTCAGTGTAAAATATTAGTTTCTCATTTGAAATCTTTTCAGCCATTTCATTCTGCTGATCATCATCATCATCACTTTCATCAGACATATCATTTGTTATCATCTCGCAAATCTCACTGTCAGTCATTTGGTGACTAACAGGAGTGTTTTCGTTCACAGGAGTGGCTCACTTTCATTGTCAAAAAATAATGTAGATGGCCACAAATTGTACCATCCATGGATAAGTGTATTCAACAGCATCCCATACTTTTTGCAGCATCAAAGCATCTTTGATCATGAAAGTTTTCTGAAATGTTTTTGTATCATAATTTTTTATACTATTTATTTATTGAATTTGTAAATTAATGAATGAAGGCAATATCACTTTATTATTTTTTTCTTTTATTGCCATTTTAGTTTTTACGTTTTTTAAATGAAAAAAGATTTTTTCCTTTTGTGTTTTGCATTCCAGTTTTTGGAGCATTTTGGATACCGGGACGCCGGATAATGGATCCTATACTGTATTGAAAATGAACAAAAATACTGGAATTCTAGTATATAACTGGAACACAATCACCCCTGATTTTAATCCTTCTACAATCCACCGATCAGGTATGTGAACTCATTAATTATTAATGATAATCATAACTATTAATGAACTCTAACAGCACTGATTCTTGCATTAATTTCCAAACAAACAACAAAAAAAACATTGTCAAGCAAGAAAAAAATTAAGCCAGACAGCGCTAATCACATGAGGCTATCCCCTCTCCCATGCCAAGGTACACTAAAATGGTGGCAACGACTATGTACAAGGCAGCCTGTGATAGAATAAGGATACTACTAGAAGAAAAATGCCTATTAAATACTGGCTGAAAGTAAGGTTAAAACATAGATTTAAAGACTACTATGCAAATTTTGTACACTATGAAGCAGTAAAGCCAATTAACTGCAAGACTGGTTGATATGAACTAATCTTCCAGCCAGATGTTCATCCAAACATGAAACCAACCAACCTGTAAACAATGTAAATATGCAGTGTGTAATGAGATAAAAATGTCCAGAAGCCTTATGAAGCTATCCACTTAGTACTTATATAAATGAAGATTAATAACCTTATTTTACTAAGTAATCTATATTTTCTGCTTGTATTTAGGCAATTTTCAAGACTTTAACAATTCAAAACTATCACTGCTGAAAGTTCACATCTTTTACTACGCACATTAAGTGTTAACCATTTCAGTGCGGAATTTTTTTGGGGGGGTTAATGCCCTGTGTGGAATATTTTGACCAAAAAAAGCGATTAATTTATCTAATTACCGGGCAGAATTTTCCGGTACGAATTGATTTTCTCAAAGGGACACGACTTTCTGAACAACCCAATACAAAACTAAAAATCATATCTTATGGTTATATGAAAAGCATGCTACTGGTTTTGGTTATAGCCAAATTACTGCACTACGCAGGTGCAATACGTCATCACTGCTAAGCCCATGATGCACTACAGTGAGCACAATACACACCGTGAACACCTAGGCGACTTTTGTCTATGCTTAATGTAGTCTACAGCACCCAACTCCTACATGTTGACATTAGTCGACTCCCGCACTAAAAAGGTTAATGGCTGAGCAGAGATTTTGGGGGAAAATATGTAACATAAGACTGGTTTTTGTAGATAATATATTTTAAAAAATAAATCTAAATCAACATATAATGTTAAAGTTCTTTATAGGTAAGGATATGAAATTATATATGTATGTTTCTTACATCTCTTTCTATAAGGGGATGGTGAAATTTAACCCATTAAACACCAACACTCCCATTGTGGAAACATGTATTTTATATATTTTTTATCAAAATATGTTTTAGCTATTTAAAAAAAAATATTTTTATAGAAAAGTTATTCGTATGGAGTATAAAATATATATTTTTTCAAAATAATATTTTATTATTATTTTATTTTTTGTAGATTTTAAAAAAAAGAGAATTTTTAGTTTTCCGACTATTTCAAGTAAAATTAGTTAAAAAGAAAAAAATCTTCAGATTTGTTCAACTACAGTCAGGTTTTAAAACAAACATTTCAAAACCCATATTCAAAACCCAGGGTAAATAGATTTATTTAAAGCAACAATATAAAGATTTTTTTAAAATGTTCCCACGGTGGGAATGTTGGCACTTTCTGGTAGCATTTTCCTTCCCCTTTGTCTGAGAGCACGCTTTCACAAAGAAAAGAATGCACCTGTTGGCAGAAAGATGCAAGTAACTACTTAAAGTGATAAAAGAAAATTTTTAGTTGCTGGGTTCGGAGAAACAACAAAAAGGTAAAATATAGTTGTATTTTACTGTGTTTTAGTTTGTTATTTTCAAAAGCATAGTGTATTTAAATCATTTTTGAGTCGATAAGTAATAGTGTTTAGGTAAATGTAAAAACAGATTTGATATATGTAAAAATGCCTGTTAAAATTTTAACAGTAAAACAAACCTTGGAATATTTCGATACATTGGATTCTGAAGGTTATCCACTAAATTTACAAGTTTATGTGGAAAAAAATAAAAATACATTTGAAGAAAAAAATGAAATAGAAACTAAGCCAATTAGAACAAGAGTGGTTTTGGACTTAATTAAATGCATTGATGATCCCCCAAAACATATGCTTTTATATGGACAATTTTTTACATCTCTGTAATTATTAGAAGAAATGAGAAAGTGCAATTTTTGTACGATGGGCACAATCAGAGAAAATAGGTGGAAAGATTGCCCTCTAAGTAAATGTAAGCAATTGGAAAAAAAATGAAAGAGGAACTTTTGAATACATGCTCACAGAGAATCTGTGTGTAGTAAAATGGAGAGACAACAAGGTTGTGTGTTTGGCACCCAATTTTGAAGAAGAGACTCCCTTAGGTCAGGTAAAAAGATGGTGCTCTAAAGAAAAAGACAATTGATTTACTTCAAACGAAGATAATTTCATCATATAATAAGTATATGGGAGGTGTGGATCTCCAAGATAGATTTTCAAGTACTTACAGGCCTCCAAAAATTGTAAAAGAAAATAATTAAAAAGGTAAGCTTTTCTATGTTTAAAATTTATTTGTTAATAGTATTTTTCTTCTTTAAATTTAAAAACTCAAATCAAAATAATGATTTTTAATTCAATATTAAATTCTTTATACCTGCATCTATAATGAATTAACAGTTTTAAACATTCTTTTTATTGCATGAAAAAAATAGTCCACTTTCTGTAAAATAATTAAAAACATAACTTCTTCTAAGTAGCAGAAAAACCAATGCTACTTGCGTTTAATCAAAGGAATAATTTACCCCTATAAGACACGAAAGCTCCCGTTAAGGGAACATGCTGGATTTTCTAAACGCTTACATTTTTTGGAAAAAATTCAACTGTTCTATAATAGAGATATCAATTGTGTATTAAAAATTCTAAAAAGTTATATTCATTTAACATGGTTCATATAGAGGTATTTAATGGGTTAAAAACAGCAGAAATACGAATTTTTGTTTTTGTGTTAAAATTTTAAAAATGTTGATATACTGTATTTACTTGTGCAGTTTGCACGCTCCCCCCCCCCCCCATCTCTTTGGTGCCAAAAGTAGGGGATGTGTAAAATAGATTTTTTTGAGTCTCTATTGATGTTATATTGTCTAATAGGAAAACTCAAGAGTAATTAAAGAAACTACTCTCTTTATGATAGTAATATTTTAATAAACAATTAATGTTAAGCAGTAAATGGATTCAAAACAGTTTCAACATTTTGGATGATACAGCACAAACATTTCAAAATTTCTCAAGATATTTCTTAAGTTTCTTTTCTATTTCACAGAATTTCTTAAATTTGGGACTCTCATGTTCTTATTTGCTCTGCTAAGTTAATTTTTTATTATTATGCCAGTATCAAACAAAGGATTCATTTACACTAAATTCTGCTCCACTGGCTCTTTTGCCATATTTATTTGCAAAGGAGACTAATCTAAATTTAAAATATGGTATTTTTATTTATTGATTTTTATTTGCTATTATAATTTCACAATATGAATAATTTTGTCAAATATTTTAACTGATTAATTTTTGACAAGAAGCACTAATATATCATGTATGTTGATGCAGTATTATTGGTCTGTAATATAAAATCTCATTTCTTTATTTCAGGCTATCCTAAAAATGCTTCATTTAAAAATTATATGCTAGTACATTTTCCCAGAAACTTTCTTTCAAAAGTAAGGGGTATGTAAATCCCGTGGAGATGCAAATTATGAGAGTAAATACAGTACATTTCCTTTTTCTAGATAGTTAGTAATAGAAATTTGATGCATTTAAAATCTGATTTTTCTTTTAACAAAGATATTAGTTTAAGGTTATAATCTTCGAAGCAGAATATTTTGCGATGTTTTGCAACAAACCTTCAGCTGATCAAAAATGTTCTATAGGAGTAAAAAAGAAAAACACAGGAAGATGTTCTTGTATGTGTAGGAGTGCAATTTCACCTTTTATAGAAATGCAAAAGACGTTTCGTAAAGCACACACAAAAACATTATTTTGGGGTAAGATTTTTTTTAAAGCCATGGCATTAACAAAGAATTTACAGTTTTGTCAATAACTTAAGAAGTGACATATTTTGAGATATTGTTCTTATGGAAGAAATGTCTTTGGGAATTTGGTCCATGCATAGTTAATAATAAATCCAGCTTTTAGAAGTTTTCTAGCAGATTTATATCCAAGTGGAGGTCTGGTGCATGAGCTCTTCTTTCACTGCTGAATACATGTTATTCAAGGTTATGACTATGAGTAACAATTGTTAAAAGCAACTCCACTAAACCATGCAATTTCAAATTTTTGATTTGATTAACATATGCAAGAAAGTAATGAATATAGTGTTGATTCTAGAACAAAAGTAACATTGAGTGGGCATTAAAAAAAAAAAAAAAAAAGACACACTGTTTTTTAAAAGGGAAACTCTTGTATCCTGTTCAAAAGGTACATTTTGAACTGGTTTCTTTTACAGTCCCCATTTATCAATAGAAATTCGATATTTTCCCGTGAGCGATTGAAGAATTTCTTGATATTTTCCAGTGAGTGATCAACAAATTTTGGAAAATTTTTCCTCTACTGACGAATTTCATAATATTTTTCCCCTCGAGCGACTAATAACTTTCAAGATTTTATAATCGCGATTATATATGATATAATAACTTTCACGAGCAACCAATTGACGAATTTCGCAACATTTTGGAGATTTTTCTCTTGATTGACTGGTGAATTTTGTGATTTATTCTCATGACCATTGGATGAATGTTGCGATTTTTTAACCTATGACCAATTCGCAAATTTTGAGATATTTCCCTTCTATCGATTGACAATTTTTACAGTTTTTTCTTGCGACTGATTGATGAAGATTGCGGGGTACTTTTTGCAGCTGATCAATGCATTTTGTATTCTTTTTTCGTAACTGGCATAAAAATTTCACTATTTTTTCCAACAATTTTCTTAAATGAACAATTGAAGAATTTTGTGATTTTCCCTGATCAACTAGTGAATTTTGCAATTTTTTTCCATGCTACCAATTGACGAATTTCGCAATATGTTTGAGATTTTTCTTTCGATTGACTGATGTCTTTCAGGATTTTTTCTTGTGACCAATCGATGAATTTTGCGATTTTCTTCTCAAGTGACTGACACATTTTGCGATTTTTCCTGCAACCTATTGATGATTTTTGCAATATTTTTGATATTTTCCCTCAATTGGCTAGTGAATTTTGAAATATTTTATCACAACTTATTGACAAATTTCACTATTTTTCTCCCTGCGACTGATTGAAGAATTTCAGGATTTTTTTCTGCCAATCCACTGCCGAATTTCATTTTTTTTAAAAACCTGTGACCAATTAGCAAATTTCAAGATATTTCTCTTTTATCGATTGGCAAATTTTGCAGCTTTTTCTTGCAAATGACTGACACAGATTGTAGGACTTTTTTCTCGACTGATCAACGAATTTCGCTGAAAATGAAAATTTGAAATGCTCAGCAGAGAAGCCCATTGTTCTGCGACGTACGTCGCACTTTTAAGCATATTCTGCTTTGGGGGTTATAATTTTCATGAATAAAAAAAAATAATAAAAGCAACAACACAACAAAAATCACTACTTGAAATAATAAAACAAAATAGGTAAACCTCAATTTTCTATCATACAGAATCTTATTTTGATAGACATTACAGGGTGTGTAGTCCAGCTCAGCTACACATTTCGCTGACTTTTCCAGGTTTTCCATAATAAAAAAAAAAAATCCACGTGTCAAGATATTGTGATGTTACCTAGAAAAAAATCTTAAAAGTTGTGAATTTGAGAGTGGAACTCTGTCAGCCGATTCTGAAGCACAAATTACTGATTTTTAAAAAAAATGTTTGAAAATTTACAAATTGCTGAACACCTAAATATTTATTTCATGGTTAATAATTGCTTTGCACACCTATATTTCTTAATGAGAATTTTTTTACATGCTAAATATGTTGCAGATACACACTTTTAACATCAGGTTTCATCCATTTTGTCCAATCAGGATGAAATTCTTTATCAGATCAGTCAGAGAATGCTTTGACATATTTTAAGACATATTCTCAGATGTTTAAAATGTCAGACTTTTTCACAGAAACATAAAATTTCCTTGACTTTTCGTCAGGAATAGCAAATTTCCATGAATTTCTCAGGTTATCCAGGTGGCTAGACAAACTAACAAATCTATTATAAATACAGGGTGGGATTCAAAATAATGAGCCTTTGTTCATAAGGACAGATTTATTGAGCAAATCGGTACAACTGAATAACAGTCTTCAAAATAGGCACCTCCTGCATCAATACACTTTTGTAGCTGGCATTTCCACGTAGGCCTGTTCTGGGATGAAGGCAAGGGCTGCCTTGACATTTGCTTGAATGTTCTCGATTGAGTGGAAGCATTTTTCTTTCAGCACTGATTTTAAGCACGGAAACAAGAAAAAGTCAGGAGGCGACAAGTCTGGACTATAAGGAAGATGGGGGACCATCGGAATGTTGATCCATAGGTGCTCATAATGAAGGTGGTGTGGTTGGGGGCATTATTGTGGTGAAGCTTCCAGCTGTCCTTGATGTCCCTTCATTTGCGTGCAATGCTTCTTTTCAGCCTTTTTAGGACTTCCAAGTAGTAAACAGCATTCATGGTCACTCCAGGTGCGACAAACTCGTAGTGGACGACCCCCTTCACTCCGAAGAAGGCAATGTGCATGGTCTTCATCTTGGATTTGCTCATCTTTGCTTTCTTGGGACGGGGTGAGTTTGAGGTGTGCCACTCAGAGTCTGTTAAAGCATTTCGAACATTTCAGAAGGAGACTTGCCCAAAACAGAAGCAGAACTTGATTGTGTACCGTTGCTCTAAAGAACTTTCCATTCCACCGTGTCACACACTACCGCACAAGGGTATCCTACCGTCAAGGCCAATCCTACCACTCCAAAAGATCAGAGACAAATGAGCTCTGTTGCATTGTGAAGACGACACCCCCTACCACAGCCGCTGGTAAGTGGTGGGCATGCCGATGTATGCTTACGTCAGGATAAATTGAGGCTCATTACTTTTGAATCTTACCTTGTATTTTTTATAGCTAGCCAATACCAATATTTTGCTTAATGAAATAACATTAATAATCAAGCATAATTAATGTTATCAAATATTAAACAATATTATTAATTATTAAATGTTTGTAGTATCAATGCAATTATTTAATGTTATCCAATAATAGTTTGATAGCAGTTGTCTTATTTTTAATTATGTAACATAATTAAAAATAGAGCTTTCTTAAACCTAAAACTTGCAACTGACTTCTGATGTACTTATTTACAAACAGATCAAAATTTGAAATGCAATTTTAACAGTTATTTTGTGAATTTTTTTTTAAATAATAAACCTCAACATAAAAAAACTGTTTTCAATTAGTGAAACATTTTTAAGAAACTTCTATTTAAGTTGCAGATTTAACAATTTCACATTCTGTAAGTTTACAAAAAAAAAGGTAACAAAATTTAATTACTATGACATTTTAGATGATGAAGTGTTAATAGCAGTATAAAAAAACCACAACATATATTCAAGAAATTATTTATTATCAAAGATGAAATTATTGTATAAACACAAATTACATATTATCTTTCACAGAAAGTACAAATCTGACTATAAAAAAAGAATTTCCACTTCAAACAGATGATGTGATATAAAGAAAAATACTGAAAGAAATAAGATATATCATAATAAAGATGCTACCAAAAGTAGATAAGATTTCTTAGCAGCAAGAGTCACGAATGTTCTTCAACCCTTTTAATGTTTTAGACAACTCTTCTAGTGCTTCAGCCAATGATTCCAGTCGAGAGATCTGACCCATCAACTTGTTCTTTGACTGATCATCAGAAAGTCCATCAGGCATAACTGCCTTAATAATAATCTAATTAAAATTCAGATTAGTTTAAGTATAAAATTTGAATACCTCATTCAACATAAATATTGAAAAGATAGATACATTTATTATAAAAAAATATATAAACAACAATGACAATATACATACATATACAGAGCCGGCACATGGATTTTTTGTAGTGTGTGCAAAAACTTGTGTGGTGCTTTTGAGAGACATTTTTTGCATGTTATGCATGAATTATGATACATTTTCTAATTTTATGTACAGATATGTTGTACTACTATGTTAATTTTTAGCCCACTATTAATTTTTACTCTGTCATCAACATATCAAAATCTCATAAAAACGGTTGCATACTAACATTCTCAAAAATATTTCTTACATAAGTTATTACACATAACTTATATTAATTTTCACATGCTCAGCATTATTTCAAAACATTGCGCAGCTTAAAGAATTTTTCATTGGTTAACGGAATCACATTAACATGTAGTTCAAACTAAAACTATTGACAGTTATTTTTTTTTATATCATATATAACTGAAATAATGGATGTAGTTGTTACAGAAAGTGTTAGATCTTAATAATATATTGAAAATATAACCATTTACAACACTGAAAAGTTATTTTAAAATATAAAAAGGAGAATCAAATTACAACTTTTCTTAAAGATAATGCTTTAGTTATTTATAACCATTCCAGTGGGGGAAAAAAATCCTGTTATAGACACTTCTTATTAATGAACATACAATTTCAGTGTCATCAAAATGTTCAAGTTAAGTTTATTATAAAAGTTACATATTGCGGCTGAGGAATATCTCAAAGAAGTGATGAATATTTTCAATAAGAGTGAAAAGACTGAACAATTTGATCAATCAAATTAGAATGATTTTTCTCACATATTTTATAAATAAAAATTCTAATGCAATTACCATTCCCAAAAAGCAATTCTGATAATAAAAAATAAATATAAACAAACACAAAACAGATACAATTTGCTATGTTTATTTCTTTTTGTATTCTAAAAATATAATTCTTAAATTGGGGCTTCGAGGTTGGATAATTTCATTTTTTAATTTATATTTTAGCTATTTATATATAGATTAACTAATTTTTAATCACAAATTAAAAAATTACTTTTCGGATATATCATGATATATATCACCAAGATCTGTAAATTAAATAAATTTATTTAAATTTTCACAAAATAAAGTTGGGGGATCTTTTAACATTTGTGTGAACAAATTAATTTTTCAGATGAAAAATTATGCATTTGCTTTTAATATAATTAAAATATATTAAATAAAATGACTTAAGTTTAAAATTTTCTGAATTTACTCAAATGTTTTGAATTAAAAAAAATCCAGGTGCCCCTTGATTTAAGGTACCTGTGTTCACTGCACACTTGCCACATATCATGCCTGTATATACAGTATGCCCACTAAAGTCCCTTGCCACCCCTCTTAACTTCGGAACGGCTGCTGCTATATTCATAAAAGTAGTATATTGGTATAGTAAAGTAGCCATGCGCTACTGAATGAAACCACCTACGGCACCACCTGGTGGAAGACTGCAGAGTTAACATTCCTATCTCAAAAATGGAAAGAGATAGAGGAAACAAGTGATTTACAAACTTGTAGAGTATCATCGATTTAGTACAAAAAACACCTTGTGGACATTAATGTGAAGAATAGAACGGTTAAAACGCGCATTTGTTTTTTCGTTATTTCCTACACTGTGACATGACAAAAGGATCTTAGAAAGAAAGAAACAACCAGTTATGAAACAGCAGGTGTATGCAACCCCTCCACAAACATTGCAGGACCTTAAACAAAGCATTATGGACGATTGTGCCAATGTCACCATCTATGCTCCAACATGTGCAACGTGAAATTCAAACAAGAATCCAAATATGCATTGCAGCTGACGGTGAGAAGTTTGAACATCTAAAATAAAGGTATATTATTATAACTAGTTTTTTTCTTTCTCAGATCGTTTTGTCACGTCAGAGTGTTGGAAATCACGTAAAAACAAATGCGTGTTTTAACCGTTCTATTCTTCGCATTAATTTCCACAAGGTGTCTTTTTGTACTAAATCGATGATGCTCTACAACTTTGTAAATCACTTTGTTTCCCTTTTCGTTGTTTAGATAGGAATGCTAACTCCACAGCAGTCCACCAGGTGGTGCCATAGGCAGTTTGAGTAGCGCATTGCTACTTTACTATACCTAGACACTACTTTTATGAATATAACAGCAGCCGGTCCAAAGTTAAGAGGGGGGCAAGGGACTTTAGTGAGCATACTGTATAAATATAAAATGATAAAAGTTAAAACCTTTTCAAAATTTAAAATTCCCAGCTGTTTTTTTCTAACTGTAAATTTAATACTTAAAGCTATCTTGACCCTGTTAACTTTATTTTCCAGCCTAACATTTATCATTTCTAATCTTCAAATTTGAACCATCTTTAAGATTAAAATTGCTGAGTAAATGCTTTTTGCAGGCATTTGTGGTGGTAATGATGCCACCGTGTCGGCGACCTCATGTTGTCATAAAACCTTAGATATCATGCAAGAGCTAAGTAACCAGTTAACTGATTTTACCCTCCCACAATAACATTTTCGCCCTCTGCTGGGCACAATACAAATGATTTCATTTAAATGGCAAGACAACGATAAATTCATGACCTTTTTTTCTCTAATTAATTGCCTAACATAGCCACGCCACTCACAGGCAGTTTGCAGATAATGAGCGGATAATAATTTGGTCATCGCTCTATTGAGAGTTCTCCGTAGAATGGGATGATAACAAGCACAGACTCTCCTAACTTACAGGCCTGGTTTAAAAAGAGATCATGTAATTGTCAAAGAATAAAAATCGGGTCCCATATAAACTGTTTCCAATCATTTACAATGTCTACACCAGTAATAATGCCAATGACGAGAGAAAAGAAAATAAAGAAAACAAAAATGATGGCCAGCCTCGGGTTGAAAAGTATGCAACCGCAGATATATTTTACAGATTTTAGAAGAATAGCTTGAACCATAGCAGAAGTAATTATAATTCTGTCTTACTGATATTATAAGTCACTTTTAACATTCAGTTTTATAGATTATACCATAGTCCAAGAATTATTCTTAAAGTAGGGATGCACAACCTGTGGCCTGCAGATCAATTTCGCAGATCGAACGCGAAAAAAATCCTGAATTTTGCCAATCAGGTGCGTAAAAATCGCAAATTTTGCCAAATTTCGCCGATCGGATGTGTAAAAATTGCAAATTTTGCCAATCAGGTGCATAAAAATTGCAAATATTGCCGATTGGGTGCGTAAAAATCGCAAATTTTGCCGATCGGGTGCATATAAATCACGAATTTCGCCGATCGGGTGCATATAAACTGCGAATTTCGCCGATCGGGTGCACATAAATTGCGAATTTCGCCGATCGGGTGCACATAAATTGCGAATTTCGCCGATCGGGTGCACATAAATTGCGAATTTCGCCGATCGGGTGCACATAAATTGCGAATTTTGCCGATCGGGTGCACATAAATTGCGAATTTTGCCGATCGGGTGTGCATAAATTGCGAATTTTGCTGATCAGGTGCATATAAATTGCAAATTTTGCTGATCAGGTGCATATAAATTGCCAATTTTGCCAATTGGGTGCATATAAATTGCCAATTTTGCCAATCGGGTGCATATAAATTGTAAATTTCACCGATCGGATGCATATAAGTCGTAAATTTCACTAATCAGATTTTAAAAAAAATCACAAATGTCATCGATTGGGTGCGAAAAAATCACAAATTTAACCGATCGGGTGCGAAAAAATCACAAATTTTGCCAATTGGGTGCGAAAAAATCATAAATTTCATCGAACAAGAGCATAAAATCATGATGTTCAGGGAATCACTAGGAAAAAACTGAATATTGTCAAACACACATGGAAAAAAAAAAATGCAAATTTTTTCCATCCTTGCCAACTGAATTGGGTTATGTTGACTAAGGAGATGGTTGAGTATAGGGGGCTAACCCTCCTTTTAAAAATAGCATTGTTATGATCTTTTAGGCTGATCCTTCCCTAAAACAAAATTTTGTCCACACTACGGATGTTGGCTCTCAACAATCCATTCATTTTTGTGACTCGCCCACCTCTTATAAAGGTTGTGCACCCCTACTTCATATCCATATTTTATGACAGAGTATGTTAAGAAGTACAATTTAGAATAATATGTTTATTCTCCTTCCCACTTTTCAGCACTGGCAACCTTTAAAGCTAAATTTACTTCTTCAAATAAAGTCAAAGAGTATTTTCACTCTTTGAAAATAATCTTAGCTATATCTCTTTTATAAATACAAATGTAAACTGTTGATATAGCCTAGTCAACAGAACTGAATATGTTGACTGGGGAGGAAGGAACCTAGAGGGTTAAAACTACCCTGCGCAATTTATGTTTTTTTAACCTGATTGTAGACTTAGATTTCCCCCCCCTCCTTGAAACAAAATTATCTCTGTGCTACTGATGGTGGCCCTCGACAACCCTAGAGGAACCTAGAGGGCTAAAACTACCCTTCGCAATTTATGTTTTTTAAATCTGATTGTAGACTTAGATTTCCCACCCCCCCCCCCCCCCCCAACACCTCCTTGAAACAAAATTCTCTCTGTGCTACTGATGGTGGCCCTCGACAACCCAGTCATATTTGTAAGTGGCCCTTCACTTAAAAAGGTTGTGCACCCCTATCTTAAAGTTTCAAAAATTAATTTTAAAAGACATAATTTAAAGAATCTTGTTTGTGTGAACTAACCAACCCTACATGTGTAGCAATATTGAAAATGAAATTTTTTATTAAAACTGTAACAAATGCCTGGGTGTTTAAAAAAAAATATATCTTCAACAGTAGTAACAGAAAAGCATACATAACAGAGCCTCCTCCAAATAAATAGTTTTCTTTCTGTTATGTTCTATTGTTTTTTTCTAGCCACTTCATTTTATTTTCCCTTAAATGACTTCTAAGAATAAGATTAAAATTGGTACTAGAGAATGCTTCATTATCCCTGAGAATTTGAGTAACATGGTTAATAATCTTTATTCTGTCAAACTATGGAATGAAATATACTGTTTATAACAACTACTTATCAAAGAGTTAAATATAATAAAGACAAACTCATTACAAACAACTTGAAGATATTACAAAATAAAACAAAACATGTAATTAGTATAAGTACAAACAAAAGCTATATATGCTCAGCACAGAAAAGTTTACAGCACAGTTTATAAATATACTTCATTATCTTACACACGTTCATGCACATTTTTTCTAGATTGGTATTGTTTGTGCGAGTACACTTCTTGTCTAAAGTTTCTTTTATCTCAGGGTTGTAGTGGTTAGCTGCCCGGGTACTCGCCCAGACTGTGTTTTTTTCCACCCTGTTTTATCAAAACTGTGTAATTACCAATCACTTTCGGAGTGTTTACAATAACTTCTGATATAATGCACTTCTTGTGGCACAAAAAAAATAATGGTGACAATGCTGTTGGGGAGCTAAGTAGTAAAATGGGCCAATAATAGCAATCTATAACAACAGGTGAAGTACAGAATATGATAGTGCATCAGATAGAGTTGCAAGATTAGTTATACAAGTGTCAAAAAGATACAAGCTGCAAATTACCCAAGTTTATGCACCAACAATTAGCTATACTGATGAAGAAATTGAGGATTTCTATGAAGAAGTAGCTTCAATGAATCAAAAAGGAAAATGCTACATAAAATTAATAATGGGAGACTGGAATGCTAGAATTGGGGGAAAAAAGAAAGGTGAGTTCCCAGTAGGAAATCATGGATATGGGGTGCGTAATGAAAGAGGAAACAGATTGATTGAATTTGCAGAATGTGAACAGATGTATATCATGAATTCGTTTTTCAAGAAGAAGCCACAAAGAAAATGGACATGGCGTAGTGCAAATGGCTCAACAAGTGAAATCGACTACATCTTGACAAACAAAAAGCACCTTATTCAGGATTGCAGCGTTCTCAATAACTTCAATACAGGAAGTGATCACAGGTTAGTTAGATGCAAACTGCTTTTAAATACTAAAGTGGAAAGAATGAAGCTTTTGCAATGCTCAAAGAAATCAGTCGATATTATAAGTCTCCAGAAACATAAAGAAGAATTTAATTTAGAACTTAAAAATCGTTTTCAAGTCCTTCAATCAATCTTAGAAGAAGAACAAGATGTTACAGTAGTGAACAAGAAAATAACAAATACTCTACAAGAAATTGCAAGGACGATAGCTGGTGAAGCACAAGTAAAGCAAACAAAGAAAATAACAGAAGAAACAAGAAGATTGATGAAGAAATGCAGAGAATTTAAAATGAAGAAAAACTATCCTAAATCAAGAGTTGAATATGCGGAATTATGTAAAACGGTAAGAAAATGTGTTACAGAAGATATCAGAAAATTTAACTGTGATCTTGTCAAAAAAGTTCTAGAAGATAACAAAAGTTTAAAATCAGCTAAGCGCAAACTGTGTGTTGGAAGAAAAGGTATTTTTGCACTGAAGAGAGCAGATGGAACAATCACCAAAATCAATAATGAAATAGTACACATTGTCGAAAAATTCTATAACGATCTATATAAATGTGAAGATCAAAGGGAAATCAACCTACGTGATCCACTAGTCAACATAACAGAAACTGAAGAGATAATCCCAATGATGACAGATGAAGTTGTACAAGCCATTAGAGGCATGAAAAAAGGTAAATGCCGTGGCGAAGATGGAATTACAATTGACCTTATCAAAGAAGCAGGATAAGAATTTGCAAAAATGCTAGCCTTACTGTTTTCCAAATGTCTCGAGAAATCAGATGTACCAGAAGATTGGAATAATGCTGTGATGGTGTTACTTTATAAGAAAGGAGAAAAGGAAAACATTAAAAACTACTGGCCAATCAGCTTACTGTCAGTGATTTATAAAATTTTCACCAAAGTTTTAACGCCAAGACTTGAATCAGCTCTGGACTCAGCTCAACGTAGAGAACAAGCAGGATTTCGAAGTGGATTTAGCACAATGGATCATATTCAAACAGTAAGGGAAGTTATAGGAAAACATAAAGAATATAATTTACCTCTCTGCCTTGCCTTTATTGATTATGAAAAAGCATCTGATTCGGTCTACACATCTGCAGTAATTACTTCTCTGGAAGACATTGGTATAGACAAACCTTACATCAATATCATAAAGAAGATCTACAAGAAAGCAACAGCCACCATCCGTTTGGACAAAGGAAAAGCGAAGGTCAAGCTTGGAAGAGGAGTAAGACAAGGAGACACTATTTCGCCTAAGCTTTTTACTGCTGTCTTAGAAAGTATTTTCAAGAAGCTGGATTGGGAAAACAAAGGGATTAGAATAAATGGGGAATATTTCAGCCATCTCCGGTTTGCTGATGACATTTTAATTTTCAGTAATAGCCCTGAAGAATTGCAAAATATGCTAAAAGATTTGGCAGAAGCTAGCATTAATGTGGGATTAAAAATAAATTTGGAAAAGACTAAGGTGATGTTCAATTCATTTGCATCAAAAAAAGAAAATCGTCTACAACAACACTGAGATTAAAGATGTTGAAAGTTATGTGTACCTTGGACAAGAAATATCATCAGACAACAGTATCATGAATGAAATCAATAGAAGAATAAGAAATGGATGGAGTGCTTTTGGGAAGAAAAATATTATTCTGAAGAGTAACATGCCTCTTTGTTTGAAAAGAAAGGTGTTTAACCAATGTGTTTTGCCTGCACTAACTTATGGAGCAGAAACTTGGACACTAACAAAACGGATGGTACAAAGATTACAAACAACACAGCGAAGTATGGAAAGATGTATGCTAGGCATAACCAGAAGAGACCGAAAGAGAATAACGTGGATAAGAAGTCAGACGAAAGTTTTTAACATCATCGAGAGAATTAAACGGCTAAAATGGAAATGGGCTGGGCACATTGCAAGAAGACAAGACAATAGATGGAGCACAAACACCCTAAAGTGGTATCCCAGAGATGTAAAACGACCAAGAAGACGACCTCAAGTAAGATGGAGTGACGAAATCAGAAAAGTGGCCGGTATTAATTGGATGACTAAAGCACTAGACAGGCAACAATGGAAAAATCTGGGGAGACCTACATCCAGCAGTGGATTGAAAATGGTTGATGATGATGATGATGATATGAACAGCAGGATAAGTAAGGTGATTTTTCTTTTAGATCAAATATATATGAAAATAAACATTTTTTTTATGTATTCATAACACTTTATCATACAGCGCTATTGAAGTAAATATTTTTCTTTCTTTAACACAATTTCTAGTTTCAGGATCCATTAATTATATGAGAAAGAAATATCTGATACTCACTAAAACAACTTTTAAAAAAATAATAAATAAAAACGTAAAATTTACTATACAACTAATTACCTCTTCACTTCTCCACTACTCCTGGAAATTTTCTAGTATTTCATCAATAGTAACAAGTCCCTTGTCTAATTCTTCAAGTTTTTCAAAAGCTCCCTAAAATTATATCAGTATCTTTCCTATTATAAAACATGTAAATACTCTATAGCAAAAATTAAATAATGGAAGGCTTTTAAAACAAAGCTTTAAAACTGCAAAGTTTTAAATTCCAAAACATAGCACATTTTTTAGAATTTTTGAAATAATTTATAAATTAACATAAATAAAAGCTAAATGTAGCAAAATATAAAAACTGACTAATTCACAATTAAAAACATTTAAGCACATAGCAGTAGAAATTACATACTTTCACATAACAATATTTGAAAATTCAGCCATTTTTGCAACATTAATACCAAAACTTTTGTCACATACACCTAAAAAGTAAATAAAAATCAGCTATGCATGTTAAAAAAGAAAAAAAAATACTTAATTACTTATAAGAATTTTCAATAGAGAAAAAAAAAAGCATTCATGCAATTTAATCAGTATAGTACATGAAATTGTATTGAAATACTCGATTTGGAATAGCTAACTTAAGTTCCTTGAATGAAACATTAAAATTAATGATTAAATGTCATTACAAACCAATTCTACAGCATTTAAATGCAAGCTTTTTTCTTCATTACTGTTACACACAAAACTCTCATTTTTTTTTAAAATGCAAAATACAAGAATGTGCATGTGAATGCTTAGGCATTGGCCAGTCTTGCCATAGTGTTTTAGGAAAATATCATCGATAATGACTGATGAAGAGTAATTTGCCTGAATTCTGATTTTCATGTAAGGAAAATCCAGACTGTGCAGAATTAAACCAGAGAGTTTATCACCAAGCTCCTCATAAATTTAACTGTTAACAACTAGGCTGAATGGAATAAAATAAAATATAAGAAATACATTAAAAATAACTCAGCCAAATGACACAAGAACAAAATCTTTCACAATGTGTCTTTTATTAAAAGGAAATAATTTTAAACATTAACATAGAATCATTTGAAAGGAATTTATGAAAAATGCATTAAAAGAAACATGTCTTTATTTTCTTGGTCTAAAATAGGTAGAATAAATGTTTATACAGAAAAAAGTGGTACAATGAAATCTCAAGGTGTAGGAGAAAATCAAGCCATGACAGGTTTCTGATTTAGCTAATTTAGCAATTTTATTGCGATAATCTCAAAATACAATAGTAAAATAAACAATTCTAGTTGAATAAAATTGATGCTATATTCAGGATAGAATAATAAAAGTGCCATCCTTTTTATTTGTTTCTTAAGAGTGTCCCAAATCTCTGACACAAATTTTCATTGATAATGAAATCATTTTCACACATGCTTGAAAATTCCAGATGTTTTTCTTAAGACTAGATATTCTAATAAATGTGATGGCATATTTATAATTATAGTCAATTAGTACCTAATGACATGTTCAGAATTTTTTAAGCCCATCAAATGTGAAAGCATTTTTGCATTTTTTGAAATAAACTTTACTTTTATATGTAAATTGATAGCATTCCTTGGAATTTGAAATTTTTTATGCTCTTACTAGCTGCCAAAACCTTCTGAATTTTGAGTACCACTATTTCCAAATAGTAATCTTTGTCTAATTTAAAATCATACATTTGTGATTAAATAAAGTATTTCTATTTAAAAACAGTGGTATTAAAAAAATTGAACATTTAAATGATTGAATAAAATTACGATTTACTGAAAAAGAAATTTATAATTGTGTCTGAAATTAATGTGTTTGGATTTGAGGGCAGCTTTAAATGATGTTATTGAAATGTTTACTGATAATCTAAATACATCAAAGCAGTTTTTCTGCCACCGAATGTTACTTCAATTCTTCAGCCTATGGACCATGTTGCGTTGCAGGTCATTAAACAAAAATACAGAAAAATGCTGCTTCACACCTTACTTGAAGAGGATGAAAATGAACTCACAATCCTGCAAAAACTTAAGAAAATTACAATAAAAGATGTGATTTACTGGGTAGCTGAAAAATAAGATAATACCACTAAAGGTGCAATACAAAAATCATGTAAAAATCTCTGGCCTACATTAAAATTTGTTGAAACAACTTTTACACCAGTGAAAGACTGTCACCTTCTTCCAGTAGTCAAGAAAATTCCTGGCTGTGAAGACGCAGAAGAAAGCTGTGTTGAGGAGTGGACTGCTGTTGACGACAATGGCCACCAGGAGTATGAAGACGAAGACATCGTAGCAATAGGACTCATCAGCTGAGATAGACTTGGAGGAAAAAAAGAGGAGGAGGTGAACACTCAAACTAAACTCATATCACACACAGACGCATAAATGCTCTTGACCTTGCCTTACGAGAACAACATGCTTTATCAACACCAAATGATGTTACGTTCATGAAGTGATGGCAGAACATTGCATCCTCAAGTTGATTCAGTGCTCTTCGTCAGAAAAAAATCACCTACATTACTTCTTAAGTGTGTGTAAATTAGTTTTTTTTGTGTTTAGCAGTGTTTAAAAGTTAAACTATACAATATTAAAATTTATACAATTCTACAGAATTGTATAAATTGACTGTATAAACGTACTGTAAGTAACCAGTTTCATTCCAATTTGGTTTCATACACTTTCATCAAGCCGAGTCTCAATGTATGTCTCTATTTAACTTCTTTGTATAACAATAAATGTATGTTTTTTCACGAACGCCTTTTTAACCTTTCCTGCTTTTAAGTTTAAAAAATCGGTATTTTTACATAACTCTGTTCGGAATAGCGGGACTGTACTGCATATCTCTGTGAACTGGAAAGTAATGTAGCATACTGATCAAACTCTATATGAAACAAATTGACAGAAAGTTGCACCGGCATTATGCTATTTCAAACAAATGCTGTAATCGGCTATTCTGTCCAGCAGCATTGTGCTTAGCACTCTTTTTTTAGTCCAGACTTTCAACTGAATCAGCTTCCCATTGCAGGCGAAGAAAATGAATTAGAAAGCTTTTAATGTGAAACAAAAATTGCAACATCCTATATTCAGGAAAAAAAAAAATAGCCATCTTTACCAAAATCTTTTTACCCGTTAAACTTTATTTTCAACTTTACTGTATCATTAGATTTATCTATTTATTTAGGAAGAGAGATTATTTAATCAACAAAAAAAAATAATAAGACAAGTTTTTATACATAAGATTCAAAAAGTGTAAAAAATAATCAATCTCAATAGTTAATGTCTCAAACTTTGAATGCCGCTATAATTTGTTGCTTCAGTTCTCACTATTGCACATTTACCCCTTGAAGGGCAGTGGTATATTATATATACAACTTATTTTTAATTCCCAAATGCCACTATACTACTATGACGCTTTTACAATGAATGTGGAGAAAAGCTTTTACTTATTTTCGAATAAATTTGTTTGAAAATTCAGTCATTTTGAAATTCAAACAACAAAAATACTTGTACCATTTACATACCAGCTCTGCACAAAAACCTTAACAAGATAATACATTTTCTTTGACTTATGAAAATAACGTTAAAATAAAAGGGTTTAGTGGTGCCATAAACCTAGCTAGTAGAAAATTTTATGAGTGTAAAAAGAATGGTTTATAAGTATAGTTTAGAAACTAATGGTTTGTCATAAAAATCAGAAAAGAAATTTTGTACATCTTTCTATTGATCCTCGGAGCATTAATAGCAGTAACTGAAGGCACCAATAAAATGCCTGTTGGTCGTGTAAAGTGCCTGGTGCCAGGGCACCACCTGCACCAACCTTGGCCTGTTACGCACCTTGTTTACTCACCCAGCATCTGTTACTCACCTTGGTGCTGACCTGTGTTTTAATAAAACAGTATGAAATAATGCATATAGCTTTATAATCCAGCCCTTGTGGTATCTAAAATTGGATACAATGCTAAAAATTACTCAAGTTTTTTTGTAGGTTTCAAATCAGATTTTTTTGTTCAGAATTAAAACTGATTAATCTATCACATTCGCTTTGAAGAATATTAACATATATGTGATTATAAGTAATTCATTTGAAATAAATCTATAACACTTAATTAAAGTTTAAAGAATAATTAATGTTAATAAGTTAAAGAATATTATTATTTTTTAAATATTTCTTCATATATATTAATTATAATAACTCTTGAGTTATTTTGCAAACATAATTAGTTTCGATATTTCTTATATTTGGATTTATTTCATAAGCACTTAAAGAATTTTATTATTCGAGCCGGCTTATGTACATAAATAAGCTTATTTTTTTGCAATCAATATGTTACATGCCTACAATTTCTATCAAGAGCAGCATCTGTTACTCACCTTGTCACAATGTTAAATTAAAATTCTCATAAAATGTATCATTATAGGTGTTGCAAAGTTACAAAATATTAAGAAATAAACTTAGAAATTATATTCAAACAAAAATATTTTTAACTTTTGTTTTTAATTTGGCAAAAATAAGCTCTTCAAATACAAATTTTAAAATAATAAAATCAGAACTATTTGACTGATTTCGACAGGAAAAAGAAAAATTTTTTTTTTTCAGCTTCACTGTTTCATTCATATCCACTTCATAAGATATAGATTCAATGAAAGCAAGCTATCTGGAGATTTGAAGCTTTCGGCAATAAGCATTTTATAAACATATTGGTTAAGTCAGCCCTTACAGTATTTTTTTCCCTCCAGAGATATATAATTTTGATGAGTTTTATTATAAAACATAGTTTATATTATCTTTCTAAATCATGTACTCTTCTAAATCATGTAATTCATAATTTTAAACTATGGTTTTTATTATTTTTTCTTAATTAATTCATAAAATATTTGTGATCATTTTGAAAACCAATGACGAGGGGAGATTATTTTTTACTGCCGACTAGACTTTTTTGCTGGCTACCAGATTTTATTAAAATTGTAAAGCCCTGATCGTACCCATTCATTTAAAGTATTCAGTTAAAAGAGAGTTTGCCTTGTAGATTTTTATTGATAAATGTTATTTTCTATATGCATATTAAGCTTAGTAACTAAATGTATTTCTTTGCTATTACACAAGTTGAAAAAAAAGACCTAGACTTAAAAAAGAAATTATACATCATTTTTAAAGTGATTTTCTAGTATCTGCAACCACTGATTTAAATAGTTATTTTTTTTTAAAAGGGTGTATGATTTTTTTTTAACAAGATGTCCTTGAATAAAACTTTAATGAAAAAGATAAAGACATCATAGGTTTTTTTTTTTAGAACAATTATTACTGTCCCTTAAATGGAGGGTCTCTTATTTAGAAGTTAAATATATCATATGTGGCCCTGGGACCAAGGAAATTATGCTGTAACAGAGGTGTCTTATTTGGGGAAGCAGTTTAAAGGAGGTTCCATTTTATACAACACTGAGTTAAAACAAAAATGCAGATTATACACAACATAAATTTAAAATTCCTATGTGTCTTTAACAAATCAGTTTAAAAAAAAAGAAAGCTTTCATTTGTATAACATACATTTAACAACCAAACCATATAAAGTGCAATGATTTTATTAGTTTTATACCTTTAAGTCAGTTATTTGATTATGAAATTATGAAATATGCACAAGCCAAGCAGATGCATTTTATTTACATGTATATATAAAGCATACAAGTATACTAAAGCAATATTAAAATATATATGCTACTGATTTGCTAGAGTTGATTAGAAAAGAATATTTGACAAAACAAAGAAGAAACTGGACCAGGATCTGCTGATCCCACATCAGCAGTAGAACCCAGCACTCACCGTACGGACCCTCAAATTCAATCTCAAATGAAAGAGCCAATTGGGTTATATTGGCAAATCACATACACATATTTTCAAAGCTATATTTCCCAAACACATAATGGTTGTGTAGATTTCTTTTGTTATTTCAGTTATATTTTTGAATATATAAAGCAAATATTAAAATAAACATCAGGTATCTGATACATTTTGTAAACTTAGGGTATAAATCTGATACATAGTGTATGAATCTAATAAATAAATGTTGAAACTTTAAAATATTCCTGAAAGCTAAAAACTTTAATGTGGACATACTCATTACAAATTTAACGCATGCCACATTATTTTAGAATATAATACAAGAAAAAAAAATGTGGCAAGAAAACATTTCTTACAATAACAAAGGTTGCACTAAAATTATTTACCTGTAAATTGGTTAGCTTGGAATCATCTGTAAACTCACATATTTTAATTTCTGCAAGCACAGAATCACAAAATGCAGTACCAACAAAAAAAATTAAACTTTATATAATAAGAAGAAACAAAACTTGCAAAATATATACATTACATACACAAGCAAAACAAAACTACATTGGATATTTTTGTGATAAGAAAGTTTCTTTAGTTTGGAACTTTTCAGGCTTTAATGTAGGGGTGCCCAATGTATGGCCCGCAAGTCATCAAGCTACCACTATTTTAGAATAGAATAATTTGCCTTATTTAATGACAGAAACTTTACAACTAAATCAGGTGAAGATTGCTATTTTGTATTTGGAAATGGTGGTGACAAAGGACATTCAGGCAAAAAGGCTGTGCAGATCTACTGAAATGCTTCAAATAATATTCATTTGTAAAGTTCAGTGCAGAAATTTAAAATAGAACAGAAAAAATTTGATTACAAATTTCTTTGACTGCACTATAAAATTTAAAATATTGTAAATGGAGAAATGATTTTCATGAGCCATTATTTTTCAGTGAACATTTGTGGTGTAGTCGTAAAAAACAGAGGGTACATGCTCTATACAGAAGGCATACACTAGGGAGAATACATTACAGCTATGGAGGGTATATGGAGTTTCTACAAAGAATGCAGAAGGTATACAACATATACCCTTCACTACATCTCTGCTATATATCCCAATAGATAATAATCAAATTTTAATTGCTTAATAGGCGTAAAGCCAACGTAGTGAATAAAAAGAAAAGTGCCCAGTTAAACTGATGGCATTGAGCTAGCTCACAGGCTATTCACACAATTTGTATATTATACTCTTATTTCAAAGGATAATGCCCCTCAAAAAATAAAGAAATCGACAATAAAAATGCAAATTCTGATTATGAGATACACTTTTGATACAAGCTAAATACAAATTTAGAGTTTCAGTCCATTCTTTTATTTTTAGAGTAAAAATATGTGATCCATCTATCACTAACGGTGCTGTTATCTTTATGAATTTAAAATAAAATATTATAATAAATATGGCAAATGTAAAACTTCCATTTCAATTTCTTAACAATAATTATTTTTCAAAAAAGAATGATCATGAAGCAAGTTTCATAACAAACAGTTTTATTTAAATAAACAGAAATAAATATTGGTGTATATTTACAAAATTATTAATAAAACACATAAATGCGCCTACTCAGAACCAAATCATTTAATAAGTTTATGTCATACTGAATATATAGTTACATTAGTTTGTTAGGTAATAAATTAAAAAAATAATCTAAGAAAATCACAAAATGTAGCTAATACATTAATAACATCAAATGTAACTAACTCACATGCATACGTCATTATCACCTTTTTTCGAGTGTAAATAAAAATACAAAGTTTACCTTACCCGAAAGAAAGAAAGAAAAATTAATCTTTTCATTATAAATAAATACTCTATGCATTGTTATATCTACTTGTATATGAGAATGTCCACTACTCCAGTCATAAGGCCAACATTAGTTTGAAGAAAAAAGTTCAATTTTGACAAAGGAAAGATAATTAAATAACTGATAGCAGAGTTTGGTAAAAAAAAATGTTAAGTGTCAATCATTACTTTCAATTGCAAATAATTACATGCAATAAGAATAATAAAAAAAAGAATACGGTTATATTTGATTAAATAGTTTTAGGCCAAATACAGGAAATTGCTTTATGGTAACTAAAAATAGATTCGTAATACCAAAATTCTAGGTTTTCTTCATTTGTATAGCAAACGTCTATCTGTGTACTTTCATTCGTTGAAATTTCGTCCGAGAAAACCTTGTTATGTAAGTTGTATAAAGATAATATTTTATTTATTTTTTGAAAATCGGCGGATTTTCTTTCAATATTGAAATCACCAGCAATGGTAAGTTTACAGTCAAAGTGCATCAAGTTGTCTAGAATTTCTATCATTAATGATTCCAGTAGTTTGATTGATGCCTTCGGAGATTTGTATCCAAAAAGAACAATCATTTGACCAAGTTTAACGGCACAGAATTCTGCATGAGCTCCACGATCATGTCTTATCCAATTATTTATGAATTGGCACTCATGCATTATTTCAGTTTTAGCAGCACACATCAAGCCAAAAGCCTTCCGTTTGCCAACACAGTCTATGCAAGATATGCACGTGAATTTGCCATCAAAATCATACACATCATCTTTCAAAGAAAATGGTTCCAGGAAACATAAAAGGTGTGCAGTCGTATAATGTGGGTCTAATTTTATATCTAAATAATGTGCATTCAGTGACTGGACGTTGTGAATAACAATTTTGAAATAACTGTCCGGCACGTCATACATGAATCTTAAATCGAAACATTTTGGATGATTTTCCAATCTAGACAGCTAGCTCTTTTAGTACTGGATCATTTTTTTCTGGGGATTTGGGTGGTTTAAAATCACCATCAATATATAAACCATCAGCAGTAGTTGCTTGACTGCATGCGACGTACAGCTGAGCTCTCTCCATTTTTTTTGCAATTTTTACTATCACAAAATTATGTGTGGCACTTTGACCCTTATGTATAGTTCGTCCATTGGCAGCAATCAAAGGAAATTGTGTCCAAACAACTTGTAAGCCCCGTCCATGCCAAGTTTTAATAATTTTAACAAGTGGAGAAATTGGAGTCCAAGTTTTATCTATTCCTTTAGAATTGAGAAGATTTTCATACTTTTTCCTCATTTGCGCTCCCACAAGTGGATCATCAAGTTTAAAAAATACCATTGTTGGTACCCTTTTACCTGTATTTGTATTTCCATATTGGATGTGTTCTAATGTTCCTGTTGTGCCATTGAAAAGCCCATCTTCTACATCTATATTGCACGTAATCATATAAATTGCAGATATTTTCAATTTAACGACAAGCCATTTGTGGCAAGCCATTAAATGGCAAGCCATTTGTGTCTGTAATTTTAAGATTTTTAGCGGATTTTATTATTTCTTCCTTAGTAGATTTTTTACCAGATCCTTGAGTTTTATCGAAAGCATATGCCACGACTTCTTCTGTCTGTAATTTACTTTGAAAAAAGCAATTGTACTTATCACATTCTGCATTTGTCGAAAAAAAGGAGATTGCATTGATAGGTGGTTGATTTAAATTTGTTATTTTATGAGATTTTATTAGTGTAATATCTTTTTCCGTCATTGCACCGACTGCCATATTATTTAGTGCTTCTGCAAAAGCACGATCGTTTTGTTGTTGCATGATTTCCGTTAATTTGTACATTGAAAACATGTGCCAAAGATAATTGTGAAACAATGGTTTTCTATCGATTTCGATTATTTCACCTTCTTCTGGATTCATAAATACAAATTTTCCCATTACTGGTCGTAATTGCCAAAAATCACCAAAAACAATAACGCTAACGCCACCGAAAGGAAAATTATTACGGAATATCCGTCTTAAACGATTTTCGACAAAATAAAAATCTCGTAGTTTGACCATTGAAATTTCATCAATTACAACCAATTTTAAATTTACAAGTTTTGTAGAGAGCTGATTACACATATCATCACTTAGTGGTTTTAGAGAGTTTTGATTTAGTGGCAAATGGAAAACTGAATGTAAAGTCATTCCTCTAATGTTAAAAGCTGCTTTACCAGTTGGTGCGCACAATAAAATCTTAATAGAAGAAGGATCTTCTCCTGGAAAGGAATTAAAGTATCTTAAACCAGCTTGAACAATTGAATTAATAAGAGTACTTTTACCAACTCCTGCACCACCTAAAACAATTTCATAAAATGGAACTTTTCCGTTTTTTATTTTAAACATGATATCCATAAAATATTTTCTTTGCTTTATGTTTAAGCTTCGAATGAGATCAGTATATTGATATTCAGGAATTAGCTTTGGACTCAAAAGTTTTAGCTGTTCCTGTGCAGCATCTTGACCCATATCGAAGAGTATGTCAGATTGAAGAGTATCATTCATTAAAATATATTCCTCATCCAGTTTCTCATCTGTTGTGTTAGAGAAGTCATTTTCTTCTTGCTCGATTTCTTGCACCATACTTTCTAATTCTAGCATTTCATTAGTAATATATTTACTTGTATTCAAATTTATGGATCTACTATTAACATTATAAATTTCTTCTACATCTTTAGATATAATATCATCTTCTTCATTTCTGTATGGATGGAACAACATCACTTGCTCTCTAAAATAGTTATATGGGTCCTGTTCCCGACCATATCTTCTGAATCTGATAATTCTGGCTTTTGTCCGTTTTCTTATATAGCCTGACCTATCCAGAAGTTGTAAGCACTCAGAAATTCGAGTGTTGTCTTCGGTTTCAATAACTGGTTTATTTAAATCAATACCACGAATTTCTTGATCATCAAGAGAATTTACTGCAGAAACATATTTTTTGTCACATTTTGCTTTAGAGTATGTGTACATTGCAGCAAATTCCGCAAGACATAAGTGATTTAATTCATGCGGCCTTTGTGCATAATGGTCTAATATACATTTAACTCCGATATCTGTCGAATCATCCGATAATTTTTTCAAATCTTTTGGAGCTTTTATCATGAAAACACGAGAATCTGGGTGTGAGGTTGGAATGTAAATGGAATCGCAACTACATACAGACAATGGCTGCCTCAAAACACCGTATGCTGCTTCTTGTGCTGATATTTCTGTTCCATTTAGAAACACATTTGCATATTTACGGAGTTTTTGTCTTATTGTGGTATTCCCTCTTTTCATGTCTTCGGAAGCATCTTTTAGCAATTTTGACATTCCTCCGTATGACTTGTTAATATAAGCAACACAATACTTGGCACATGCATACGGATCCAAAATATATTGAATATCCATATTTGCGCGCCATGCTTCTAGCATTTTGATGTTGTACGCATTAATGAACATTGCATTTACATTTCGTTTAAGAAAATTGGTGGGTCTCTTTATGGATGATCTGATAGCAAGCACATATTCAGACTCAGAGATGTTCAAATTCTGTAAAAATTCAGTAAAAGACATGTCACCAGTGTAATTTCTACCAAGATCTTTGCAATTCATGTATAATTTGATTTCTTTAAATATTGTTTTGCATTTTGTCAAAGTCTCTTTATCTGTATCTAATGCCAATGGAAGGAAGATTTCAGTTGAATTCATGGGAGGATAGGGAATGCCGAATCTACATAGTTTGGTACCACTTTTAGATTTTTTTTAGACATGTTTTTGAATGGCGATGATTTTGAAAATTTACAAATGCATTCAAATTTTCGTTATTCTCGTAAATTCTCTGGCATGTAATAAACTGATCAATAAATTGCGTGCAATTTGACCAAGTTGAATTTTCTTCCGGATCAAATACAGGGGCATTTTTCTGCCAAACGAGCATATGAACATGAGGTGATCCTCTGTGTTGGAATTCAACTTGATAATAATAATCCAAAATAGTTTTATCTTCACTAATAGGACCGGAGTTGGATCTCAGTATCAAGTTGAGAAACATTCTAAATCGATAATCAAAATATTCTGCACAAGTAATAGGGTCATTACGGATACGTTCTGCTATTGAATTAAAATCTAGGTTGCATGCATCTTCATGTGAAATATGTTTCCTGATGCAAATTCTTTGCCAAAATTACAATTAATTCAAGCCACTTTCTCTCTGCCGCAGAAAATGCCAAGAACAAAGATGGTATTCCAAGCTGTCTTATCATGGTGTTTAAATTTTTTTGCTTATCTTCCTAATAAGCTGGTGATGATCTTACATTTTTTAGAACTTTATAGCCATCGTCGTGTTGAATAAGTCTATCAACGCTCTGTGCATCCTTCAAATCGGCCGCTGTAATATTAATTCCATATTTATTTGTTTTTTTACATAAGCAAATGTTAATTTCTGAAGCAGTTCTCTTATTTTGTAATAATTTATATGCGTACAATATTTTGTTTGGCTTGCTCTGTCGTATCTTTTCGCTTCAGAATTAGCAATATCTGAATAATTGACATGGATAGAGTCTACGAATACCCTTGCGGTTCCACAGTAAATGGAAAAGATAATTCTTTGACTTTTTCGTCGAGTAATAAAGACATTGGCGATCTACCCTCTCCAGGCGCAAACTTAATTGCCATATTATTATCTGTTTCTGTTATCAAAGTTTCCAATAAATCTGAGTTATGTGGCTCATCATCTTCAAAATCAGAATCATCAGAGTGCAAAAAGACTTGAACAGTATCATCCATTTCCTTTTCACTTACTTTTATTTGATTTGCAATCTGTTCTTCCAAAATGAAATCTATTGTTTCAGTTTCCAGTCGATTTGCCCATTCGTCGGAAAGTACCACACCTTCTTCTTTATACAAATCTGTATTTGCTAAATATTTAGTGGCTACGTAAACTTTTGCTGGATGAATTGTTTCGAACATATAAGGACGATTATATTTCAATCTTCTCATTAACATTAATTGGATAGTCGAAGTTTCGTTGAATTTTCTAGGTAGAACTGTGACTGTATCATTTAAGGTATTTAATATATTTAGAACATTTCCATGAAGACCAATTTGTCGGTCAATACCAAGACGCCGAATTTGCATAAATGGCAGGCGCAATGCAACCAATCGTTCTTCTAAGGGTGTCAGATCAGTCAATTCAGGTGGAACTGGCGGAAATTCAAATCCGTTTCCCAGCCATAATTTGAGAATTTTGTTCAATTTCATTTGATTCCAGCAGGTGTTAGAGAAACAGTATGGAGGATTGGAATCCTTCAGAAAAGGAGATTTGTTGACGATATCTTCTTTAATATTCGCATGTAAAGTATTCAAATAACGATACGATACAGATTGTCTGAACCATAATCTCCCACAACATGAACATATGTGAGTGGGACCTTCACTAATCATATTGTTAAATTCTTCCAATAAATTACTCCAGTTAGATCTTATACTTTGCTTAATATAGAGCTTTCTTTGATGATCTACTACATGTTCATTTTCGCGATATTCTTTACCCCTTCGCAAATTCTCCAATCGATTAAGATTCTCTTTCTTTTCATTTTCGCGATATTCATCATTTTGTCTTAAATTTTGTACTCTACTATGATTTTTTTCATTTTCTTTTTCGCGATATTCATCATTGTCTTAAATTTTGTACTCTGCTATGATTTTTTTCATTTTCTTTTTCGCGATATTCATCATTTTGTCTTAAATTTTGTACTCTGCTATGATTTTTTTCATTTTCTTTTTCGCGATATTCATCATTTTGTCTTAAATTTTGTACTCTGCTATGAGTTTTTTCATTTTCTTTTTCGTAATATTCATCATTTTCCCTGAAATTTTGTATTGTTGTACGATTCTGTTTCTTTTCTTTTTCGCGATATTCATCATTTTCCCTGAAATTTTGTATTCTTGTACGTTTCTGTTTCTTTTCATTTTCGCGATATTCATCATTTTGTCTTAATTTTTGTACTCTACTATGATTTTTTTCATTTTCTTTTTCGCGATATTCATGATTTTGTCTTAAATTTTGTACTCTTGTACGATTGTTTCTTTTCATTTTCGCGATATTCATCATTTTGTCTTAATTTTTGTACTCTGCTATGAGTTTTTTCATTTTCGCGATATTCATCATTTTGTCTTAATTTTTGTACTCTGCTATGAGTTTTTTCATTTTCGCGATATTCATCATTTTGTCTTACATTTTGTACTCTGCTATGATTTTTTTCATTTTCTTTTACGCGATATTCAACATTTTGCCTTAAATTTTGTACTCTGCTGTGAGTTTGTTCATTTTCTTTTTCGCGATATTCATCATTTTCCCTACGGCGTCTTTTAATTGCTTCAGCTTTTGCTCTCAGACTTTTATATTTAGTTTTCGGCATTTCAGTTCTTCATAAAATCTAATTTTGGTGGCATAGGTAAATATTGAAAAGTTAATTAACTAGTTTGTGTTATTCAATACATTATAAACTTTATTTTTCAGCTTGTAAACTTTAAAATCATATTTCGTATATAAACATACACGTAAACATGTTTGCACTAAACACATAACACTCTTAAGTGCACCAAGTATATCATTTATATTATATTAACGTCTGGATTTTAAGAGTAGTTTTCTATACACCTAGATTGTTCAGTGAAAGGATCTGTTTAATAAATTATTCGATATCTTTTACACACATTTTTGAAATTTAAATAGAACATTGCAGCTTCTTCAATCAAAATATATACAACATCACTACTTAATAACTTTCTTGAATAAAATAAACACTTGCAACATTATTTAGAATATATTTAAAATGTTAAAAATTCTTTCCATGCACAATTTTAGTGCATTACTTAACTTGGCAACTCGCACTTCAGTTAATTATTTTCAAAACAAAATGCATGTTCACCACAATAATAAAAAGTTTAAAAAAAGATTAAACAGTATATTTTTAAGTCCTTAAATTTTTTCTGTATTGAAAATACTACAGAAATTTGCAGTGTTGTACTTATGGGAATTTGAAACTTGAAATAATAGCATGAAAAACGGTTAATTAAAAACAGTTTTACATATTTATAATATCTCAAACGTCAAACGATCGAACAAATAATAAATGAAAAAGATATTTATCTATTCTGAAATATCTGTTGCCACACATAAAAAAGTAACGTCATGACTGTCTTTTAAAAGAAAAAAAAGGGTTTAATCGCAGACGAGTTTTAAAAAATTATTTTATGAATCACAACCATAAACATAAAATGTTCATAATTTAAAATTTATCAATTTAAAATACAGCAGATGACAACTAAGCAATAGTCCAATCTTTATTCAGTAAATGCTTGGCATTTCAATAAGTTCAAAACAATTTTTTTATCGTAAAATTGACAAATATTCTATGCATTGTTTATGTCTATTAGTCATAAAATAAAACTTACTCTTTTTGAGCAAAACAGTAAAAAATAAAAATCATAAAAAAGCAGCGTTTTTTCTAATAGAAACCAATATAGTTCAAATAAGAAAAAAAGGATACTGCTATTACACATTAATGTCGACTATCTCTGCATGATATAGGTATAGTTGTTATTTTTACGAAATTAATCATTGCATACATATCGTATATAAAACCAATGGCATTAAATTGAGTTTAATTATTAAAATAATGTGTGTGTGTGAGGGGGTGGGCTATTCTAATATACTTTACTTACCAAAGCTCTAACTTCACGGAATGATAAAACTGTTTATTCTAAGTTTCGTGCGTGTGTGTGGGGGGGAGGGGGGGAGTTAACTTTTTATTCCAAATTTCGTGGATAGGTGGGGAGTTAACTTTTTCAGTTGACCCACTCATCGGTAAATTCATAAAAAGTTTCAATAACTCCAACGACTAATATATTGTGGAAAATCGAAAATCGTGGCAAAATTCTGAAGCAAATCGGATAATTTTGTATGAAAAACCCATTTATATAAATTAAGGGGGGATTAGCCCCACCGTTCCCCCCCTTTATACCTAACCAATCGATCCCAAAAACTAATCAGGGAAGCGTCTTAACACAGTGAACCTATAAACAAAATTTGAAGGAAAACTGAATAATTCTGTATGAAAACCTCATTTATATAAATTAAGGGGGGGGGGGAATAGCCCCCCTGTTCCCCCCTTTATACTTAACCAATCAATCCCAAAAACTAATCGGGGAAGCACCTTAACACAGTGAACCTGTAAACAAAATTTGAAGGAAAATGGAATAATTCTGCATGAAAACCCCATTTATATAAATTAAGAGGGGGATTAGCCCCCCGTTCCCCCCTTTATACTTAACCAATCAATCCCGAAAACTAATCAGGGAAGCACCTTAACACAGTGAACCTATAAACAAAATTTGAAGGAAAACGGATATTTCTGCATGAAAAACCCATTTATATAAATTAAGGGGGGGAATAGCCCCCCGTTCCCCCCCTTTATACTTAACCAATCAATCCCAAAAACTAATCAGGGAAGCGCCTTAACACAGTAAACCTATAAACAAAATTTGAAGGAAAACGGAATAATTCTGCATGAAAACCCCATTTATATAAATTAAGGGAGGGGGGGTTAGCCCCCCCCCCCCCCCCATTCCCCCCTTTATACTTAACCAATCAATCCCGAAAACTAATCAGGGACGAGCCTTAATACAGTGAACCTATAAACAAAATTTGAAGGAAAACGGATATTTCTGCACGAAAAACCCATTTATATAAATTAAGGGGTTGAATAGCCCCCCCGTTCCCCCCTTTATACTTAACCAATCAATCCCGAAAACTAATCAGGGAAGTGCCTTAACACAGTGAACCTATAAACAAAATTTGAAGGAAAACAGAATAATTCTGCATGAAAACCCCATTTATATAAATTAAGGGGGGGATTAGCCCCCCCCCCGTTCCCCCCTTTATACTTAACCAATCAATCCCGAAAACTAATCAGGGAAGCGCCTTAACACAGTGAACCTATAAACAAAATTTGAAGGAAAACAGAATAATTCTGCATGAAAACCCCATTTATATAAATTAAGGGGGGAATATCCCCCCCGTTTCCCCCTTTATACTTAACCAATCAATCCCGAAAACTAATTAGGGAAGCGCCTTAACACAGTGAACCTATAAACAAAATTTGAAGGAAAACGGATATTTCTATGAAGAGTTATCGCGTTACGTACATACATACATACAGCACCGGCGGGCACATAAGCTCTTACGCTTTGATAGTTTGTGAGCTAAAAAGTACTCAAGCCTATTAAGCAATTAAAATTTGATTATTATAAATGCAAGGCATGCGAAATTTTCTATGGAAAATCCAAAGTATTAAATATCCCAATAGATACTCATCATTTCAGTTTAAATAAGTTTACCCAGTTTCATAGACCATGATGGTTCTAGGTGGTCCCCAATCATTTTCAGTAAGTTCAGAAGTTAGATCTAAAAATTTCTGTAAATAACTGATCAATATTTGTAACTTACAATAACAACAAGAACAATTCCTAAAGATCGATTTTTAAAGAAAACTATAGCGAGTTATTTTTATCACAAATGTGATTAAAAAAAAATTAAAAAAAATTATTATAAATGTACACAACAGAAGCTGTTTCAGAATTTCTAATATTCCATCTTCAGTGCAAAGTTAAAAACAAATGCATGAGAATATGAAGAAGGGGGTAAGCAATGTTGCTTATGACCAAAAGCGAAATGACTATTTTACTTTAGCATTTTATCTATTTGTATTTTAATATATTAGCATAATGTTTCATCCATTTATTTTAAATATTGTGAAACCTATCAAAAAATAATTTATGTAATCATAGTAGATTTCTTATGAATATTAATGTAAAGAAACCCAGTTTAAAATGGTAATTAGTTTTGATATTAATGTCTATAATGATGATACTGTCTTTTCAAACTGATCATATATTTGTCTCTGAACACTGAAAATTGGAAAATTTGGAAAAATAATTCATATTGCAGATTACAGAGCTAAGGCCAGATTTGTTGTGTACAATTTTTTTTTTACACAAAAGAGAAATGCTGAAACTAAAATCTAGTGTCTAATCGGTGATATCAGGTTAGTGGTAGATAAGCAGAATACATGTGCCATACATAGGGTACACACACCATACAAATCAGTTACAACTACTGTTGCCTTTTCCAGAATGGTAAAAAGTAGGACAGAGAAAAAAAAAAGGGAGGGACAACTTCTCAATTAAGACATATAAATTAAAAAAAAAGTAACTTGCAAAGCAAATTAAAAAAAAAAAAAATTATTTCCATATTGTTAAGCCCGAGAAGGGACAGATATTAAAAGTATTTTATTTAGTCAATGCTACAATAATGTTGCATTTTTATATTAAATCTTGTTCAGTCTATTTAATCTTAAAAAATTAAATTTAAATTTGAAACATGATATTAAAGCAACTTTAAAACATTTCATTTAGTTGAAATGAAATCTAAATAAATCTTCAACTTTTTAAATTATTTGTACTTCTCATGTTTCTTGTCTGTTAGAATTTGTTACAATACAAATTTTGCATAATGCATGTAAAACTGAAAAAAAAGTTGAAGATTTATTTAGATTTCATTTCAACTAAATGAAATGTTTTAAAGTTGCTTTAATATCATGTTTCAAATTTAAATTTAATTTTTTAAGATTAAATAGACTGAACAAGATTTAATATAAAAAGGCAACATTATTGTAGCATTGACTAAATAAAATACTTTTAATATCTGTCCCTTCTCGGGCTTAACAATATGGAAATAATTTTTTTTTTTTAATTTGCTTTGCAAGTTACTTTTTTTTTAATATCTCAAGTTTTTTAATAACAAAGTAATATGAAGCAAATAAGATTCACACGAGGCAAGTGTATGTAAAAGACTGCACAGATCAAAATCTGTATTGGTAATATGAAATATACAGTTCAAACATTGATTATTCTGTAAACAATTAAAATAATAAAAGTAATTTTTAATTAAAAAAATATATAACGGACTTCAACGGATTGTTTCTCATCTTCATAATGATAATAATAAACGAATCATGTTCATTTTTGCAAATAATTTTATTCCATTGTGCAAAATACGTTTGCAACCACTTTGGAAAGAGACACTAGTAAGTGGTGTGTGAAAGCTATCGATAAAATCTTATGTTGTTTTATTACATAATAAGAAGTATAAAAATAATAACGAGTATATATGAGCAGAATTTCTTGAATATAATTGTAAACAGTGAATGTGTCAAGAGTTTTTGTTATATAATACAAATAATAAGAAAACAAGATGGCTTCGCCCGCTAGCGGGCCCCTAATTTACGTCGGTGCCTCGAATCTTGTAAAACCTCGAACCGAACGAATCTCCGACCCGGGTCTCCGCTGCCTTCGGCACCGTATACCGTTCGTGCTGCGCACGCACCGGATAATCCCTTAATTTGCACATTGAATACTATAAACCTCTAACCGAACGAACCTCCGATCCGGGTCCCCGCTGCTTTCGGCACCGTATACCGGTCGTGCTACGTACGCACCGGATGGTCCCTTAATTTGCACATCGAATAGTATAAACCTCTAACTGAACGAACCTCCGACTCTAGTCCCCGCTTCATGCGGCACCGTATAGCAGTCGTGCTGCGCACGCGCTGCATAATATGATTAAGCGGTCACAGACCTTTCCAACGATATATCGCATGAAAGGTGTGTGCAAAATTTAGAAAAGAACCCCCTTGAGGGGGCAAAGGGGGATGGACAACGGATATACATAATCGGATTAAGCGGTCTCAGACCTTTCCAACGATATATCACATGAGGGGTATCGGTAAAATTTAGAAAAGGGCCCCCCTTGGGGGGGGGGGCAAAGTGGGCGATGGACACAGGAGATGCGTAATACGATTAAGCGGTCACAAACCTTTCCAACGATATATCACATGAGGAATGTGTGCAAAATTTAGAAAAGTACCCCCCTTGGGAGGGCAAAGTGGGGGGGGGGGACACCGGAGATGCATAATATCATTAAGCGGTCTCAGATCTTTACGACGATATATCACATGAGGGGTATCGGTAAAATTTAGAAAAGTGCCCCCTTGGGGGGGGGCAAAGTGGGGGGATGGACACCAAAGATGCATAATATGATTAAGCGGTCACAGACCTTTCCAACGATATATCACATGAGGGGTGTGTGCAAAATTTAGAAAAGCATCCCCTTGGGGGGGAAAGTGGGGGATGGACACCGGAGATACATAGTAATATGATTAAGCGGTCTCAGACCTTTCCAACGATATATCACATGAGGGGTATTGGTAAAATTTAGAAAAGTGAGGGGGGGCAAAGTGGGCGTTGGACACCGGAGATGCATAATATGATTAAGCGGTCACAGACCTTTCCAACGATGTATCACATGAGGAATGTGTGCAAAATTTAGAAAAGTACCCCTCTTGGGGGGAAAGTGGGGGGATGGACACCGGAGATGCATAATATCATTAAGCGGTCTCAGATCTTTACGACGATATATCACATGAGGGGTATCGGTAAAATTTAGAAAAGTGCCCCCTTGGGGGGGGGGCAAAGTGGGGGGATGGACACCAAAGATGCATAATATGATTAAGCGGTCACAGACCTTTCCAACGATATATCACATGAGGGGTGTGTGCAAAATTTAGAAAAGCATCCCCTTGGGGGGGAAAGTGGGGGATGGACACCGGAGATACATAGTAATATGATTAAGCGGTCTCAGACCTTTCCAACGATATATCACATGAGGGGTATTGGTAAAATTTAGAAAAGTGAGGGGGGGCAAAGTGGGCGTTGGACACCGGAGATGCATAATATGATTAAGCAGTCACAGACCTTTCCAACGATGTATCACATGAGGAATGTGTGCAAAATTTAGAAAAGTACCCCTCTTGGGGGGAAAGTGGGGGGGATGGACACCGGAGATGCATAATATAATTAAGCGGTCTCAGACCTTTCCAACAATCTATCACATGAGTGGTGCCGGCAAAATTTAGAAAATCCCCCCCCCCCCCGTGTGGGCTGAACGCGTCCCCCCCCCCTCCTCATAAATTTTGACGCTGCTTCATTTAAAAAAAAATATGTTATGTGTTATAAAATATCGTAAAGTCTAAAACAGATCGCTTTATTGTATTTCCTAATTGAGTTCGCGCCCTTCCCCCTCACCCCCTGAAAGGGCAAAACTCCCCCCCCCCACCTCCACCTAATTTTTTACACTGCCTAAGGCCTAATTATTAAAATCAAAATATCTCGCCCGCACTGTAATAGAAAGCTTTAATTTACCCATAATATAATTTAAACAGATTGGATGAATAGTCGAAAATAATCTATCTTCCTGGTCGAAGTGCTAGTCGATGCCTGACAGGTCTCTAAAGAAAGTAACAACACCAGAATATAGAGTTTTTTGATTGGAGGATTTATTTTTTTTACAGAATTAGGTGTTTTGAAGAAAATTTGTGGAAGCGCGTACAAAAAGTGGGAAAAACTCTAGTAAAATAACTCGTTCAACGGGATTGCCTGTGTTAGAATAGCATGGGGAAGTCGCACTGGAAATAAATAAGCCTTGCGCTACCGCGCAAGGCTTAATACAATACAGGTTTCCTTCACCAAATTAAATTTATGCAAATTAAACACCACCTAAAGGATATAGTAAGAAGTTAGATAAACATGTAAGGTTTAGAGTAATTATCAAGTATTTTTATACAAATCAGTTTTACAAATGATAAATATTTTAAAAACATACTACTCTAGTGGCCACAATACAGAAAAAAACAAACACAGTTACTTAAACACTGGCAAGTTTCCGTTGTTAAATAAATATTTACAGACTCTAGTGTCAACATACAATAATAAAATATTATTGAATTGAGTAACTTTTTTCTTAAATATCGCATGAAAACAATATGTGGATTTTAATTTTACTTAGACAGGAATTATAGTTAAGCCTCTTTAGAAAGTATTGTCTTAAGGGGCCACTTCACTGATCCGCACCGATCGTGAAATCCAATGACACACTATAGAATAATTTAAATATGTTATGACTCACTACTTAATATAATTATCAAAATACAGTTTTCACCATCAGAAAGTATACAACAGATGCCCACAAAGTATAGTATATTTTTAAAATATCTCCTTAAATTTTAAGTATTTAAAAAAAAAATTTTAATTTTATACGTCAACATAAAAATACTAATTTAAGGAAATAATTTTTTTTTTAATGTCATCAGCAATGGATTGATGTTTCATCAGCTTTGGATGTCTGTTTTCTAATGGTGTGGAAACCATTTTTCAATAATTATTTTACATAAAGAGTAATCACGTATTTAAATTTTCCCATAGACATGGGATCCCAAACATGGGATTTTATGATTAAGGGGATCAATGAAGCAGATCCTTAATAAACAATTGGCTTAAAAAAATTCACATTAAAAGTTAGAAGATATCAAGTCTTTCAAAATTAATGTTTATTTATTTTTCTTAAAATTTTCAATATTTCAAAAATTTAACATCAAACAAGGAGTAGTGTGATACAGGTGCATATCTGCCAACATTTCAACTTTGAAAACAGTAAAATTTTTATGATGTGCTTCAAAACACATAACATTAAAAATATATGCAATGAAAACTGTATTATGGTTTATTATGCACAGGTTATTTGAATGTTTAGTCATATTAAGATTTTTTTTTTTTATAGCACTTATCTCTGTGAGAAATTTTAACATCCAAAACATGGTGCAATGAACAAGATATCAAAGAGAATGGAAGAGAAACATACGAGGGAAACAAAGTGGCTAAATTCAAGGTCATTTTAAAATTTAGAACAATATACCAAACTCAAGATATTAATTCGTATAAAGGATTAAAAAACTACATACCAATTCAGATCCTTCAAAAGTAATTTTGATAGCCATAACTCCTCTAGATTTTTTAACATAAGCAGCATTGTCACCAAAAATAAGATCTTCAATAGCCGTCAAATTGCCAGGAGAAGCCTAAAATAAAATTCAAAATCAATAAACCCAAAAAATTAAGACTAAATTAAAAGAAATGATTACCACTGATTAAAAGAAAAAATAAAGAAACATACAAACACAGTTATTTTTTCCTGTTTGTCTCAGAACTCCATTAGTTACCAAAGCTCCCGTTGCGAGAACATATGCTTTTGATTTTTTCCCCCTCAAATTATTTTAAAGCAATTCATAAACAAAACTTCTTATATTAAAACATACAGTATTTGATACATTATACATTTTTTTCAGAATAATATTTTTCTCTATTATTTAGAAGGCTCTGCGACTATAATCATCGATAAAAGTAAGTATATACCTTTTCCCATTTCTTGATGTAACTGGAGCTGGACCCCATAGGTCGCTATGTATCAGCTCTAAAATTTCTCTTGATCGAATTTTATTTAGTCTAGGGTGCATTGACCTAGTATTTTTAGCTAGAATACATGGTTCACAAGGAGTTTCTTTACGCTGTAATGGCCCACGGTTCTCTACTAAATTTTCTCGAAACATTTTCTTTATTACATTATTATTACTGTGCCCTAATATTTCATGCCAAAGCATGATATTGTTACATTCAGTAGCAAGTGTAGCATTGTATTGGTTTGGCTTTTGAATATTTGGGTTCTCTTGCTTTTCAATTTTTCTATTTTGTATTAAATGAACTCTTTTTGGGTCAATGTCAGATTTGGAAGAAGAACAATCTCTACACTTCTGATTTGGAAGAAAGGATTTACTGGTAAGTTCTAAACATTGCTTATCAGCTTTAGGTTTAACTTCCTTGTTATTGTACTCTTTAATTGCTTTAAGAACATAAAAATTATCTTTTAGAGAGGCGGTATACAAATATTTCCAGTTTCAATCAAATACTCTAAACCCGTTATCCATTGTAGCATGAAGACCTGCTTTATCCATCTTCGACATAGAAATTAAATTTTTATGGATGTTAGGAACATATAATACATTATGTAAATTTACAATAGAATTGTTAGGAAGATCTACAACACGTGAAAGAAAATCTGTAGGATTAATTAAACCAGGAATATGTTCTACTCTATAATTGAAACCTTGCAAATACAAAAGCCATCTAGTGATTATTTCAGATTGTTTTTCCAAATTTAAATGATGAGTTACAGCTTTAGCATCAGTTAAAATTTTGAATTTCCTATCATATAAAAATTCATGTATTGAAGCATAAATTGCATAAAATTCTCTTTTTATTGATGGGTATTTAGATTCAGCTGGATTAAGTTGTTTTGAATAAAATTCAATGGGGTAATACTTATTATCATGACACTGCATAAGGAATCCACAAATAGCATTCATTGAGGCATCTGTAACTAAATAAACCTCTTTGCTGTCATCAAAATTCTTTACGGTGGGATTATTAAGCAAAATATTTTGAATTTTTTTAAACGCCTCCTCACACTCGTTGCTCCAACAAATTTTACACTTTTTTTGTTAAATTAACTACTGGATGTACAACTTCTGCAAAATTATGAATTAAATGTCTAAAATAATTTATCATACCTAAGAAACTTTGAACTTCTTTTACATTGGTGGGAGTTGAAAATTTATTGATTTTATTAACATTACCAGGTGAAGGAGAATAACCATTAGCATGAAGATTGAAACCTAAGTAGGTGATTTCTTCTTTACAGATTTGTAACTTTGCAGGATATAGAGTTCAATTAAATTCCTTAAGCTTATCAAAAACTTTCTGCAACCAAACTAACATTTCTTCTAACGTATCTGCAGCAACGATGATGGCATCAAGAAAAAATTGCACATGGGACCTTTAAGGACCTTTAAGTACATTTAAACATTTATTTATAAGGGTATGGAAATAACTGGTACTATTAACTAATCCAAACGGCATTCTAGCAAGCTGAAAGTTACCATATTCTGTTGCAAACGCTAGCTTTGACCTATCCTTTTCCTGAAGTAAAATTTGAAAAAATGCTGCTTTAAGATCAAGTACTGCATAAAGTTTTTTACCCGCGATGTTTTGCATAAAATCGTTAATTCTGGGAAGACAAATTTTATAAGGTTCAGTTATAGCATTAAGTAGTCTATAGTCAATTACCATACAGAATTTTAATTTACTGGGATCCTCTGTGGGAAGAGATTTCTTCTTTAGAAAAATTACTGGAAAGCCTATGACGCCTGGTAGCAGAGTCATCACAGGAAAGAGAAATCTCTCTTCTTTTAGACCTAGAGCAAGTTGGCTTTCTCTTCAGTCCATGGTGAAAACTTTGCTGTAAAAAAATTAAGATACAAATCAATAATCATTAAAAATCTTTTTTTTAAATCATGTAGTAAAGTTAGAATAAACTCACCAAAATAAGTAAAAACAATAAAAATAGTTTCTAAACCTGGTTGTCACAATCCTTAGCAAAATTGGGACTAGTTTCTTGCATCGCGTCGAGTAATCCGATTTTACCTAGTTGGTATTAATTTTTCAGACTGTTGATCAAGTTTAATATGATAGTTTCAGGTACAGTGATCAGTGGGATGGATTTGACTTTTGTGACAAATGACCTACTTACAAATGTTTCATCCATTTATTTTAAATATTGTGAAACCTTTCAAAAAACAATTTATGTAATCATAGTAGATTTCTTATGAATATTAATGTAAAGCAACCCAGTTTACAATGGTAATTAGTTATGATATTAATGTCTATAATGATGATACTGTCTTTTCAAACTGATTATATATTTGTCTCTAAACACTGAAAAGTGGAGAATTTGGAAAAATAATTCATACTGCAGATTACAGAGCTAAAGCCTTCTTTGTTGTGTACAATTTTTTATTTTTTTTTTCACAAAAGAGAAATGCTGAAACTAAAATCTAGTGCATAATCGGTGATATCAGGTTAGTGGTAGATAAGCAGAATACGTGTGCCATACATAGGGTACACACACCATACAAATCCGTTACAACTACTGTTGCCTTTTCCAGAATAGTAAAAAGTAGGACAGAGATTAAAAAAAAGGTGGGATAACTTCTCAATTAAGACATATAAATACAATACAGGTTTCTTTCACCAAATTAAATTTATGCAAATTAAACACCACCTTAAGGATACAGTAAGAAGTTAGATAAACATGTAAGGTTTAGAGTAATTATCAAATATTTTTATACAAATCAGTTTTACAAATGATAAATATTTTAAAAACATACTACTCTAGTTGCCACAATACAGAAAAAAAACAAACACAGTTACTTAAACACTGGCAAGTTTCCATTGTTAAATAAATATTTACAGGCTCTAGTGTCAACATACAATAATAAAATATTATTGAATTGAGTAATTTTTTTCTTAAATATCGCATGAAAACAATATGTGGATTTTAATTTTACTTAGACAGGAATTATAGTTAAGCCTCTTCAGAAAGTATTGTCTTAAGGGGCCACTTCACTGATCCGCACCGATCATGAAATCCAATGACATACTATTGAACAATTTAAATATGTTATGACTCACTACTTATCATAATTATCAAAATACAGTTTTCACCATCAGAAATTATACAACAGATGCCCACAAAGTATACAGGGTGTTTCAGTTAAACATTTCAGAACTTCTAAGAGGGGGTAGGGTACATCCTGACGAACCAAAATCATATACAAATGGGCAGTCAGAAATGCTTTCCTGACGCGGTAGATGGCGTTGTGCGAAAGTTCCAATTTTTCGTACAGGGAATCTTCATTTCGCACAAGAACGCCAAGTTAGTAGGATGGATGATTACAGCAGAATTAGCAGTAATAACGTAGAATTAGCCGATATGCATTTGGTGTACGGGGCTGCAAATTGTAGTGGGCCAGCCACACAGCATTTGTACGTGGAACGATATCCGACGAGGCGTATTCCCAGTCATAATTTATTTGCAAGACTGCACCAGAGGTTAGCTGAGACAAGTTCATTTGAAAGAGCTGACAGGGTCAGGGTAAGAACAGCATGGACTCCAGCTGTCGAGCAGAATGTGCTGCAGTATGTACACAGGAATCCAAGAACGAGTACACGAAGTCTAGCAAATGTAGTCAGGGTTTCCCCTTGCAGCATGTGGAGGATTCTCCGAGAACAAGACATGCTTCCGTTTCACGTGCAGTGTGTCCAGGCACAGCAACCACAGGATTATGCACCTCGTATTGCTTTCGCACAGTGGTACCTTGGAAAATGTGCTACAATTCCTACTTTTCCTCTGAAGTGTTGTTTTCCGATGAGGCATCCTTCACAAGGGAAGGAATTTTCAACTCGCATAACGACCATAGCTGGGCGGTCGAGAACCTGCATGCAATACGACGTCGTGCAGCACAGATATGATTTTCGGTCAATGTATGGGCCGGTATTATGGGAGATCACCTCATCTGACCTTACCTGTTACATTGTCGTCTAACCGGAGATAACTACTTGCTCTTTCTGCAGCAAGTATTGCCACAACTTTTGAGAGATGAACAGATTTCTGCATCGATGCAACAGACAATGTGGTTCCAGCACGATGGAGCCCCTGCCCATTATAGCAGAGCTGTTCGTAATTACCTGGATGTCACATTTGGTCAACAGTGGATCGGACGTGGTGGTCACCCGACCTATCATGTCTTGATTTTTATTTCTGGGGTCATATGAAATCGCTAGTTTATGACACCCCTGTTGACAATGCTGAGGAGCTGGTTGCAAGAATTGCAGTAGCTGCCAGAGAAATTTGAAATTCGCCTGGAGTATTCCAGAATGTTCAGATGTCCATGCGTCGGAGATGTGAGGCGTGCATTGTAGTCCGTGTAAGCGACTTCGAACACTTACTTTAATTCCTGTATTATTAAAACGATTTCTCACTTACGGTCTCTTTTCTTTATGGTGCATCTGTGTACAACACTGTTTCAGGAATGCATTTCCGACCCCACATTGCTATATGATTTCGAGTTGTCAGGATGTACCCTATCCCTCTTAGAAGTTCTGAAACGTTTAACTGAAACACCCTCGTATATTTTAAAAATATCTCCTTAAATTTTAAGTATTTAAAAAAAGAACTTTTAACCATTTTTCAATAATTATATTACATAAAGAGTAATCACATATTTAAATTTTCCCATAGACATGGGATCCCAAACATGGGATTTTATGATTAAGGAGATCAATGAAGCAGATCCTTAATCAACAATTGGCTTAAAAAAATTCACATTAAAAGTTAGAAGATATCAAGTCTTTCAAAATTAATGTTTATTTATTTTTCTTAAAATTTTCAATATTTCAAAAATTTAACATCAAACAAGGAGTAGTGTGATACAGGTGCATATCTGGCAACATTTCAACTTTGAAAAGAGTAAAATTTTTATGATGTTCTTCAGAACACATAACATTAAAAATATATGCAATGAAAACTGTATTATGGTTTATTATGCACAGCTTATTTGAATGTTTAGTTATATTAAGATTTTTTTTTATATCACTTATCTCTGTGAGAAATTTTAACATCCAAATTATACATAGTGCAATGAACAAGATATCAAAGAGAATGAAAGGGAAACATACGAGGGAAACAAAGAGGCAAAATTCAAGGTCATTTTAAAATTAAGAACACTATACCAAACTCAAGATATTAATTTGTATAAAGGATTAAAAAACTACATACCAATTCAGATCCTTCAGAAGTAATTTTGATAGCCATAACTCCTCTAGATTTTTTAACATAAGCAGCATTGTCACCAAAAATAAGATCTTCAATAGCCGTCAAATTGCCAGGGGAAGCCTAAAATAAAATTCAAATTCAATATCAATAAACCCAAAAAATTTAAACTAAATTAAAAGAAATGATTACCACTGATTAAAAGAAAAAATAAAGAAACATACAAACACAGCTATTTTTTCCTGTATGTCTCAGTACTCCATTAGTTGCCAAAGCTCCCGTTGCGAGAACATATGCTTTTGATTTTTTCCCCCTCAAATTATTTTAAAGCAATTCATAAACAAAACTTCTTATATTAAAACAAACAGTATTTGATACATTATACATTTTTTTCAGAATAATATATTTTTCTCTATTACGTAGAAGGCTCTGCGACTATAATCATCGATAAAAGTAAGTATATACCTTTTCCCATTTCTTGATGTAACTGGAGCTGGACCCCATAGGTCGCTATGTATCAGCTCTAAAATTTCTCTTGACCGAATTTTATTTAGTCTAGGGTGCGTTGACCTAGCACTTTTAGCTAGAATACATTGTTCACAAGGAGTTTCTTTACGCTGTAATGGCCTACGGTTCTCTACTAAATTTTCTCGAAACATTTTCTTTATTACATTAATATTACTGTGCCCTAATCTTTCATGCCAAAGCATGATATTGTTACGTTCAGTAGCAAATGTAGCATTGTATTGGTTTGGCTTTTGAATATTTGGGTTCCCTTGCTTTTCAATTTTTCCATTTTGTATTAAATGAACTCTTTTTGGGTCAATAAGCAATGGGGAGCATAAATTGCATAAAATTCTCTTTTTATTGATGGGTATTTAGATTCAGCTGGATTAAGTTGTTTTGAATAAAATTCAATGGGGTAATACTTATTATCATGACACTGCATAAGGAATCCACAAATAGCATTCATTGAGGCATCTGTAACTAAATAAACCTCTTTGCTGTCATCAAAATTCTTTACGGTGGGATTATTAAGCAAAATATTTTGAATTTTTTTAAACGCCTCCTCACACTCGTTGCTCCAACAAATTTTACACTTTTTTTGTTAAATTAACTACTGGATGTACAACTTCTGCAAAATTATGAATTAAATGTCTAAAATAATTTATCATACCTAAGAAACTTTGAACTTCTTTTACATTGGTGGGAGTTGAAAATTTATTGATTTTATTAACATTACCAGGTGAAGGAGAATAACCATTAGCATGAAGATTGAAACCTAAGTAGGTGATTTCTTCTTTACAGATTTGTAACTTTGCAGGATATAGAGTTCAATTAAATTCCTTAAGCTTATCAAAAACTTTCTGCAACCAAACTAACATTTCTTCTAACGTATCTGCAGCAACGATGATGGCATCAAGAAAAAATTGCACATGGGACCTTTAAGGACCTTTAAGTACATTTAAACATTTATTTATAAGGGCATGGAAATAACTGGTACTATTAACTAATCCAAACAGCATTCTATTAGGCTGAAAGTTACCATAGTCTGTTGCAAACGCTAGCTTTAACCTATCCCTTTCCTGAAGTAAAATTTGAAAAAATGCTGCTTTAAGATCAAGTACTGTATAAAGTTTTTTACCCGCGATATTTTGCATAATATCATTAATTCTGGGAAGACAAATTTTATATGGTTCAGTTATAGCATTAAGTAGTCTATAGTCAATTACCATACAAAATTTTAATTTACTGGGATCCTCTGTGGGAAGAGATTTTTTCTTCAGAAAAATTACTGGAAAGCCTATGAAGCCTGGTACCAGAGTCATCACAGGAAAGAGAAATCTCTTGTTTTAGACTTAGAGCAAGGTGGCTTTCTCTTCAGTCCATGGTGATAACTTTGCTGTATAAAAATTAAGATACAAATCAATAATCATTAAAAAGCTTTTTTTAAATCAAGTAGTGAAGTTAGAATAAACTCACCAAAATAAGTAAAAACAATAAAAATAGTTTCTGAACCTGGTTGTCACGATCCTAAGCAAAATTGGGACTAGTCATCGAGTCAAGTAATCCGATTTTACTTAGTTGGTATTAATTTTTCAGACAGTTGATCAAGTTTAATCTGTTAGTTTCAGGTACAGTGATCAGTGGGATGGATTTGACTTTTGTGACAAATGTTCATATAAACCTCATTCTTTTTTAAAAGTCCAGAATATTGTTTCAGATAAAAATTATATTCCAACATGAATGAATATATTTACATGTTAATTTTTCAACATAAAATATAAATATTGGTACAGTACAATGTCCAAAATCCTCTGGACTTCAATGATTCCAGGTATTTTTTAATTTTGGATAATTCGCAGTCTGTTTTTCCAAAAAACACGAATATAACTCAACCCCTTCTCCTTCCCTATTGCTTATTTATGGGGAATGCATTTAAATACTAAAAAAATATTATACTGAAGCAAATATTTTAAAAAAGAATATATTTATAAGTCCTCACAAGTCAGACTCAAAAAAGGAAAAAAAAATTATTACTGAATTGCTCAAAAGTCAAAATAACTTCACATATTAATATAAATTACAAACATTATGAATAAACAATAATTTTAAATGCAGAAACGGACGGAGTGCTTTTGGGAAGAACAATATCATTCTTAAGAGCAACATGCCTCGTTGTTTCAAAAGAAAAGTGTTTAACCAATGTGTTTTGCCTGCACTTAATTATGAAGCAGAAACATGGTACAAAGATTATAAACACAGCAAAGTATGGAAAGATGTATGTTAGGCATAACCAGAAGAGACATAAAGAGAATAACTTGGATAAGAAGTCAGACGAAAGTTTTTGACATCATTGAGAGAATTAAACAGCTAAAATGGAAATGGGGTGGGCACATTGCAAGGAGACAAGACAATAGATGGAGCACAAACACCCTACAGTGGTATCCCAGAGATGTAAAACTACCTAAAGTAAGATGGAGTGACGAAATCAGAAAAGTGGCCGGTGTTATTTGGATGACTAAGGCACTAGACAGGCAACAATGGAAAAATTCGGGGGAGACCTACATCCAGCAGTGGATTGAAAACGGTGATGATGATATTTAAATGTCGTTAGAGTTGATTGAGATTTTTCACATAATATACACTGATTAAAATTTATCCTATAATATGTGACATTTAACATACAGGTAGAAATTATGAATCAAACTGAGTAGAAATTCAAACTATAACAAGCTGTTTCCTATGTAGTCTTCAAAAGTTTTTTACAAATCAAAATCTGGATCCTAATGCGAACTGCTAATTTTCTTAAAACTTTCTTTTGCATTGAAAGCATGTAAGACACCTAATGTCGTGGCAAAGGTATCTTGGCAGTGGACGCAAAGCTACGAGAGCCTCTTCACATACTTTTGGCACTAGTAGATTCCCATACTGGGAGAAAAGCGATGATTTGGCATGTAGAAAATTCATTTTCGGATTTAATTTAGAATATTTGTTTACTTTTGATGTAAATCTTTGAATCACCAGTTTATCGTTGATTGGAGGAATAAATTTGCATGAGTTATTTTTATGTTCCACGGCAATTTTTTGATATTCATTAAAGAATTCCTTTTACAATGTTTTAACCCACTGTACTAAATTTTGTCATCTGCGATTTTTTAATTTCTTGCGCTTTTTAGGCGTTTCACGGCGATTTTTTCCATTATTAAATATAAATCCGGTTTTAAACTTTTAGTACAATTTAGTAAATTTTATCCTTTTTTCAATAAAGTTTATTCAGAATTCGTACGTACATTTTTGAATTTTATGCGAATATTTTTATTTGAATTCACAGAATTTTTGGGTTTGCGTGGCGATTTTTCCACATTTGTAAAAGGAATCCTGTTTGTCTTTTAGTCCCAAAAAGGAAATTTTTTCCTCTGCAATTTTTGAAATCTTAGCGATTTTTAATGCTATTTTTAGCGTTTTTGCGTGATTTTTCCACATCAGCAAAAAGAATTCTATTTATATCTTCTAAATGAATATAGTAAATTTTTTTGTTCTTTTCAATGAATGTTATTCAGCATTCATCCTGTTAAAACCCTAATTTTTAACAATTTTCTGAAAAATTATTCACTTTTATAGGAAGATGCGAAACACTATTCGATTTTATGATATCTGAATGAGAATTTTTGTAAATTTTATTTCATTTACGAATGAAAAGGACTTCATGTAAATGTTAGAAATTAGTTAGTTTAAATTGACAAACAGGCGTAAATAAAACTACATTTTTTAAACTAAAGACTGGAAGTATCTAAAGGTTGAAGTCTCGAAATCAGTTTTCCATTTTTTAACAAACTTATAGTTATAAACGTTTCGTCTCACGTGACGACACATTTTCCGCTTTCTCGTGCTGCGGCATTGAAAATTTGGTTCAAAACACTGGCTTTGACAGTATTTTCTGAAAACTCTTGGCAGAGGGGGTGGTCGGGCACTTGATATCGTAAGATATCTCTAGGGGGAGAGGGGTTTTGTCTTTTGATATCGTCAGTGTTGAATTCAGACACTTTTCTCCGGGAGGGATTTCTGTGGCTCCGGGGAGGGGATTGTAAGGTTCTGGGGGGATTTCAGCTTTTGACTATTGAAAGCTTAAAATATCATATCTTCCGGTGGGGATATTTCAAAGCTCCGGGAAGGAGTGTGTCCCCCACGGGCCATCTCCTGAATTCAACACTGGATATCGTTATTTTTTATCTAACCAAATTTTTTCGTAACTTTTTTTTACATCAAAATAATCTCTTATCTTATTTTTTTAGTCTTATCTTATTTTGTATAAAGTTATTATTAAAGCCATTATGTGATTATAAAATCATTCCATTCCAAAATATAGAATATCCCAGTATTCGGCATGACTGTTCTTCTGCCATATCCATATACACATATAATTTGCAATTACAGAAACCAGGTGCGAGATATGTCTGAAATGATACTTGTGTTTACTAGAAAAGTAGAGAAAGAAAAAAAAATGTTGTCCACTTGTTTAGTTGATTAGAAGTTCTACTATGGGCATATGCAAAAACACAACATTACTGTTGAATGCATTAATTATGTGAAAATAAACTATTATTAAATACTTTAAAATAGTAACTATCTCTTTTCTATGTTATTTGATATAAAGTTATTGATTTATCTCAGTTTAAATTATAATTAAACCTATCAAATTAACTTACATTTATGTATAAAACTAAAATATTAACTGTGTGGATACCGGCAAATTTTTTGTTTGTTTGTTTGTGTTGGAAGTAAGCAACAACTGTGTTCAGGGTTTCCTTGAGAAACCTGGTTGTGAGATATACATTTTGTGTGTTTGTGTACTCTTTGTGAAAACATTTACATAACATTTGTTGAATGGTTCAAGACATTTGAAGTAGGAATCCAGTTGAAGGAAGTACTTTCAACCGCTCACGGTAGATGGCAGCACCACGGATTTCTCTTCAAAAAACATTTAATTAAAGTTTTGAGAAATCTGCATAGTCAATTTTCTATTGTGTTTGAATACTGTTAATGTAGACTTTCGATGTACTTTTCAGTTCCCCGCAGATCGTGGTCATGATACCTGGTAAAATCAAAGCTATGTATTTCATGATTAATTAATTATCTGAAAGCTTCTGTGCTTCAGATTAACGAACGTGATTTATTGTTTGAAAGTGTAACATCCTGTTTTTCATCAGTTACATTAATGTTCAGTGTTAGAAAAAATTTATTAATCCAGAAGCAACGTGTCACTCTCGATTGATGGATAGTCCAGAATTATCTTAATAATAAATATTATTAATAAATCATTATCATTTCAGCTGTCAATAGTGAGCAGCTACCAGCGATCTGCGATTGTGCTATCGATGAAGATAACAAGGTAAGGAATAATTATTTCCTTTATTACTGAATGTTGTTATAATCAGCAATGTGCTACCGAGCGCTGCATTATTTTTCATTATTAATTCTTTTAGATTATGAGTCCTGAAGGCATAAAAATGCTGACATAAGTAGCACAACATTTTTTAAATAAAAAGTGGTATAAAATAATTTATATTGAAATTGTTATAAAAGAATATAGAAGAAAAATATATATATCTATACAAATAAGTATATTGAGAGTATATGAATAAGTATATGAGTATCTGAAAATATTTAAAATATATATACAGTGGCGGACAAAAAAACTGCATCACCTAGAAAAATTAACATTTTGTAATGCTAATGAGTTATTTCGTTCAAATAAATAAATCTTAGTTGCTGCAAAGCAAGATAAAATATCATTCTACATTCCTATTGGATAATATACCTCTTACGAAGTATTGCGTCATCAAATTTTTAAAAATAGTGCAGCAAAATGGAAAAACGGTCATTTGTCTTGTTCTTTAAGTGGTCAAATGATGGCTTCGTATGTTCAATTAACGCAAGAAAAAAAATGTGTGATACTTGCTTTAGTTAAAGAAGGATATTCTACACATGTGATCGCTAAAAAAATTGGTTGCAGTCAATCGACACTTTGAAGGACGAATAAATTAGAACGTGAAACTGGCAATGTTGAGAGTAAGGCTGGATCGTGCCGAAAGAGGGTGACCACAAATTCTGATGATCGATATCTGAAACGGATGTCTCTAAGTAATCGTTATGCAAGTGCTCCTGACTTAAAAGTCGAATTTGAGAAAGTCTGTGGTGTTAATTTAAGCGCAAGAACTATCCAAAGACGCCTTGAGGAATGTCGTTTGCATGCGTATCGCCCAAAGAAAAAGCCTTTACTTACAAAAAAATGATGCAGAAACGACTTTCTTGGGCAAAAGAGCATGTCTCATGGACAAAGGCTCAGTGGGATTCAGTAATTCTTTCGGACGAATATAAGTTCAACCTACATGAATCAGACGGTAAGCGGTATGTTCTGAGACGTAAAAGTGAAGCTTATCATCCAGACTGCATATCACCTACTGTAAAATTCCCAGTCAGACAAATGGTCTGGGGATGTATATCCAGCACAGGAATTGGACGTCTGAAACGTAATACTGGAACTGTGAATACATCAGTTTATTCCGAGATTTTGGAGGAGTGTTTAAAACCAGCTATTAAGGATGATTTTCAAGGTGCTAGAAATTGTATTTTTCAACAGGACTCTGCACCCAGCCATACAGCGAAATCGGTAAGCACAATCAAACTTATTCATGAATTATTTTGTTACCTAATTTACAAGTTTTAATCTCCATAACATTAAGGATATTGGAAAAGTAATTTTCACCCAATTTCCTCCCTTTAGGTGACGGCCTATCTGACAAAATCTGGCATTAGAGTTTTGGAATGGCCTGGGAATAGTCCTGACCTGAATCCCATTGAAAATTGTTGGCATATAATGGGTACAAAAATTGTTGCTCAGAAGCCTGCTACTAAGATAAAACTGCAGGAAAGCATTATTAGGGTCTGGTTGCATGAAATTGGCCAGGAGTTCATTCAAAAGTTGATATATTCTATGGCGGACCCTTGCAAGGCTGTCATCGCAGCTATTGGAGGATCTACTAAATACTGAAGTGATCCTTATGCATGTATACACACCTAAGTATATATAATATGACTTCAGTTACGTAGAATTTACACTAACTACAGAATTCGTGCATCTATTACTTTGTTCCAAGTTTTTTTAAATATTGCGTTTTTCACTTTTTTTCCCTTTTTCTAAATAATTATGTGTAAATCATTTATAAATCCCAATAAAATTTAATTGAGATGAATTCTACAACTGTATTTTATCGTAAAAATATCATCCTTCCATAATACTTGCACTTGAAAATCATTATTTGCAGCGTTTTCCACTTTTTCGCAGGTGATGCAGTTTTTTTGTCCGCCACTGTATATATATATATATATATAAGTGTATTGTATTATCCTGCTGAGTATATTAGATGAATATTATACATGAAAGCACTGTGTAAAAAAGTGTAATAAATACAGTATTTAATTATGGCCGCTGTAGGCAACCAAATTGCACAAATAGAAAAACTAAATAATAACAATTACTCCAACTGGTCGTTTAAATTAGAAAATTTTCTAACGCGTGATAATTTGTTTAAATTAATCACAGATGACATTCCCGCCACACCCGACGGTGACTGGGAAAAGAATAATGTCAGGGCACGCGCGACAATCAACCTGTGCATTGAAGATTCGCAAATTATTTATGTCAAGCACTTGACATCTGCGAAGCTCATCTGGGAAGCTTTACGATCAGTACACCAGAGAGCAGGCTTATCGTCAAAGCTCTTTTTACTTAGAAAACTATACTCACAAAAATTAAATGAGGGTGCCGACATGCAGGCGCATATTAACACCGTGTTGACTCTCAAAGATAAACTCAATGCTATTGGGGAAGAGATCAAAGATTCACAGATCGTTGCCTTGCTGTTATGCTCATTCCCCCACTCTTATGATACATTGGTGACGGCATCGGAAACAAGGCCGGAAACCAACCTTTCATTAGAATTCGTGAAAAACAAATTACTCGATGAACATCGCCACCGTTGCGAAAATCGCAACACAAGCTCTAGTTCACAAGAGACCGCCTACAAAACAACAAACAGGCCTAATAAACCCAGAAAATTCTGCACATATTGCAAGCGTGATAATCACGACCGTTCCTCCTGCTACTACTTAAAAAATAAAACAACAAATGCCCAAAACAATTACCACCCCAATAATTATAACAAAAATACTTCGGGAAACCACAAATCCACCCAAAACAGCTCAAAATCCAACTTTTGTTTTGGCAGCAAAATTGATATGGCGAAAAAAGAAACCGATCACTTTGAAGAAATAATTACCGAAAATAAGTCGTCGTTAGCCAATGCGGCACACGCGCTAAACTCTAACAAGTTTGTGGTAGACTCCGGGTGCACCAGACATGTCGTTTTGTCAAAAGAAAATTTCACAAAATTTATTCCCGGAAACTTTGGCGACATTATGATCGCGAACGGAAAAAGATTAGATTCTCAGGGATTAGGCGATATCGAAATAAGTAGCGAAAATAAAAACCACATAACCCTAAAGGACGTGCTCTATTGTCCCGAAATACAGAGTAATTTACTGTCAGTCAAAAAAGCCACAGAAAACGATATAAAAGTAATCTTCGAAAAAGAGACATGTTCGTTTATAAAAGACAATGTAACTATACTTAGTGCAAAGTTAAATAATAACTTGTACGAATTACAGACTAAAGATAACTACGGATATTCGATTCAAACACAAACGGTTTGTAAAAACAAAAACTGTATATCAATCTGGCATCGAAAATTGGGGCACAAAAATTTTGAAGCCATTAGAAGCCTCGTAAGAAATCAGTTGGCAGAAGGGGTGGAGATAAATGACTGCAAACATAGTACAATTTGCACTAAATGCATAGAAGGTAAATTAACAGCAATCCCCTACCCGAAAAAGGCCTCCAATAGATCTAAGGAAACGTTGGGCCTCATACATACCGATATCCATGGCCCGATGGAGACCAAAATAATAGGTAGTAAGAAATATTTCATCACATTTACCGACGATTTTAGCCGGTTCACCATAACCTACTTAATCGCACACAAATCGGAAGCAATAGATAAATTAAAGGACTACATCGCTCTGACTAAAAACAAATTTTCAAAATTAATCAAATCAATACGATCCAACAACGCAAAAGAATATCTAGGCGACAATTTTGAAAATTATCTGAGAGAAAATGGTATCGAACGCCAGCTAAGTATTCCATATTGTGCCTCCCAGAACGGAATTTCCGAACGAAAGAATAGAACTATTGTAGAAATGGCTAGGACAATGTTGTCGGATGCTAACTTCCCTAAACATTTCTGGGGCGAAGCCGTTATGACAGCAACATATTTAATTAACCGCCTACCGACAAAAGCAAACGTGAATGATACTACCCCCTACGAACTTTGGAATAAAAGAAAACCTAACCTTTCCAATATAAAAATGTTTGGATGTAAGGCATTTGCCTACATTGATAAGCCTAAAAGAAACAAACTTGATGAGAAAGCTGTAGAAGGGATAATGTTAGGCTGTGATTTTAGAAGTAAAGGGTATAGAATTTATACGGGAAATAACAATATAATGATCTGTAGACCCGTAAAATTCATAGAAGAGGGAGTTAATGATCAGGAAACTAAAGAAATTAGAGAAAATCTAGATAATGATCCAACCCCCGCAGAAAGCATAAAAATTGATTTGAAGGAAGATGAGGAAGATCAAATAATTGTCCCAACGAATGACATCGCCAAACCTAGAAGATCGGAAAGAAATAATAGAGGCGTACCTCCCGATCGCCTGGGAATTAGTGTAAATTTATGTCAGATTCAGGAACCGAAAACGTGGGCTGACTTACAAAATATCGAAGACGAAGAAATGAAAAATAAATGGCTAGACGCGACTAACGAGGAAATAAAATCTTTAAATCAAAATAAAACCTGGAAATTAGTCAAGCCGATTCCCGGCAAACGCGTCATAGGATGTCGATGGACATTCAAAGCGAAAAGAGGGGCTAACGGAACTGTTGAGAGATATAAAGCTAGATTGGTCGCTAAAGGTTATTCCCAAAAATATGGATGTGATTTTGACGAAACCTACGCGCCCGTAGTTGCACACACCACATTAAGAGCATTCTTAAATGCAGCGGTATATAAGAACTTAAAAATAACGCATCGAGACGTTAAAACGGCTTTCCTTCACGGTGACCTCGAGGAAGTAGTTTTTATGAGGCAACCCGAAGGATACATAAAGAAGGGGCATGAGGAATGGGTGTGTAGACTAAATAAAGCGATCTATGGGCTCAAACAAGCAGCTAGGGCTTGGAATATCAAAATTAGTAAATCCCTTAAAGATCTAAATTTTGAAGAATGTACTTCGGACAAGTGTCTGTACAAGAGAAATAAAAACGGAAAAATTACGTACATAATCATATACGTTGACGACATCCTCATTGCGGGAGATAAAAATGACATAGACGAAGTGTACACACAATTAAGTAAACAATACGAAATAAAAAACTTGGGAAATGTTACGCAATACTTGGGAATAAATATTAAAGAATTGAAAAACGGTAACTTAGAACTCGACCAACAAAAAAAAATAATGGAAATTGCGGAAAAGTTTAATTTAATAAACGCAAAACCTACTTACACTCCTATGAACACCAATTATTATAACTTAAACCCAGATAGTAAATTGATGCAAGTCAACAAAAATTATAGGCAGGCAGTAGGAACGCTTCTAAACATAGCAACATTAACACGACCCGACATAGCAGCTATTGTAAATATTCTGGGTAGGAGGAACGAGTCGCCAAGAGAAGCAGACTGGGACGCCGTTGAAAAACTCATCAGATACCTGATGACTACTAGACATTTAAAATTCATAATAGACAAATCAAAACCACCAGTACTAATGGTGTATAGTGATGCCGACTGGGCAAGTGATAAAATGGACAGAAATTCCACCACTGGAAATCTTTTCAAATTAGGGAACAATGTTATCACATCGCTCTCTAGAAAACAGAACTGCGTGGCATTATCATCCACGGAAGCGGAATACATCTCTGCATCCACAGCAACACAAGAAATCCAATGGCTGTTAAACATCCTAAACGATCTCGAATTACCGCAACAACTCCCGATAGCGGTGTACGAAGACAACATATCAGCCATAAAACTAACCAAAAACGAAAAGGCCCACACGAGGAACAAACACATTGATACCAAATTCCACAATATAAAACATTTACAAGAAAGTGGAATAATAAAGATGATTTATTGTCCGTCCGAAAGGATGATCGCCGACTTACTAACCAAACCCCTTCCCAAACCTCATTTTGAGACTTTGAGAAAAGAACTGCAATTAGCACAACCATCGGTTTCCAACGAAAAGTAGGGGTGTTGGAAGTAAGCAACAACTGTGTTCAGGGTTTCCTTGAGAAACCTGGTTGTGAGATATACATTTTGTGTGTTTGTGTACTCTTTGTGAAAACATTTACATAACATTTGTTGAATGGTTCAAGACATTTGAAGTAGGAATCCAGTTGAAGGAAGTACTTCCAACCGCTCATGGTAGATGGCAGCACCACGGATTTCTGTTCGAAAAACATTTAATTAACTTTTTGAGAAATCTGCATAGTCAACAATTTTCTATTGTGTTTGAATACTGTTAATGTAGACTTTCGATGTACTTTTCAGTTCCCCGCAGATCGTGGTCATGATAAGCTGGTAAAATCCAAACTATGTATTTCATGATTAATTAATTATCTGAAAGCTTCTGTGCTTCAGATTAACGAATGTGATTTATTGTTTGAAAGTGTAACATCCTGTTTTTCATCAGTTACATTAATGTTCAGTGTTAGAATAAATTTATTAATCCAGAAGCAACGTGTCACTCTCGATTGATGGATAGTCCAGAATTATCTTAATAATAAATATTATTAACAAATCATTATCATTTCAGCTGTCAATAGTGAGCAGCTACCAGCGATCTGTGATTGTGCTATCGATGAAGATAACAAGGTAAGGAATAATTATTTCCTTTATTACTGAATGTTGTTATAATCAGCAATGTGCTACCGAGTGCCGCATCATTTTTCATTATTAATTCTTTTAGTTTGTTTGTTTGTTAGTTTGCTTCTGAGTCTAAAATACTGTTGATATATTGAATATATACTATAATTCAAAAGACAAATTAAATTAACTGCTGATCAGTTCTTTGTAATTAAAATAAGAAAACTTTTAACTTAGGAACGCACATACATTGAAAGTTCGTAAATAAAGAATTTTTTCATGACAAGTTTTATTTTACAGAAAAGAAAATTCTTGTTATATATTTTATCCATATGTTTGGTATGTACTTGAGTTGAAAATTTCCAAAAAATTCAAATCCGTCGAAATTTTTACTCTATCTTCAATAGTTTTAAAAATGAAAGATTTGATTGGACATCAAAAATCTCCCGCAATCCCAGGAGAATTTTCTGTCACAAATCAAACCTCCTAACACTGCGGGGGGTCATAGGGTTGTACACTGATTTATTCCAATCGCCAAAATTTTGCCAGAAAGTTATTTTGCGAAGAGATACAAGTTAAGTTAATATTACAGGTATTTATTATAAAAATGATTATACATTAAGCTAAATCAATTTTGTTTAATCAGTAAATCGTTTTTCAATGGAAAAATCTAAAAAAATCAGATTTAAAGTACTTTTTCTTTCAAATTCAGTAAAGACCTATTTCTTCTCGCGGATGTATACTTTTCTCTAGTATAATCTGCACTGCCAAGTTACCTTTGCGCAACTTTAATGTGAAAGTAGCTTTTAACGACTTCTCTACTTCTGCTTTTAGGGGTGAAAAAGATTCAGATTACGGCAATCCCAACCCCATATTTTAAGAAGATTTTCTCTTGGGATTACCTTCATATATATATATATATATATATATATATATATATATATATATATATATATATATATGAATCCCTCCCCCCAAACTCTTATTTCCGAATCTACTGAAACTAACTAAAATTATGAAAAAATTAGATATTGTCAAGGACAAAACATTGAGGAATTATATGCAATACGGTACAAAATTTCGCTTAAAAAGGATAAATACAAGGGATTTTATAAAAAAACGATTAAAAATCAACGTTGACATGTTTATACATAAATTAATGAGCAAGTTTTGCTTGCCGGAAATTGCTTTTTTGGAATGGAAACATAATGTATTGAAGGATTTGAGTTCAATTTATTGCGGTAAAACGGGGGGGGATTTCGATAGAAGATTATAATTCATTAAAAGAATCTATTAAGGATTTACAGAGTAATTTTGTTATAACTTATATAGATAAAGCTAATACAAATTTTGCAATTATTTGCAAAAAGTTATACAGTGACCAACTAAAACAAAGTTATAATAAAAAACATAATTACAGGTTATTAAATACCAATGTAAAAGAGACAGAAAGAAGAATTGGCGCATTTTATAAAAGGTTAAAATACACACAACGTAATAAAGAATTACCTTATATGGTATTGATTCCTAAATTTCATAAAGACCCTCCCTGTTGCCTTTCGTACAATTACTTGTGGTTTTGGAACTTATTTAGAAGTTGCTAATAAAAAGTTTTTGGATATTTTGCAGAGTTTATTTGATGTGGCATTAAAACATAATAACACTTGTATTATAAAAAATAGTATTGAGTTACTTAATAGATTGAAAGGTTTGAGTAATATCAAAGGTTTATATGTTTATGATTTTGAAGATTTATATAATAACATTGATTTAATAGATCTTAAAAATAAAATTGATTTTTTTAAGCGTTACAATACTTTGGGTAAAGATCTGGATCATTTAATAAATTTATTTAATTTTGTAGTTAATGAAAATTACTTATTTGACGGTAAACATGTGTTTCAGCAGATTAAGGGCAGCTCGGTACTTGTAGATATTTATTTATTTTTATACGAAGTTAATGATACATTAAACAAGGATTTTTTAAGTTTCAGATATATTGATGATGTCTTGTTGGTAAAGATTAACGATTCCAACAGTGAATTAAATTTTGATTATTACCCCCAAGGTTTGACATTAAAGAGAACTTCATATAACACAAAACATGTAAACTATCTTGACCTTGCTATCGACATCGAGAGGGATGACTTGCGTACTTGCATTTACGATAAGAGAAATGATTACAAATTTGAAACAATCAAGATATTAAATTTTAATTCTAATGTACATATTTCAATTTTTAGAAATATATTTATCAACAGTTTAATTAGGATAGCAAAATTAAATTCTGAACATGATAGTATAATGAGTGACATAATAAATCTCTATCACGGTGCATTGGTTCAGAGTTATCCTATTGCTTTGTTAAATAGTTTGGTGAATAGTTTTGTCAAAGGTAAAGAATACAGTGATACTCTCCTTTTGGCGATTAAAAACATCGCCAAGTGAGTGTAGGTTTTATAAGGAGCTTCGTCCGGCTGAGTCGTTCTTTTCATCTTGGTTTAATTTTTCCTACGGTTAGTTTAGTTGTGACAGGCATGGGGGAAGTTTCATGTGTAATGCCGGTATAACCCAGCATGCAGGTCTTTAGCCCTGCAGCCTGTCTCCATTGGTTGTGTTTTTTCTGCTTGTAGTTTTGTTTAAAGTATTGTTAGTTCGAATTTTTATGGTTATTTGTTTGTTTTCTCTGCCGTTTCAGTAGATTTGGATTTGAAGGTATGGTATGTGGTTTTCGCATTATATATATATATATATATATATATATATATATGAATCCCTCCCCCCAAACTCTTATTTCCGAATCTACTGAAACTAACTAAAATTATGAAAAAATTAGGGCTAGGAGTTTATTTAAACCTCGCAGAAAAACTATAGCAATTTTCCTATGTAAGATAGTTTTTGAGAAAAACTCATTTTTCCATTACACACAAACTTTACTTTTCAGGCAGTTAGAGGGAGAGTTGATTGGTGCTCGAGAAATGTATCGAATTCGAAGCAGAATCATCCAAGGATATTTGGTAATAATTTTTTTTAAAAAATATTGGTAATTAGTTGTTATATTAATTATATTACTTGAAAAAAAAATTCTTTTTATGTATCATGTAGGGTATTGTTCTAAAGATATCATAACATTGAATTCAAAATTATATTTGTTTTAATTTTAGGTATTGTATTTTCAGAGATATTGTTGAAAGTACACTGGAAAAATATGCCCACCTCTCCCAATCCTATTTCCGAATCATTGAAACTAAAATTATGAAAAAATTAAGGATAGGAGGAGTTTATTAATTAGTAAATTATTAGTATTAATTAGTAATGTACGGAACCCTTTGAGTGTGAGTTATACTCGCACTTGACAGATTTATTTTCACTTTCTTTGACTTAAAGAAAAAAAAAAAAAAAGTAGGCTGATTTCAATTTAAAATTTAAAGAAAATTTTAAAAGAATATAGTTACTTGCTAGATTGATGTTTAATGCAATTTATTTAATTAATTTATATCTAATAAAACTACAGTAGAGTCCCGCTATTCTGAACTAATTGTGACTGGACATTGTTTGGTTTAGCGGGAATTTGGATTAGGCGGATTTCATTATTAATAATCAACGTATTGACTTGTTAAGGCATAAACTAACTGCAGGGACATCTGCTAGTGTTAGCTCTATACAGCGTTGATCGGCTCGTGGTAAACAGGTTCAGTAAAAGTGGGAAGGGAAGGGCAGGGCAGTGACCTTCGACAACTCATCACCCCACCCTACCTATCCTCTCCCTCCTGCGTTCCAAGAATTAGTACCAGGGTTACTGCATTTCCGCTGCCACAGATTATTGGCGTATAGATTCCGTGTTTTCACGAACGTTGACAAATGATATTGAAACTCCCCTCCCAGTCAGTGTTTATTCTAAAGGAGTTTGATGAACTGTGTACGGTTATTGCAAATTTATTGTGAAAAATTGTGGTTCCATGAGTATTGAGTTACTACTTTACTGAGTCACTGTGTCTTTTTTATTTATGTTCGTAGTCCTTAACGTCAAATGTTAAACATGGCAAGTAAACGAAGTCGTTCTTTGTGTACTTTAAAAGAAAAATTTCAAGTGTTAAAAAGATGGACAAGAGAGAAAGTTCAAATAAATTATCACTCGGATATGGTGTCTGAAAAGAAACGATTAGTGACTGAAAAAAATTGCCTTAAAATTGAGCAGTTTTGTTCTGCTTCAAGTGAAAAAACTCTTGAAAAACTGCAAAAAACGACTGTGTCTTCATATGAAAAACTTGACTAGGCCTTTTTTCTTGTGGTTCGCTCAAAAAAGACAGAAAGGAATCCCCATTTCTGATCCTTTGGTAGAAGAAAAGGCACTTCAACTGAACAAGCTAGTGGATGGAAACGTTACAACTAAATCAGGTGAAGATTGCTATTTTGTATTTGGAAATGGTGGTGACAAAGGACATTCAGGCAAAAAGACTGTGCAGCTCTACTGTAATATTTCAAATAATATTCATTTGTAAAGTTCATTGCAGAAATTTAAAATAGAAAAGAAAAATTTTGATTACAAATTTCTTTGACTGCACTATAAAATTTAAAATATTGTAAATGGAGAAATGATTTTCATGAGCCATTATTTTTCAATAAACATTTGTGGTGTAGTCCTAAAAAAACAGAGGGTACATGCTCTATACAGAAGGCATACACTAGAGATTATACACTACAGCTATGGAGGGTATATGGAGTTTCTATAAAGAATGCAGAAGGTATACAACATATACCCTTCACTACATCTCTGCTATATATCCCAATAGATAATAATCAAATTTTAATTGCTTAATAGGCGTAAAGCCAACATAGTGAAAAAGTACTCAAGCCGGGACCTATTAAGCAATTAAAATTTGATTATTATAAATGCAAGGCATGCAAAATTTTCTATGGAAAATCCAAAGTATTAAATATCCCAATAGATATTCATCATTTCAGTTTAGATAAGTTTACCCAGTTTCATAGACCATGATGGTTCTAGGTGGTCCCCAATCATTTTCAATAAGTTCAGAAGTTAGGTCTAAAAATTTCTGTAAATAATTGATCAATATTTGTACCTTACAATAACAAGAACAATTCCTAAAGACCGATTTTTAAAGAAAACTATAGCGAGTTATTTTTATCACAAATGTGATTAAAAAAATATATATTATAAATGTAGACAACAGAAGCTGTTTCAGAATTTCTAAAATTCCATCTTCAGTGCAAAGTTAAAAACAAATGCATGAGAATATGGGGTAAGCATGTTGCTTATGACCAAAAGCGAAATGGCTATTTTACTTTAGCATTTTATCTATTTGTATTTTAGTATATTAGCATAATGTTTCATCCATTTATTTTAAATATAGTGAAACCTATCAAAAAACAATTTATGTAATCATAGTAGATTTCTTATGAATATTAATGTAAAGCAACCCAGTTTACAATGGTAATTAGTTATGATATTAATGTCTATAATGATGATAGTGTCTTTTCAAACTGATTATATATTTGTCTCTAAACACTGAAAAGTGGAGAATTTGGAAAAAATAATTCATACTGCAGATTACAGAGCTAAGGCCAGCTTTGTTGTGTACAATTTTTTTTTTTTTTAATACAAAAGAGAAATGCTGAAACTAAAATCTAGTGCCTAATCGGTGATATCATTTTAGTGGTAGATAAGCACAATACATGCGCCATACATAGGGTACACACACCATACAAATCAGTTACAACTATTGTTGCCTTTTCCAGAATGGTAAAAAGTAGGACAGATTAAAAAAAAAAGGTGGGATAACTTCTCAATTAAGACATATAAATACAATACAGGTTTCTTTCACCAAATTAAATTTATGCAAATTAAACACCACCTTAAGGCTACAGTAAGAAGTTAGATAAACATGTAAGGTTTCGAGTAATTATCAAATATTTTTATACAAATCAGTTTTACAAATGATAAATATTTTAAAAACATAACGGCCACAATACAGAAAAAAACAAACACAGTTACTTAAACACTGGCAAGTTTCCGTTGTTAAATAAATATTTACAGACTCTAGTGTCAACATACAATAATAAAATATTATTGAATTGAGTAACTTTTTTCTTAAATATCGCATGAAAACAATATGTGGATTTTAATTTTACTTAGACAGGAATTATAGTTAAGCCTCTTCAGAAAGTATTGTCTTAAGGGGCCACTTCACTGATACGCACCGATCGTGAAATCCAATGACACCGTATTGAACAATTTAAATATGTTATGACTCACTACTTAATATAATTATCAAAATACAGTTTTCACTATCAAAAAGTATACAACAGATGCCCACAAAGTATATATTTTTAAAATAACTCCTTAAATTTTAAGTATTTAAAAAAAGAATTTTTAAATTTTATCGTCAACATAAAAATACTAATTTAAGGAAATAATATATTTTTAATGTCATCAGCATTGGATTGATGTTTCATCAGCTTTAGATGTCTCTTTTCTGATGGTGTGGAAACCATTTTTCAATAATTATATTACATAAAGAGTAATCACGTATTTAAATTTTTCCATAGACATGGGATCCCAAACATGGGATTTTATGATTAAGGGGATCAATAAAGCAGATCCTTAGTCAACAATTGGCTTAAAAAAAATCACATTAAAAGTTAGAAGATATCAAGTCTTTCAAAATTAATGTTTATTTATTTTTCTTAAAATTTTCAACATCAAACATCGAACAAGGAGTAGTGTGATACAGGTGCATATCTGCCAACATTTCAACTTTGAAAACAGTAAAATTTTTATGATGTTCTTCAAAACACATAACATTAAAAATATATGCAATGAAAACTGTATTATGGTTTATTATGCACAGGTTATTTGAATGTTTAGTTATATTAAGATTTTTTTTTTATATCACTTATCTCTGTGAGAAATTTTAACATCCAAATTATACATGGTGCAATGAACAAGATATCAAAGAGAATAAAAGGGAAACATATGAGGGAAACAAAGAGGCAAAATTCAAGGTCATTTTAAAATTAAGAACACTATACCAATCTCAAGATATTAATTCGTATAAAGGATTAAAAAACTACATACCAATTCAGATCCTTCAGAAGTAATTTTGATAGCCATAACTCCTCTAGATTTTTTAACATAAGCAGCATTGTCACCAAAAATAAGATCTTCAATAGCCGTCAAATTGCCAGGAGAAGCCTAAAATAAAATTCAAATTCAATAAACCCAAAAAATTAAGACTAAATTATAAGAAATGATTACCACTGATTAAAAGAAAAAATAAAGAAACATACAAACACAGCTATTTTTTCCTGTTTGTCTCAGTACTCCATTAGTTGCCAAAGCTCCCGTTGTGGGAACATATGCTTTTGATTTTTTCCCCTTAAATTATTTTAAAGCAATTCATAAACAAAACTTCTTATATTAAAACAAACAGTATTTCATACATTTTTTTCAGAATAATATTTTTAATTTTTCTATTTTTTCAAGATTTTTGAAATTTAAGAAATTTTGTTTTTTTCTAGGGTAGATGTGCCAGTAATGGACCCCCTTCCAGTAATGGGCCACTTTCAAAGTTTTTGATTTATAAAAAAATAACCAATAAAAATTTAGCCTTTTATATATTTTTTCATAATTCCTCCTTGCTTGTTTTATAATCTGGGTTATTGTTGACACTCTTAATCAAACCAATCAGGAAGCAGAAAATAATGTTTCACAGTTCCACAGATTTTCTGTGAAAATCTTAATGAACATGCTAAGAGCTGGCTTCACTTAAACAACTGAAATCTTTTTTATTTTCTTGAAAAAATTGCATGTTTTTGTTTAGACAATAATAGAAAACTTTGAATTTTACATACTAATGGCAATTTACAAAATTTCATTTATTTTTCAGGTTTTAGAACCATGGCCCATTACTGGAATGCTTAATTAGTCAATTTCCAGTAATGGACACCCCATGTGGACATTACTGAAAAAGCAATTTCAGTAATGTTCATAGTGCATATATTTTTGTTATTTAACTGAAAAGCTAAGTAGTCAAATTTTAATTTTTTAATTTTACTTACCAGACTGTAATAATACATTTTTTTTTATTAATTTCATGTAATTAATAATTTTTTTTAGATTGCTATCAAATTATTTTTTGTAAACCTTTGGTACCTTGCATATTTTATAATGTGGCAATTAACACCCATCAGCAACAACACCCATGTGGCAACTAACACCCACAGGAAGCAGACAATAATCTTTAAGGGCATGGGAAAATGAGGGGCTCATGGGGTTCACACTTTCCCCATTTAAAAAAAGACAAATTTTTAAGTCATAACGAGTGCTTAAAAATTTATTTTCTGTCTTAAATGTTTCATTATTCAGCTCTGACAAAAGAACTACATACATAAAAAATCCCTATAATATTAAATTTATAGTAGCAATGAAAGTAGTAAATCTGCAGATCAGGGGGCTCAAATGTCAGTTCTGATATTTTATTTTGAAATAATTTTATTTAGTATTTAAAAAAACATTCAACCTACACTTTCATTTATTTGATATTATTTTATACAAATTGCTAAAAGTAATATAGGGTAGATGTGCCAGTAATGGACACCCTTAAGGAATTTCTTTAACAATTATTTTTTAATTAATAGTTATAATTGTTGTATTCAACATTTTTTAATATTATATTACTCTACCAACAATATTTAACCATGCTCATAGTCACATTTCCCAATGTGAATCTAAATTTAATTGTAAATAACAGAAATAAATCAAAACACCCTAAATTCCAGTAATGGACACCTCACAAAAAGTAATAGATAATTGATATTATGATTGCATTTAAAACTAGAATTTAAAGATAGCATATTAATGATATAAATAAAGCTGAATTTTTATTGGTTATTTTTTTATAAACCAAAAACATTGAAAGTGTCCCATTACTGGAAGGCGGTCCATTACTGGCACATCTACCCTATAAAGCAGTTTTAGGAAGTTTAACTGTTAAGAATAAAAAGAAATATGATTCCATGCACTGGTACTTCAAGACACTTAAAAAAAATCTTTTTCTTTTGTTAAACTAACCCTTCTAACCCCCCCCCCCCTCAATGACTTAATAATTTGATAGATATAATTCTTTGAAAGTTAGTATTTTAAACCTTCTATCTAAAATAATTAAAATATTGATCTTGTGATAGTGACAATAATTAATTTAAACAGTGAATTATTCTCATAAATATTTTATTAATTATTGATATCCTAATTGTTAAATTTATTTTAAAATGACTATTTTATTTCATTAATATGCTTTCATGAAATTCTGGTTTTAAATGCAATCATAAAATCAATTACCTATTATTTTTTGTGGGGTGTCCATTACTGGGTGGCCCATTACTGGAAGAGAGGTGGCCCATTACTGGAATTTAGGGTGTTTTGATTTATTTCTGTTATTTACAATTAAATTTTGATCCACATTGGGAAATGTGACTATGAGCATGATTAAATATTGTTGATAGATTAATATAATATTAAAAAAAGTGGACTATAATAATTATAACTATTAATTAAAAAATAATTTTTAAAGAAATTCCTTAAGGGTGTCCATTACTGGCACATCTACCCTACTATCTTAATTAAGCAGAGTAAAAAATCAAAAATATGTTTTTAATTTTTCAGTTACAATTTATATTTAAAATAAACATCTTATTTAATAACATATTCAAAATTCAATTGTAAATAGATTAATTTAAAGTTATGCTAGACTCATTACTTTTGAACGCCACAATGGAAACTTTAGCAATTTAAGGTAGCTTTTCGCACCAGTTTGGCTGGGGGCACACTTTTTAGTAAATTCGCTTTCCAACAAAGTTTTTTTTAACATATGTCGACAAAGAGAATGGTTAGTTTTTATGAATTTTGTAAACATTATGACTAAGAACAAGTATAATGATTAATAACTGTATTTAACAGCTATTTATATTGTTTTTTATAAACAGTAGTGTATCAGTGATATTTGAATGTGCAATACTATTTGAAAAAAAGTCAAGAATCTTTTAGAATAAGGTTAGATTTCATACAATGCATTAATAATACCATAAAAAACAAAACGTATGTGTATTTTTTTGTACATTTTTTCATACATATATTAGAAAAAAGAAAAAAAGAAAGTGGAAATTTCTACTGATGGGAACTATAAGAAAAAACTGACTATGTGGTTGTGTTATTTCAAAATATTAAAAAGTAATTTCAGAATTCCTTAAAACAAGAAACTATAGTGAAATAAAGAGATAATAATGTAGTATGCTTAGAAGCTAATTCTGGTAGATACTTCTTTAGACAGATTGACACAAAATATACATAACATGAAAAGAAAATTTATTTAACACAGTTCCTACCCGTCCGTCCCTATGGGTGGTCCCGAATCAGCCCCTTCAGTAGAGAAGGAGACCAGGAGCCCGGCATTGTGAGATGTTCTTGTGGGTTTTCTGGTGCCCCTCTGGTCGGCAGTAGGGTTAAAACCCAAGGTATCATTTTAGCAGAGTGGAAAAAACAAGTGAATTCTGGAAAATACAAACTGTGCAATAAAGTTTATGAACCAATTTGATAAGCATGCAATCTTAAAAATGTTGAAGACGATGTTGAAGAATTAAGCAACATTGACGATTTTTAAACCTTATAAATAAACGTAGTGCCATTATACATTAAACACACTATAATCTCTGCTAAATTTCATCCAAATTGGGGGAAAATACGTCTCAGACTTGACTAAATACATCACGAGAGCAGCTAGAAACTTCATCGTACCTCACATACTCTGAAAGTGAAATCGCTGTCCCTTTAAACTGGAACGAAAACCTATCAGCCAATCAGGAACAAACATGTGATTTGCATAAGTTGAAAAATTATTAACATTTTTTTACTTTCATTTACATAAAATTTATTAAATATTAGCAAGAATTTAGAAAACTACTTTAAGTATAAAAATGACTTTAAAAATGGCTTTTTACTTATTTATTAAATTTAAACAACATTTTTAACTTAAAGGAAAATGAATGTGAGCGAATGTGATCACAAGCAAAAATGCCGAATACGATCCATGACCGAGAAGCGGCGCAAAACAGCTCAACCGAGCTGATGTGGAAGAAAAAACATAAACAAAACGCTGGAACGGCAGCTGACGGGAGGGAAAAAGAAAAGCGGTAGCTAAATTCAAGTTACTCTTACAATAAAATGAAATGAAATATTACAAAAAAAATGCTTGGGAAATATCTTCCCCACAGAATGCCCCTCTTTCCCATTCATTTTTGATTTCTGTTTCAAAGTTCATTACAATTCTTGTAATTAACAGGATTTTTTTTTTTTTTTTTTTTTTTTTTATGAGAAAGTTCATTACCACAAAAATATTTCTCTAAATCTAAGAAAAGAGTCCTTGACAAGTGATTCGGTCAGCATATCAGCATAATTTTCTTTTGACATGACATGTTTAATGTCAAAAAGACCTTGGTTGTACCAGTCTCGTATAAATTTATATTTCAAGTCTCTTAAAGAATTTGGGTGGTTAATCCACCGGGCTCAAATGGTAAAGTAAAAGTAAACTGACTCTGAATAAGAGGATGGCTTAAATTAATAAATAACATTTATTAAACATACTTTAACATTATAAGAATTAACAAACAGTCTGGCATACTTGCACAGACATTTAAAAATAACTAAAACAAAACATCGTACGATATGCAGCTGCCACATAAGCAAAAAGAGAAGAGAGCAGACAAGTCATGCAGTGGTATTTAAGCTAGTTATTCAACACATGCGCAGTCATGGCATCCAATCAGGAAACGGCACCTGGCAATGCATACGTAGGAGCAAGAAAAACATGTGTTTTTGTTTACGCTAAGAGATCGCGTATCGTCGTACGTACGATCGCGATAGAAGCACTTAAAGTAGAATATTTCAGTGGCGCGAGACCTAAAAGGAAAAAACAACAAATATGGGGAAGTTAAGCTTCCACATTAAGGTTTTCACAACATAAGGCCCCCTCTCGCGATCACTGAAATCCCAAGAAAAAAAAAACACAAATTTCTAACAAGACATGCCCCCCTTAATATTTAATATAACAAATTTTCCTTAAAAAAACAAGCATTACGAAATTGCAAAAGGACTCCTAAATTTAAAAAAAAACTTGCAACAAAAACCGTCAAATCCGCTCCTGATCCAAAAGCCAAGACTGCTTACAACAATCATCCCATTTAAGGATACATATAAAACAAGTCATTCAAAAAAAAAAAAACCTTTTAATATGTGGCATAAAAGCATCAAGAGATTACATGTAAAAAAAAAATCTTTACAATTCAAAAATATCAAATGAGACACCAGGAGATATACCTAAAACATTACAATTATATCATAACCTCAGAGTATAATACTTTAAAATTTCAAAAATATGCCATAAAATTTTATTACACTTATATAAATAGTCTGGAAATGAAATCATTAACAGACATTTTAACTAGAGCTTTTGTGAAAATATCTGCAAGATTATCTGTACTTCTTACATAAGATAAATTAAATAGCTTTTCAGACACCAAATCTCTTAGAAAATGCAATTTAACGTCAATATGCTTTGACCTAGCATTTTCAATTGGTGACTTGCAAAAGTCAATAGCAGATTTATTATCACAACAAAGTTCATATTGTGTTATTTCATTCCCAAATAACCCCATTTCAAAACACTCTAGAAGTATATGTCTAACCCAAGTGATTTCTTTTGCAGCCTCAGTAAGTGCAGTAAACTCAGCTTCCATTGTGGAAAGGGCAACAGACTTTTGTTTGAAAGTCTTCCAAGAAACAGGTGACTGACCAATAAACAACACAAAACCCCCCATACTCTTCCTATCATCACGATTAGTGGCATAATCTGCATCACTATAACATGTGACACTAAGGTTATCAATCTTAGATAAGTCAAGCTTTCTTTCTCTGGTTGTATACAAATAACCAAGTAGCTTAACTAACCCGTTCCAATGAGTAGGCCCAGGGTTTTCCTGAAATTGTGAGAAAAGGTTTATTGCAAAACAAATGTCAGGTCTAGTCCTGTTAGCTATAAAAGCGAGACATCCAACAAGGCTGCGATATGGAATATCTTGCATTTCATTTAGCTCTATATCATCTTTTGGACAATCTAACTTTGAATACACAACTCCTTTAGAAATTGGGAGAGATGTAATTGGAGGTTTATACTCTTTAAACATATTGTAAACCTTTTCAATGTAACTCTTTTGATGAATGAAAAGATTACCCCTCTCTTCAAACTCTACACCTAGGAGTTTCTTAGTGCGTCCTAACAATTTAAGATCAAACTTAGATTTTAAGAGATCTATGACTTCAGAAACCAATGTTTCTGTTTGTCCAAAAATGATAATATCGTCCACATACAACAATAATAGAACCTTTCTTTTAAATATAAAAATGCAATTTGCCCATTTTAATTTCTTAAAATTTAATCCCTCAAGTGCATTCCGAAGCTCGAAATACCATTCACGACCACTTTGTTTAAGGCCGTAAATAGCCTTTTTCAGGCGGCAAACATACTCAGACTTCTCACTGACATAGCCCAAAGGCTGACTCATAAAGACTCTTTCAGATAAATTCGCATATAAATATGCACAGTTTATGTCAATTTGATGATGAATCCAACCGAAAAAACAGACTAGTATACTAAAAAATAATCTAATAAGGGAAAAATCAACTACTGGGCTATATACTTCCTCGTAAGATATGCCTTTTTCCTGCTTAAAGCCTTGTGCTACAAGCCTAGCTCTATAACGAGCAATCTCGCCTTTCTCATTACGTTTAATGGAATATACCCAGCGGTTACCTAAAACTTTCTCTTCTTTAGGTTTGGGAACAAGTTCCCATACTTGCCTTTCCTTCATGGTTGTTATTTCATCATCCATCGCCTTAGACCATTCTTTTCTAAAAGGAGAACGCATAGCTTCAAAATAAGAAGATGGTATTTCTACTTCCGTTATGTTAGCTTCATAGTGTTCAGTTTTGGGACGTGGTTCTAAACCAGAATAATCATCTTTGTTTCTAAAACTAAAAAATTCCTTTCGATAATCAATATTTCTGGCTTTACAGTAATTCTCAACATCTCTATAAGATCGAAGTTTAGTATTGGAACCCTCCACACCATAATATATATCATTGCGGGACTTATCTTTTCTCATAATGGCTTCTCGGACCCATTTAATAGCTTCACAAGGGGTTTTTTCAGTTTCATTCAAATCCCGGTCTGGGTGTTCATCTCCTGACTCTTCAGTTTCGGAACTTACTTCAGCTTCCTTTTTGGGAGTGCTTTGTAACTTTATAGAGTTTTGTGGTATAATCTGATCAAATTTAGATTCAGAATCAGATTCTTCATTATCAATATAACGATTTTCAACTCCTGACAAAACTTTCCCATTCTCAGAATTACAGTCCATGAAGCCCAGGATGCGACCACTGTACATTTCTCTCTCATTGAAATTCACATTTAAAGTTTCCTCGACAACACCCCTTTCAGGATTATAAATTCTGTATCCCTTTGTCTGTCCTGCATAGCCAACCATGATACCTTTAGTTGCACGCATATCAAATTTTTTTCGTAGTTGCCTGGGGATCCCTATAAATGCAGTGCATCCGAACGGTTTTAAATGACTCACAGAAGGACGTCTCCCACCGTATAATTCAAATGGCGTCTTTAATTGGCCTTGATGGACAACTCTATTCCAAACATATGTGAAACAGACAGCTGCCTCAGCCCAAAATTTTTCTTCTTAACCACTATCCTTCAACATTGTTCGAATGCCATTATTTATAGTGCTATTAAATCTCTCAGCAACCCCGTTTTGTTCCGGCGTGTACCGGTTCGTCTTCTGATGATCTATTCCCTCTTTTTCAGTAAGCTGTTTAAATTTGTAATTGCAGTATTCCTTTCCATTATCTGACTTTATGGCCTTAATTTTCTTTCCAATGAACCTTTCTGCTCTGTTTTTAAATCGAACAAAAGTATCAAAGACCTCATCTTTATGTTTAATTGGGAAAACGGCAGCCTTTTTAGAAAAATCGTCTATGAAAGAGACAAAGTACCGTGATCCCCCAATTGAAGGTACTGGCATTGGGCCACACACATCGGTAAAAACAAGTTCAAGAGGCCCACGTGTTCGGTTTCCCGGCAATGGCTTAAAACTTACTCTTCGTGTCTTTGCCAAACGACAAGGTTCACAATTTAATTCCTGATTTTTCAGTTTAGGTAACCCACGAACTACATTATTTTTACTGGTATCAACTATATAATTTGTGTTGATATGACAATATTTCTTATGCCAAATCTCAAGATTTGATTCCTTAGACTGAGTTAAATTTACATGCTCTCTGATAACACCGGGGTATTTTGGTCTAAGAAAATATAAACCATTTTCTCTTTTTGCAAAGAAGTCCAATTTTCCTTTATTATTATACACGAAAATCTTTCCATTCTTGCCAACAAATTTCCCTCTTTTTTTATCTATGGCACATCCTGCAAATAAATTTCTCCTCAATCTAGGTGAATAAAGAACATTGTTCAATGTTATTTTCTTCTGGGTACCTTTTATATTTACCAAAAATTCCACTTTGCCAATTCCCTCAACTGAGCAAGACTCTTCACCGATAGCGACTGATACTGTTGTATCTACTACTGGCCTAAGCTCAACAAACAAATTTTTATTGTGGCAAAAATGAGAAGAAGCAGCAGAATCCACAACCCAAGACAAATCATCAGGACCATTACTACCTTGACTGTAGTTAGCCTCTACAATGTAACTTGAATTGTCTTGGTTAAAATTCCCCTTTGGTTTAAACTTCTTAACCTGAAATTTACCAGAATTTGGCTTCTTTTCTGGGCAATTAGAAGCAAAATGGCCTAATTTAGAACAATGGAAACACTTAATGTCTTTCTGTTTATTAAATTTAAAATTGCTATTATTCCTATTTCCTTGTTTATTAATTTTGACTTTATAAGCAGATGCATCTACACGTTCAAGGTCAATGTTACACTGTCTTAACCTATCGTCCTCAACCAACAACTCTTTTAATACATTGTCAAAAGTAAATGTTTTGTCATCCCATCTATAAATTGACTGAACAATCCCTGAAAATTTGGATGGCAAAAACCGGATAAGTTGAAAAGACTGGTACATTTCTTCCATTACATGTTTTGCGTCTGCCAATTCATTAACTACCTTTTTAAGGTTAGCTGCATAAATACTAATGTCATCCCCTGTGCCAAACCTCAATGAGAAAAATTTGTCCAATAAACTCACAATCCTACTGCGAGACGTTGGCTGGTAACGCTCCTTTAATTTCCTCCATGCATCCCCAGCATTTTTAGTGTCACTTATTATACTACGATATGGTTTCTCAATATTTAAATAAATTGAGGTATATGCCCTATCCCTACACAATTCAAAGTCACGAAGTTCCTTTCCAGTTAAATCTTTAGGTGTTTCAAGGTCTGGTTTTTCTACAAATTGCCAAACTCCACGATCCATCATATACACCTGTATTTCCTCTGCCCAAGTAGCATAATTGCTACTGTTAAGTTTTTGGATAGCAAACTCCATCCTATAAGCTCATGGGGATAATTAAATATGCATATCTCAATACAATATTAATAAACCATTCAACAATATTAAAACCTACTAACCCTTCAAAAAGAACCATTTAACAACAATACATACATTAAATATACAAAATAAATGAAGTAAAAAAAAATTCATTAATTACTCAAATTTAATCAACCGTTAATTACTCAAATTTAATCAACCATTAATTACTCAAATTTAATCAACCATTAATTACTCAAATTTAATCAACCATTAATTACTCAAATTTAATCAACCATTAATTACTCAAATTTAATCAACCATTAATTACTCAAATTTAATCAACCATTAATTACTCAAATTTAATCATTAACTATTTAAATTAACTATTAATTATCCATATTAAATTAATTATTCACTGTTTTATTAAAAATACAATTCTATATTCAAACCATTTCAATATAAAATATTTAATTAAAAACTTTCAATTAACAACTTTAACAAATCTTTCTTTTTTTTTTCTTTAAATCTATTTAAAATTTTAAAATTCTAAAAAAAACAAATTCTAACAATTAATTCATAACAAATAACATATCACAGTATACTATTAACGTTAAAAAACTTTAAATTAATAAATTATTCATTTGATAATACTCAGAAAAAATAACTTTCCTAAATGAGATGAAAAACATTCATTTAACACTGAAGACTAACAAGCAAAAACACTTCACCAATAAAACAAACAGCAAAAGTTTTATCAATCCATAATAACTTCACTAAAAAACCACAAACTTTACTCCATTCCAAGTTAACAGCTGTTCACAAAGTAAACAACATTCCTGTAACATAACTCCTTATCAGTCATGGGGGAAAGGGAAAGAAAACACTACAGTTCCAGAGTCCACGCAAGTTTGTTTATCTTAGTCAGAAACCAGGAAGGAGCAGCCTTGAAGTTCATTCACAATGAAAGGGTGGAGATAAAAACAAATTAGCTGTCTGCCGTTGCTTGTCAAAACATCAATACTGTAGCTCTCGAAGAGGCCCCCCATCTTTGCCATTAAAGATGACCTCATTATGATAAATTCACGCCAACACCTCAGAGTCAAAAATTACATTTAAACATTACCAAAAATGGACAAACTCTTTAAATTTAGACTTCATTTGGCCCATAACCGGTCTTAAAGAATTTGGGTGGTTAATCCACCGGGCTCAAATGGTAAAGTAAAAGTAAACTGACTCTGAATAAGAGGATGGCTTAAATTAATAAACAACATTTATTAAACATACTTTAACATTATAAGAATTAACAAACAGTCTGGCATACTTGCACAGACATTTAAAAATAACTAAAACAAAACATCGTACGATATGCAGCTGCCACATAAGCAAAAAGAGAAGAGAGCAGACAAGTCATGCAGTGGTATTTAAGCTAGTTATTCAACACATGCGCAGTCATGGCATCCAATCAGGAAACGGCACCTGGCAATGCATACGTAGGAGCAAGAAAAACATGTGTTTTTGTTTACGCTAAGAGATCGCGTATCATCGTACGTACGATCGTAGAATATTTCAGTGGCGCGAGACCTAAAAGGAAAAAACAACAAATATGGGGAAGTTAAGCTTCCACATTAAGGTTTTCACAACAAAGTCAATATAGCGATTCGTTATGGTGTCAGCTTTATTTTTAACAAAGGAGATGGCTGCAGTGTTATCACAGAATAACAGTGGACGTTGAATTATGGAGGTGTCTAGTTTAAGGTGTTTTTCTACTTCTGCAAGAGTCATGTGTAAAAATTTTAAGTCCTTAACAGCTTCAGTAGCTGCTATAAATTCTGCTTCCATGGGGCTCAAGGCAACACAGCTTTGCTTGGTTACACGCTACGTTACCGGAATGTTGTTCAGGAAGGCAATATATCCGCTCCACGATTTTCGGTCAGTTGTGTCACTTGCCCAAGAGGCGTCGACGTAGACAGCTAGCTGGATAGGAGAGTCAGATTGAGTCAGCTTTAATCCCAGAGATTTTGTCGAAGATAAGTACATCAGGATTCGAAGAAGAGCTTTGTAGTGTGCAAGACCATGTCTCTCGGTATACTGGGAAAGAGAAGCAACAGGCCAGGCTATGTCTAGACAGCATCGATGTGCGATATATTGGAGACATCCCAGTAGACTTCGGTAGGGTAGGTTCTCTGGCAGTTCATCTTCTTCATCAACTAGAACAGGATTATATCCGGGAGGAGAAGGAAGAGAAAGATTAGAAAAATCAGGAACATCAAACTTCTTTAAACATTTTTCAATATAATTTTCACAGTTAATATTGACTATCTCTTTATCTTCTACTTTAAAGTTTATACCTAGTAACATTGATATAGGACCTAAAATTCTGACTTCGTAAATGGATTCAATTAGCTTTACTTCTTTTAAAATCTCCTCATCCTTGGCAAAAATTGGCAAGTCATCAACATACACTATAACGAATGCTTCATTTTTATAAGAATAAACACAAGTTAATCCTTCTACTTCAGTGAACCCATTTGTAATTAATTTATTATGCAAATCATTATACCAACATCTTCCTGCTTGATGAAGACCATAAATGGCCTTTTTCAATTTTAATACGAAAAGTTCTTTACCTGGAATAGTATAATCTTCGGGTTGTCTTATGCAAATTTCCTTATCATATCTCCATACAAGTATGCACATTTAACATCAAGAAGACAATGCACCCAATTCATTATTCTAATAAAAAGTGCTACAAAAAGATGAATAAGTGTAAAATTCACTACAGGACTATAGATCTCATTGTAATCCAAACCTTCCCTTTGATTATTTCCTAGAGCAACCAAGCATGCTTTATATATACAATTCTTCCCTTCACTATTTTCTTTTACGGTATATACCCATTTCGTTCCTATGACTCTTTGATCTACTACTTTTGGGACAGGTGTCCAAACATTTCTATCTAACATGGTTTGGATCTCTTGATCCATTGCCTCTTTCCATTTTTGAGCTTCGGAAGGTGTTTTGCTTGCGAGGGGTTTTGTGGTATAATTATTAGGGATGTAACGAATAGTGATTTGGCCGAATAGCCGAATACCAAATATTCGGCCAAATTTTAGGCCAAATACTGACTTTTAAAAAAAATTATTTTAATTGTTTATTTTTTTTTTTTCAATTTTAAAATCAAAAATTAAATTAAGAACTAATTGAAATAATTTTTTTACTTGAGTTTATTCAATAATCATAACAGCTGAATGTATTTTTTGTAATATTTGAAATACTTTGATGCCAATAAGATAACATTTGACTTTCAAAAATGTTATTAATAATTTAATTCATATTTTTTTTAATCCATAGATAGTTCTAATAATTTATTTTTTTTTTTTTACCTAAAATAGAAACTCATTACCTCTGTAAAAATGAAACTTTTTTTATTTTAGTAAAATCATTTAACCCCCAAAAATAAGAACTTGCATGTGTCCTCTGTCTTTTTATATCCTTTCTCATGCAACTCAAACTTAGTAAATTTACATTCTGTATGTCAAGAAAAGGGTTATTTTCTTAAAATATAATTTCATTTTCATTTTGGGATTGCTTTTCAGAAAAAAAAAAGAAGGCATCAGTGCCAAATTTGCCAAATGAAGTTAATAATAATACAGCAGATAAATTAAGAGAGGTAGATTGCTATTTTGATAAACATTTAATAGCTAGGACAGAGTGTCCATTTAACTGGTGGAAAACAAATGCAGAAAACTTTCCAAGGCTTGCTAATTTGGCAAGAAATCATCTTTCAGCTCCTGCAAGCACAGTATATAGTGAACGTTTGTTTTTTGAAGCTGGTAATATATATATGAAACAAAACGAAACAGACTTCTTGAAAATGCTGAAAAATTATTATTTTTGCATCACAATTTCAGGCTTTACAGTGATAAATTATTTTGTTACCCCTGTATGTTATTTTGAAGCAACTCATTAAATGCTTTTTCAGTATAGGTAATAGTTTTTTTCTTTTAATGTATCAAACTTATTAGTTCGTTTAATCAACATCTAATGTTTAATTTTTAATTAATAAAGTAATTATATAGTCCTATATTTATTCAAATTTGTTTTACTTAAAAGTAAAACTAAAAACTAGAAAAATGATTTAATTTGTGAAAGATTAAACATTTTTACAAGACAGTAAAATATTTATTTTTAATATTTATGAATTTTATTGTTTGAGAAACTTATCATTATAAATCAGATTAAAAAAATAGGGTACTTTTCGGTTAGCCGGGCGGCAGTGATATATGTACATATATAAATACATATATATACACATATACACATATCTACGTATTAGGGCTGGGCAATATCAGAATATTAATATCGTAATATATCGCTGACCAAATATCGATATTTTCGATATATTTTAAATTCATATGTCACTCTATTATAGGGTCATAAATGTAACTGTCCTCTAGAAAAAACAAAAATTGAATATCTTAATTTAACATATTCAAAGGATATTTAAATTTTTATATATTGCTTTAAAAAATGCAAATCTTTTCCTGATATAAAATGGGTATTATTGAAAACCTTTGGAAAGTTAAACATTATAAATTATTCAAATGAAACAAGAGTCCACAAGCGATTGTATCGGAAATGCCCGATCCTCGAATGAGTCTTAATTTCAATTCTCGACGAACTCCGATGAACAAAACGGTACATCAGAACAGTAGACTCTTCGGCCATATTCCGGTATGTGCGCGACACCTGCACAAAACTGCAAATATCACACAACTGTCGATATCGGTGCAGTATTTGCAAAAGTAACCAACTTTCCTGCCGATATTCGGTAGATCTGAAATTCCGTAATTTCTGAAACTCCGGAAGTAGGATGAAATACTATTTGAAGCGATATATCGGAAGATTTAAAATCTCAATATCGTTACCGCGGTCTTAAAGAAATATCGATATATAACGATATTACGGTATATCGCCCAGCCCTAATGTACGCTTCGCGTACATTAACCGAAAAAAACATCACTGGACGCATGAAACTCGCTGTGTAGCAATCTCTAGAATGCATGAAATTCATTCAAGCCGCGGGCAGTAACTCGTGTATGTACGCTTCGCGTACATTAACCGAAAATAAACATCACTGGACGCATGAAACTCGCTGTGTAGCAATCTCTAGAATGCATGAAATTCATTCAAGCCGCGGGCAGTAACTCGTGTATGTACGCTTCGCGTACATTAACCGAAAATAAACATCACTGGACGCATGAAACTTGCTGTGTAGCAATCTCTGGAATGCATGAAATTCATTCAAGCCGCGGTCAGTAACTTGTGTATGTACGCTTCACGTACATTAACCGAAAAAAAAACATCACTGGGCGCATGAAACTCGCTGTGTTGCAATCTCTAGAATGCATGAAATTCATTAAAGCCGCGGTCAGTAACTTGTGTATGTACACCAAGCGTACATTAATAAAAAAAAAAATCACTGGACGCATGAAACTCGCTGTGTAGCAATCTCTAGAATGCATGAAATTCATTCAAGCCGCAGTCAGTAACTTATGAATGTACCATGTACACTTTAACAAAAAAACAAAAACATCACTCGATGGACGAAACTAGCTCTACAGCACCTTATAAAATACACGACACACAATTCTTATCCTATAAAATCAATAAAAATTAACTTACTTTTATTTCTCCCATTTTGTCTTCTTTGTGGAAGGCCCCGGTTTTTTTATATCATCATCGCTGTCGTCCGACAGCAAATTAACAGGAGAATTATGTGCACTGTTGTCCAACAGCGAAACAGAATCTAAATTCGCATCATTGGCTTCCCCCCTCCACCACATCCCGCGCTCTTGGGGGGTAAATTCGAATGATCGCCCTCAAGAATGAATCGAACAGTTGAATAGGATCTCTTCTGTGACGCTTCCTCCACAAGAATTCAGCAAGGTAGCTATCAAGAGATACTTCATCTTCTGAATCTGCTACCTGCCGCTTTCCGTAAAGGTCAGGGCTTGAAATTCAATTTTTCTAAGGAGGGGAGTCTCCGTACCAACATTTTTAAATGGAGGGGAGTTGTAATGTTTGGGAGGGAGAAAAAAAAAAATTTAAAACCCACTATTATTTTACGTGCTATTTAAAGAATTACATTAATGCAGACATGACAAAATACGATTGAAAAAATTAAGTCAACTCAAAATGATTATGTAAAATGTTTTTTTTTATTATAAAAAAGGGAAGAAAGTTAAGCTTTATATATGCAGTGTATTTTTCAAGTTCCATTAAATATGTTAGGGACCCTTAACAATTATGTTGTTAAATAAATTTCTGAATTTAGATTTTATTTGACTGAGGGGTGCTGAAGCCTCTTTCACAAGAGTTAAAAAGGTTTACTCCTTTACCTCAAGGAGTAAAAGTAATAAGATCTTTGCAGCTCTTCTAATCTCATTTTTGTCTAGTGCTGACTGTAGGCCAATTTAATAGGGTGAAGTAACCGGTGGCTCTTACTGCCCTTTTTTGTTCTTTTCCCTCTTTTCGGTCTCAGGAAAAAAATCTTTGAATACGTCTATTTGTCGTTCGAAAAAATTGTGAATTTAGTCAATTGGCTGAGGGAATAAGATAATGAAATTCGTCTTACGCATGAACAGAAATAGAGAAGGAGTTCTAATGAAATAGTGTTAATATCGATTTGTGACTTTGGGACTTCATGGCAGTCAGTGTACAACTGTGCTAAGGTAACGCCACCTACAAACAACAATGTGGATAAATACCATAGAATAAATCTATTATACCTACCAGATGGTGGCTGTCAAGCAGACAATTTGAAGAGGTAGATGAACTAATACAACTGTTCTACACAGACATTGTATTTGAAACATTTTTCTTATTCAAAAAGCTATTTTATTAGAAGTCCTTATCTATGTTTATGTTCATAGAAAAAAAATGCTAAATTTGTCGATCAGTCGCGGGAAAAATGATGAGAGAAAAAAAAATAAGTGAATTTCATCAATCTGTCACCAGAAGAAACCGAATAATTCACCAATCGGTTACGGAAAAATTCGCAAAGTTCGTCATTCAGTCAAGGAAAAAAACATGAAGTTCGTTGATTGCTCATCAGAAAATATTGCGAAATTCGTCAATCAGTCGTGGGAAAATATTGTGAAATTCATCAGTCGGTCGCGGGGATAAATCGTGAAATTCATTAGTCGAACGCAGAGAAGAAAATCTAAATTTGTCAGTCAGACACAGGTAAAAAAAAATTACGAACTTTGTCAATCTGTCGAAAGAAAAAAAAGGAGAAATTATGCGAATATCGTCGATCGATCACGGAAAAAACACGAATTTTGTCGATCGATCATGGAAAAAATGCAAAGTTCGTCGATCGATCGCGGAAAAACGCACAGTTCGGCGATTGATCGCGGAAAAACACAAAGTTCGTCGATCTGTTGATGAAAAAACGCAAAGTTCGTTGATCTGTTGCGGGAAAAACACGAATTTTGTCGATAGACCACGGAAAAAACACAAATTTCGCCGATCGACTGCGGAAAAAACACAAAGTTCGTCGATCGATGTTGTGAAAACGTTAATGTGGAAGCTTAACTTCCCCATATTTGTTTTTCCTTTTAGGTCTCGCGCCACTGAGATATTCTACTTTAAGTGCTTCTATCGCGATCGTATGTACGACGATACGCGATCTCTTAGCGTAAACAAAAACACATGTTTTTCTTGCTTCCACGTATGCATTGCGTCATTGCCAGGTGCCGTTTCCTGATTGGATGCCATGACTGCGCATGTGTTGAATAACTAGCTTAAATATCACTGCATGACTTGTCTGCTCTCTCTCTCTTCTCTTTTTGCTTATGTGGCAGCTGCATATCGTACGATGTTTTGTTTTAGTTATTTTTAAATGTCTGTGCAAGTATGCCAGACTGTTTGTTAATTCTTATAATGTTAAAGTATGTTTAATAAATGTTATTTATTAATTTAAGCCATCCTCTTATTCAGAGTCAGTTTACTTTTACTTTACCATTTGAGCCCGGTGGATTAACCACCCAAATTCTTTAAGACCGGTTATGGGCCAAATGAAGTCTAAATTTAAAAAGAGTTTGTCCATTTTTGGTAATGTTTAAATGTAATTTTTTACTCTGAGGTGTTGGCGTGAATTTATCATAATGAGGTCATCTTTAATGGCAAAGATGGGGGGCCTCTTCGAGAGCTACAGTATTGATGTTTTGACAAGCAACAGCAGACAGCTAATTTGTTTTTATCTCCACCCTTTCGTTGTGAATGAACTTCAAGGCTGCTCCTTCCTGGTTTCTGACTAAGATAAACAAACTTGCGTGGACTCTGGAACTGTAGTGTTTTCTTTCCCTTTCCCCCATGACTGATAAGGAGTTACGTTACGTTACGCGAATGTTGTTTACTTTGTGAACAGCTGTTAACTTGGAATGGAGTAAAGTTTGTGGTTTTTTAGTGAAGTTATTATGGATTGATAAAACTTTTGCTGTTTGTTTTATTGGTGAAGTGTTTTTGCTTGTTAGTCTTCAGTGTTAAATGAATGTTTTTCATCTCATTTAGGAAAGTTATTTTTTCTGAGTATTATCAAATGAATAATTTATTAATTTAAAGTTTTTTAACGTTAGTAGTATACTGTGATATGTTATTTGTTATGAATTAATTGTTAGAATTTGTTTTTTTTAGAATTTTAAAATTTTAAATAGATTTAAAGAAAAAAAAAAGAAAGATTTGTTAAAGTTGTTAATTGAAAGTTTTTAATTAAAGATTTTTATATTGAAATGGTTTGAATATAGAATTGTATTTTTAATAAAACAGTGAATAATTAATTTAATATGGATAATTAATAGTTAATTTAAATAGTTAATGATTAAATTTGAGTAATTAATGGTTGATTAAATTTGAGTAATTAATGGTTGATTAAATTTGAGTAATTAATGGTTGATTAAATTTGAGTAATTAACGGTTGATTAAATTTGAGTAATTAATGAATTTTTTTTTTACTTCATTTATTTTGTATATTTAATGTATGTATTGTTGTTAAATGGTTCTTTTTGAAGGGTTAGTAGGTTTTAATATTGTTGAATGGTTTATTAATATTGTATTGAGATATGCATATTTAATTATCCCCATGAGCTTATAGGATGGAGTTTGCTATCCAAAAACTTAACAGTAGCAATTATGCTACTTGGGCAGAGGAAATACAGGTGTATATGATGGATCGTGGAGTTTGGCAATTTGTAGAAAAACCAGACCTTGAAACACCTAAAGATTTAACTGGAAAGGAACTTCGTGACTTTGAATTGTGTAGGGATAGGGCATATACCTCAATTTATTTAAATATTGAGAGACCATATCGTAGTATAATAAGTGACACTAAAAATGCTGGGGATGCATGGAGGAAATTAAAGGAGCGTTACCAGCCAACATCTCGCAGTAGGATTGTGAGTTTATTGGACAAATTTTTCTCATTGAGGTTTGGCACAGGGGATGACATTAGTATTTATGCAGCTAACCTTAAAAAGGTAGTTAATGAATTGGCAGACGCAAAACATGTAATGGAAGAAATGTACCAGTCTTTTCAACTTATCCGGTTTTTGCCATCCAAATTTTCAGGGATTGTTCAGTCAATTTATAGATGGGATGACAAAACATTTACTTTTGACAATGTATTAAAAGAGTTGTTGGTTGAGGAGGATAGGTTAAGACAGTGTAACATTGACCTTGAACGTGTAGATGCATCTGCTTATAAAGTCAAAATTAATAAACAAGGAAATAGGAATAATAGCAATTTTAAATTTAATAAACAGAAAGACATTAAGTGTTTCCATTGTTCTAAATTAGGCCATTTTGCTTCTAATTGCCCAGAAAAGAAGCCAAATTCTGGTAAATTTCAGGTTAAGAAGTTTAAACCAAAGGGGAATTTTAACCGAGACAATTCAAGTTACATTGTAGAGGCTAACTACAGTCAAGGTAGTAATGGTCCTGATGATTTGTCTTGGGTTGTGGATTCTGCTGCTTCTTCTCATTTTTGCCGCAATAAAAATTTGTTTGTTGAGCTTAGGCCAGTAGTAGATACAACAGTATCAGTCGCTATCGGTGAAGAGTCTTGCTCAGTTGAGGGAATTGGCAAAGTGGAATTTTTGGTAAATATAAAAGGTACCCAGAAGAAAATAACATTGAACAATGTTCTTTATTCACCTAGATTGAGGAGAAATTTATTTGCAGGATGTGCCATAGATAAAAAAGGAGGGAAATTTGTTGGCAAGAATGGAAAGATTTTCGTGTATAATAATAAAGGAAAATTGGACTTCTTTGCAAAAAGAGAAAATGGTTTATATTTTCTTAGACCAAAATACCCCGGTGTTATCAGAGAACATGTAAATTTAACTCAGTCTAAGGAATCAAATCTTGAGATTTGGCATAAGAAATATTGTCATATCAACACAAATTATATAGTTGATACCAGTAAAAATAATGTAGTTCGTGGGTTACCTAAACTGAAAAATCAGGAATTAAATTGTGAACCTTGTCGTTTGGCAAAGACACGAAGAGTAAGTTTTAAGCCATTGCCGGGAAACCGAACACGTGGGCCTCTTGAACTTGTTTTTACCGATGTGTGTGGCCCAATGCCAGTACCTTCAATTGGGGGATCACGGTACTTTGTCTCTTTCATAGACGATTTTTCTAAAAAGGCTGCCGTTTTCCCAATTAAACATAAAGATGAGGTCTTTGATACTTTTGTTCGATTTAAAAACAGAGCAGAAAGGTTCATTGGAAAGAAAATTAAGGCCATAAAGTCAGATAATGGAAAGGAATACTGCAATTACAAATTTAAACAGCTTACTGAAAAAGAGGGAATAGATCATCAGAAGACGAACCGGTACACGCCGGAACAAAACGGGGTTGCTGAGAGATTTAATAGCACTATAAATAATGGCATTCGAACAATGTTGAAGGATAGTGGTTTAGAAGAAAAATTTTGGGCTGAGGCAGCTGTCTGTTTCACATATGTTTGGAATAGAGTTGTCCATCAAGGCCAATTAAAGACGCCATTTGAATTATACGGTGGGAGACGTCCTTCTGTGAGTCATTTAAAACCGTTCGGATGCACTGCATTTATAGGGATCCCCAGGCAACTACGAAAAAAATTTGATATGCGTGCAACTAAAGGTATCATGGTTGGCTATGCAGGACAGACAAAGGGATACAGAATTTATAATCCTGAAAGGGGTGTTGTCGAGGAAACTTTAAATGTGAATTTCAATGAGAGAGAAATGTACAGTGGTCGCATCCTGGGCACCATGGACTGTAATTCTGATAATGGGAAAGTTTTGTCAGGAGTTGAAAATCGTTATATTGATAATGAAGAATCTGATTCTGAATCTAAATTTGATCAGATTATACCACAAAACTCTATAAAGTTACAAAGCACTCCCAAAAAGGAAGTTGAAGTAAGTTCCGAAACTGAAGAGTCAGGAGATGAACACCCAGACCAGGATGTGAATGAAACTGAAAAAACCCCTTGTGAAGCTATTAAATGGGTCCGAGAAGCCATTATGAGAAAAGATAAGTCCCGCAATGATATATATTATGGTGTGGAGGGTTCCAATACTAAACTTCGATCTTATAGAGATGTTGAGAATTACTGTAAAGCCAGAAATATTGATTATCGAAAGGAATTTTTTAGTTTTAGAAACAAAGATGATTATTCTGGTTTAGAACCACGTCCCAAAACTGAACACTATGAAGCTAACATAACGGAAGTAGAAATACCATCTTCTTATTTTGAAGCTATGCGTTCTCCTTTTAGAAAAGAATGGTCTAAGGCGATGGATGATGAAATAACAACCATGAAGGAAAGGCAAGTATGGGAACTTGTTCCCAAGCCTAAAGAAGAGAAAGTTTTAGGTAACCGCTGGGTATATTCCATTAAACGTAATGAGAAAGGCGAGATTGCTCGTTATAGAGCTAGGCTTGTAGCACAAGGCTTTAAGCAGGAAAAAGGCATATCTTACGAGGAAGTATATAGCCCAGTAGTTGATTTTTCCCTTATTAGATTATTTTTTAGTATACTAGTCTGTTTTTTCGGTTGGATTCATCATCAAATTGACATAAACTGTGCATATTTATATGCGAATTTATCTGAAAGAGTCTTTATGAGTCAGCCTTTGGGCTATGTCAGTGAGAAGTCTGAGTACGTTTGCCGCCTGAAAAAGGCAATTTACGGCCTTAAACAAAGTGGTCGTGAATGGTATTTTGAGCTTCGTAATGCACTTGAAGGATTAAATTTTAAGAAATTAAAATGGGCAAATTGCATTTTTATATTTAAAAGAAAGGTTCTATTATTGTTGTATGTGGACGATATTATCATTTTTGGACAAACAGAAACATTGGTTTCTGAAGTCATAGATCTCTTAAAATCTAAGTTTGATCTTAAATTGTTAGGACGCACTAAGAAACTCCTAGATGTAGAGTTTGAAGAGAGGGACTGTAAACTTTTCATTCATCAAAAGAGTTACATTGAAAAGGTTTACAATATGTTTAAAGAGTATAAACCTCCAATTACATCTCTCCCAATTTCTAAAGGAGTTGTGTATTCAAAGTTAGATTGTCCAAAAGATGATTTAGAACTAAATGAAATGCAAGGTATCCCATATCGCAGCCTTGTTGGATGTCTCGCTTTTATAGCTAACAGGACTAGACCTGACATTTGTTTTGCAATAAACCTTTTCTCACAATTTCAGGAAAACCCTGGGCCTACTCATTGGAACGGGTTAGTTAAGCTACTTGGTTATTTGTATACAACCAGAGAAAAAAAGCTTGACTTATCTAAGATTGATAACCTTAGTGTCACATGTTATAGTGATGCAGATTATGCCACTAATCGTGATGATAGGAAGAGTATGGGGGGTTTTGTGTTGTTTATTGGTCAGTCACCTGTTTCTTGGAAGACTTTCAAACAAAAGTCTGTTGCCCTTTCCACAATGGAAGCTGAGTTTACTGCACTTACTGAGGCTGCAAAAGAAATCACTTGGGTTAGACATATACTTCTAGAGTGTTTTGAAATGGGGTTATTTGGGAATAAAATAACACAATATGAACTTTGTTGTGATAATAAATCTGCTATTGATTTTTGCAAGTCACCAATTGAAAATGCTAGGTCAAAGCATATTGACGTTAAATTGCATTTTCTAAGAGATTTGGTGTCTGAAAAGCTATTTAATTTATCTTATGTAAGAAGTACAGATAATCTTGCAGATATTTTCACAAAAGCTCTAGTTAAAATGTCTGTTAATGATTTCATTGCCAGACTATTTATATAAGTGTAATAAAATTGTATGGCATATTTTTGAAATTTTAAAGTATTATACTCTGAGGTTATGATATAATTGTAATGTTTTAGGTATATCTCCTGGTGTCTCATTTGATATTTTTGAATTGTAAAGATTTAATTTTTTTTTTTACATGTAATCTCTTGATGCTCTTATGCCACATATTAAAAAGATTTTTTTTAAATGAAATGTTTTATGTATCCTTAAATGGGATTGTTGTAAGCAGTCTTGGCTTTTGGATCAGGAGCGGATTTGACGGTTTATTTGTTGCAGTTTTTTTTAAATTTAAGAGTCCTTTTTGCAATTTCATAATGCTTCTTTCTTAAGGAAAATTTATTATTAAATATTAAGGGGGGCATGTCTTGTTAGACATTTGTGTTTTTTTTTTTATCTCAGTGATTGCGAGAGGGGGGCCTTATGTTGTGAAAACGTTAATGTGGAAGCTTAACTTCCCCATATTTGTTTTTCCTTTTAGGTCTCGCGCCACTGAGATATTCTACTTTAAGTGCTTCTATCGCGATCGTATGTACGACGATACGCGATCTCTTAGCGTAAACAAAAACACATGTTTTTCTTGCTTCCACGTATGCATTGCGTCATTGCCAGGTGCCGTTTCCTGATTGGATGCCATGACTGCGCATGTGTTGAATAACTAGCTTAAATATCACTGCATGACTTGTCTGCTCTCTCTCTCTTCTCTTTTTGCTTATGTGGCAGCTGCATATCGTACGATGTTTTGTTTTAGTTATTTTTAAATGTCTGTGCAAGTATGCCAGACTGTTTGTTAATTCTTATAATGTTAAAGTATGTTTAATAAATGTTATTTATTAATTTAAGCCATCCTCTTATTCAGAGTCAGTTTACTTTTACTTTACCATTTGAGCCCGGTGGATTAACCACCCAAATTCTTTAAGACAGAAATAATCACAGAAAAAACAAAGTTCGTCGATTCATTGCGGAAAAACGCAAAGTTCGTGGGTCAATCGTGGAAAAAACGCAAAGTTCGTCGATCAGTCGCGGAAAAAACGCAAAGTTCGTCGATCTGTCGTTGAAAAAACGCAAAGTTCGTGGATCTGTCACGGAAAAAACGCAAAGTTCGTCAATCAGTCGCAGAAAAAACGCAAAGTTCGTTGATCTGTTGCGAAAAAAACGCAAAGTTCGTTGATTTGTCGAAAAAAAAACGCTAAGTTTGTCGATCAGTCGTGGGAAAAATGCAAAGTTTGTCGATAGGTTTCAGGGGGAAAAAATCACGAAATTTATCGTTCGGTTGCAAGTAAATTAATTAACGCAAATTTCTCTGAAAATGGTGAAATTTTTTGGGCGGGAGGCTCCCGCCCACTATCTTTTTTTTGTGCGGGATTTCAAAATTTTCGGCGCAAATCCCGCCCTAAAATTCAAGCCCTGAAGGTTGTGTTTAATCTCGCTCCATAAACCCTCTATCGTGTTCATGTGCGCCCCAGTAACCGGGTCCCTGAAAAAATATTTATGATTGACGGAGGCCTTTTCATAACCTTCATCAGAAAGACAATTATAGGCCCGCCAACAATCAGAAATAATCTCAGTTCCCGGTAAAATCCGCCTTTTAATAATCTCTAGCAAAATCTCTTTCGTTCTAGCTTCCACAAAACACTCATTACTTCCACACTCAACACCACCAAACACCCACTTACTATCCACATGCTTTTCTCTATTATACTTTCTCTTCCCAAACATACTCTCATCTATCTCAACGACCTTACCTACACCTCCCAAATCCCTCTCTACAAAAACTCATCCAATCAGTTGCCGTTTGCTTACTCACTCGCGCCAAATCCACAATCTGTTTATGATCATATTCGTTAACCCAAGCATACATAACAATTAAAGCGTCAATCATACTCATTCTACTCCCTTGAAACCAACTACCAAGCCTTACACTCCGCCTTACACAATGCTTTTTCCCTTTCTCACTTCTATCACACTGCCATTCAAATCCATCAAGATTATTCTTTTCACACAATTTCATACCATTCCCACATTTCGGACATTCATACTCGCTCGCAATCAAACCTTTCCCCATACAATAATCAATCACAGCTTTTTTACCCCTACCACTCAATTCCAAAACACTACGAAAATCATTCCATTCATTACTTGAGACGGACTTTCGAGGCATCCTGACACTTAAAATAGACGATATTTAAAAATATACAAAATTGACCTTGAAAAACCAAACTACTCACTCAAGAGGACAAAATTCAAACTTACCCCTAAATACCTTTCGAATATCTTTAACTAAACATCAAACCACTATCGCAAAAATTAGTTCGAATTCAAAGCAGCAGAAAACAAATTCTCCAAACAAGTGCTACTTCGAACGTCAGTGGTCAAACGATTCAAATGCTGCATCTCTAACTACATATGTATTCTATAAATCCAACATTATGGCATACAATAAACCAACCAACCCCACCAAACGATTTATTTACCCATACACCAATCAAATTTCCACATCAAACAACGTACGCGTTGTACTAGCTACCTCCGAACTCTAGGAATCCAACATTACCGCACACAATAAACCAACCAACCCGACCAAGCGATTTAATTTACTCGTAAACCAATCAAATTTCTACGCCAAACAACGTGGGCATGGAAAAAATGTAAGACACAAACTGGTAGCAAGAAAATATCATTTATCACCTCGCCAAACCCAACATCGCCAACTTCTTCGCTTATTCGAGGATTCAACCAAAATTTTAAATGAAATTAAAAATTCGATTGAAATCGAAATTAAAAACAACAGATAATTTAAATCAAATATTAGTTAAAACTGATCTGAAGCTCATGCACCAATTATATTAAAACCTGAAGCTGACCTACTAAAACGATAAAATTGCAGTACTGGAACAATTTCTTTGAAAGCAGAAGATGTAAGTTCCGAAATCAGAACTCACAGTACTACCGCAAAGCTATAATGAGAACGCTGAAAAGAACATTTCTCGGCTTTCGAAAGTTGAGTTTTTAACGAAAGTTTATTTCAAAATAGATATAAAAGGCTTCACACAAAAACATAAAATTCAACGTAACATTCGAAGTGGTGTGAAATCAAAATTATATAGCAACAAATAATTAAAATGACAAATTAATAACAGTTAAATCGAATAAAAATTGAAACTCACCGCCTAATTTTATACCACGGCTTTATTTTGACAGAATAGACGGATAGTATAGCACTTTAAATCACTTTCGTTCTGTAAAAACCAAAGCCATTAAATAATAAGCCCAGTCAGATAGTGTTAAATTTGTTAGCGGGAACACTAGCGCCATTCCTCTGCTGCGGAAGGAGGACAAAACAGAAGTGAGTCGCAGAGAAACGATACGATTTATTTATATCGATGTTTTATACGATTTTTATCGTTTGTATCGATTTTTTGTTTTTGCACTTCCTTTAAAAGCTTGCTAATTATTGGGATATTTTACATTAAAGCTAAAATTATAATGAAAATAAAAAGAAAATTGGAATTTTAAATATTTTTTTTGTACACATTTTAACAAAAAACTGATAGTTTAACAAGAATATTTTATAACAATATTTCATGATGTTAAATGTTTTTGAGATTTTTTAGCAATTTAATAATAATTTAAAATCTAGTAATTGAAATATTTACTCAATAAGAATGAAGATTATTTAAAGATTTTATGCATACAGGATAACTAGAATAGAAAAAAAAAACTGAACATTTTTATATTTTATTGGATTTTTAAGAACTATGCAATTAAAAATTTTACAATTTATCAGAAATTTTTTCATAAAATAAATAAAATATAAAACGAAAAGAAAAAATAAAATTTAACATCATGAAATATTTTTGATAAATTATTAGTTTTTTGTTAAAAATATATACAAAGAAATATTTAAAATTCCAATTTTATTTTTATTTTCATAATAGTTTTAGCTTTAATGTAAAAGGCCCCAGTAATTAGCAAGCATTTAAAGGAAGTGCAGGTTAAATTGCCCATAACATCTCACAATTTTGTATTCAGCATATCATTTTTTTTAACACCGTCCAACCTAGTTGAAAAGGGTTTATGACTTCTGATTTTTGTCGTTTACTATAACATGTTCCCTATTTCAACTTATAGTTTTTTTACAGGGACAGTCAAAAATATTACGTTACATTACAGTCAATGGGAAATGATCATTTCAAGTGCATTTTGATGATGCTACGTCATTTAAAACATGATGAAATTGATATATAATTATGAAGCACATCAAAACAGGCGTTTTGTAGAATATGGTATGCAAAACATTAATTATTCATTTACAGGGTCAAACAAAAGAATTCTGTTACACATTGTTCTATGGGGGAAAATCGTTTGTAGGTTAATATAGTGATATTTCACTATTTCAAACATAATGAAAATTATATGCATTACTGGGGTGCACTTATTAATTTCTCTCATCAAAGTGGTGTGAATTGCATTTATTTACAGGGAGACACAAAGATATCAGTTACAGTACAGGTGTGTTATTTAGAGTCAATGTGTGATATGTGGGTTTCAACTTTGGTTTGCGTTTTAAGTTTAACTAAATTTTTTCATAGTACATGTGTTTATAAACTCGGTTGTTCATATACACGGCTACACAAGGAAATCCGTAAGTATTACAGATTATGGGATTGAATTACTTAAGGGTAGTTTTTAATTGTGTTAACCATTTTCCTGCTGAACTATGTTTAGTAGACTAATAAAAGTTTGTAGTATATAAATAAATTCATATACAGAGCTACACAAAGAAAAATATACATTGTCATTTAAGGTTGGTAATTGCTGCGAGTGAATTTTAAGTTGCCTTTTAGCTTAATTATTGGTGTGTACAAAAGCTTCAGATAATATGCAGGGCTGCGCAAAAGATTTTGAGTGCATTTTCATTGGTTAGTGAAAATTGCTAAATGTGAATATTCTAACTGAACTAAATTTTATCATGCTATATATCCCAATCTATTGATCATATACAGGGCTGCACAAAATAATTCGACTACTTTTTTGACACTGGAATGTAATTTTGACAACTGTATTTTTCAATATGTTGTATGTTTTCTATAATGTTTACTTACATATCTCCCTTCACCTTATTTAACGGTGAAGTTTCATTACAATTTTCTGGCTGTGTTGGAAAGTGTTTCATAATCACACATAATTTTTTGTTCTTGTTTTTAATACATTGATCTAGTTCTAGTTGCTAAAAATTATATTTACAAAGGAACCACTTTTGGTGCAGCTCGCACCTAGCATCCATGCATGGTACATTTCGTAGCCCTATACATAAAAGTTAGAGAACTGACAAAATTTCTCTATTAAAGTCATATTTTTAATTTTTTTATACTATATTATTTTTTCATTATTGGATTTTTAATTGATAATTTCATGCCAAAAGCGAGTCAAGTCGCCAAATAGGGTGCTATGAATCCAAACCACTACTGACACAGCAGAAAAGTATGACATTCGTCCAGGGTTGTCTGAAAAAAGTCTACAGTCAATGTCACGCCACCAAAAATGCAATTATAATGTTGAAATTTTTCAAAATGAAATTCGTAGGTTTTTAAAGAGTTTTTTAAACTTCTTTCAATATTTTATTCTTACTATTAACTAATTTGTATTTTAAAGTATTTAAAAAACTTCTCTGTTAATATTCCAATAAATGCTCTCGAAAATTGCATTTTCTGAAAGTTATGCTGCTGTAAAATAAAAAAATGATTTTAACACAAAATTTTCAACAATTCTCAAACTTCGTAATATAGGGCTTTAAAATGCCACCCTGTCTCAATGCTAGGTGCGAGCTGCACCAAAAGAGGTTCCCTTGTTAGTAAAAAGCTTATTTAAAGAAATCAATATAATTGACCCTTCTCTCTTAAAAAACTACGAATTTTCATTAAATAAATATTTTATGTAAAAACAGATCATCATGAAATTTTGTAAAAAAAAATTCTTGCACTTTTTGGTTCAAATATCCACAGATACTTTAGAAAAGAAAAAGAAAACTTATGATTTTAATAATTTAGTAAACTGCAGCTAAAATGCTACTTTAAAAAATAATAAGACTTCAAACTTTTAATGTAACTATTGGGTTGCTCGGAAAGTTGGTTCGTACTGGAAAATTCTATTATTAGACATTAAATCAGATAGCTAATGTCTAATAATTGACTGGCAGAATTTTCTGGTACAAATTCTTAAGCAGAAAGAACTTTCTGAATAACCCAATATATGTATTTAATGACTAATTAGCAGATAGTTAACTATCAACATTTGTATAGATTTCTCTGTGGCATATGTTAAATTTAATCGAATCATTGCCTCTAGTATGTGAATTATATACTATATCAGAGATGAATTCAGCGGTTGGGGCAGGGTACACATACACCAGATGATTTGCAATTTTATGCTTTTATTTTTATATTATGTTAAAATTGTTATTATAAGACATTATAAGTAAGCTGTATTTCAAAACACAGGTACAATGACAAAGATTGTGCACTTAAAAAAAAATGAAAAAGTTTTCTGTTGGAAATGGAATTATATTTACCCTTATCGATAAGAAAACTTTTCCGAACCTACAAGGAATAAAATCTGGAAAAATAGAAAGTTGTTTCTTTCTGTCAAGAAACTTTTCCTTTTTGATTCAGAAACTTATCTTTAAATACAGAATAAATTCCTGTAGATTAATGAAATCTCTCCTTATGTATAAACAAAAGCTTCCCAAATCAATAAGTAAACTCATCTTTAATAATAGAATAAATTCCTTTAAATCTGTATAACTTTCGATTCACACAAAAAAGTTTTGAAAGAATAGACAGAAAACATTCCTTTTTAAAAAAGAAACATTTCTGAATTATTCATTCGGGAATCTTGAAAAAGGTAAAAATACCTCTGTAAAATAGTAACTTTCTTTTCTTTATGGAAATATATATATATATTTTAATCAGAAAAAAATCCCGTATCATAAAGACTTTTTCCTTATAAGGAGTAAGAACAATGACAGATGAAAATACTCACCTCTTGGACACTATTTTTGTTTCCTTTTATCTAACTTAAATATTATTAAGAATCTTTTTTGCATGCCTATTCACACAATCAGAATTACAGATAAATGGGTAATAAGAATAATTCAAGTATGTTAAGATCATAAAATAGATTACTTTGGTATGTTTTGTATTCCAATGGTCCAATTTAACATATTGTCATCTTTAAATTTTATTTATTTGTTACAAGTACACTTTTTTATGTTCATAATATACATAGCATACTTCTTGTTTATTTGTAATCTGCGTGTATACGTATCCTTAATATATTCAGTCAAGATAAAAACAAAAGCAAAATTGTCCAAAACAAACCATTTCGCCTGCTAAAATGTTCCCGCACCCTTAAAAGCACATTTTTTCTTTTCTTTTTTTTTTTTTTTTTGTGAAAAATGTAAATTGTCATATAAATGTAAAACAAATCTGGTGAAAACAATTTAGCTTTATCTTTAAATGGTTTTCTTAATTGAAATGATTTGGAAAAATTATCAACATGGAACTGAATAGACATAATTCAAAAACATTGTTTAATACTAACTATTCTCTCGTTTTAGCAGTGATGAATTCAGCAGAAGGCTTGGAATACACACAGTGGAGGATTTGTGGTTTTATGCTTATAAATATAATTTTTTATGTTTAAAGTTATATCATAAGTAAGTTGTCTCTAAAAGCACAGATAAAACGACAAAGTTCATGGTTCATACACTTGAGAACGATTTTATGTTTATATTTGTTGTAGAAGTGCAATGTTCACCCCCCCCCCCTTTTGGAAGAGAATTTTTGTTTTAACACTGACCTTCACAGTACCCATAACCAAAAATAATAATAATATTAAATTTAATGCATTTCATTTTGTATGGAGTGTTTTTAAAAAGGTAAAATTCTACATATTTTTTATGTTATATAAGTTAGTTGTTTCTCAAAATACAAATATATCAAATAAAATTCAAGCACTTTTCAAGGATGTTCAAGGGTTGTTTTAGATCAAAGTGTGAAAAAAAGGGAGAAAAAAAATACTTTTCAAAAATTAAAATCAGATTTTTTTATTAAGGATTTTTTTTCTTCCTAAGTTAAGATATTGATATGCAACTTAGATTTGTAGGCGGTTTTAAAAATAATCTGTCTTCATACTTCAGGTATTCTTGTAAAAATCTTGCTAAAATAATGTGTACTAATATATATATATATATAAATATATTATTATAATAAATCAAGCTGTCTTAATGAAGACAAATTCTGGAACAATGTTATTTTTTGAGTTGGCAGAAGTAATTTAGTAACATACAGATCATTTAAAAGTAAACTAAGACAGTATTTAGAAAAAAAATACTGTATACAATTGTTTAGAAATCAGATAATCTTTAACTTCAAAAACAATTTCCCCAATTTTACTTTACAAACATATATTAAAAAGTACTTTTTATTTCAGATTGTTTTGTATCTTTTCTATTGTTATAACTCAAATAATACAAATAAAATTTATTTTTTTTTGTCAGCTCATATCTAGATGTAAAGTATTTTGTACACCTGAAAAATTTTTCAATCATTTTGTACTTTTTAGTATTATTATTCATTTGGAGGAAAGAATCTTTCTAAATATATTTGGTATTTTTTATGTTAGCCGGATGTCAATTATATAGAGATGTAATCAATGGCACCCAGCTAACATAAAAATAGCAGTTATTTGTATTCTTTAATTTTTATTTAGTACTTTACTTAATTATTACTATTAAGTAGAAGCATTAATATGTGTCTTTGTGTAGAATATTATAGTGAACATGGTATTTTCAGGTACTTTAATAAGATGTTTTAATAAATTTACAATCAGCAGAAAAAGAAGAAAAAATCTTATCTATTTATATTATTAAAAGAATTTTCAAGTTTCTGTTCAAGAGAAAACATATAATTTTTTTTTGATTGATTATTTATAAACATGTGTAGACTTCCAGCCTTTATTATCTGTATTTTGTGCTTTCAAACGCTGTGAAACAAACATAGATAAAAGTTGAAAGATATTATAGAATAAACAACAGTAGTATTAATTTATCAAGCATAGTAGAGCAAAAATTTTGGCTTATTTAATCTAAATAACGTGAAGGTCGTTTAAATTTTTCAAGAATAAAATTTCAACATTGATTTACATCAATGATAGATCTTATTTTTAATCAGCTTACCATAGTTTAGGTATACACAACATTACATAAATTAAAATGGTTCTAGAATAAATATAATACATAAGAAAAAAATCACCACATTGCTTGACTATTTCAAATAATTCTTATCAGATCTTTAGATATTACGATATATATTTTTTTCAAGACAATATATTAAAAAAAACTTTTAAATAATAAAGTATAGTTATTTAGTAAGGTACATTTATACCATCGGTAAAAATATCATACATTAAAAAGTAAAGTAATATCACTACAAGAGCAGAAGTGAATTCTCAAATGAAGTTGCTTTTCATGATATTGAATTTTTTACTTAAAGATTTGCGATTAAAGAACATTACTTCAAAATTAGAAGTAAGATAGGGATTTCCCCTTATTTCTTATTACTGACTTCTCCTATTACTTAACATTTAATCAAAGTAATTAACTTAACTGCAAAAGCATAACAATGTTATGTGGTGGATAGACAATAAAGATGATCATTTAAAAGAACAAACACATTTATTAAACATTTAAAAACAAACAATAAATAAAAATGAATGTTTCAAAATTATATTATTTTGTGATACTTTATATTTAATTGAAATAATAAAATACAGCTCACAGATGCAAAATATTTACATCTTGAGATATTAGAGTAAGATAGCTGTTTGCAGAGTGTGTGCTTCTGGTGTCATTAAAGTTCATTACCATGATGATATAGAGCGATCACCACAAAGTCTGTAATTATTATACAAACCGATTTCCGACTTACTCTTTTCCTGAATTCCAATAAGCTTTATCCATCGCTGACATCTAAGGAAGACATAAGAATTCAAATTTGAATTAATATAAATTATGAGCATACAATTTGTGGATATTTACAGGTTGAATAGGGGAGATTTACTTGATGAAATTTTATCATCTTCTTAGGAATACTAACGATTTAAAAGAGAGAATTTTTAAAACGTAAACTGTTGGCATCTGATGCCTACTTTCTGATGGTGAAAATCTTGTTTTAATAATTATATTAGGTAATGAGTAATCGCGCTTCTAAATTTCCCCCGTAGACTAACATTAGATTTCATGATCGGGAGTTTCACTGAAGCAGCCCCTTAATAATGCATGTGTTGTTACTTATATATGCCATATGTACATCGTATACACATGTCATATACGACCTGTACTTAACAAATTTAATAAAATCTAGTAACGAAGAAAACATTTCGCAGGTAAAAAAAAATATATATGTAATTTGACAAAACACAAATTTTTATTTTATGAATTGAGAAAAATTTAGAATAATATATAATTAAATTCAGAAAGATAACATAAACTTCCTTTTGTAATATAATCTCTAAAAAAAAATAATGCTGTAAAGGCCGAATTAACTGGCATGTCCGAGAAATGCTGATGCCTCAGCAGTTGAGTGCTATAAAATGGTTATCTGATGATGGGGGGGGGGGGGGGGGGAATTCAACATTGACACCATGTCAAAAAAAAAAAAATTATTTAACAAATTACAATAACCATTAGGAAAATGTTCCGAAAGCTTAAAAAAAAAATGCCTGCCAAGGTTGCAGTTATGATTTCGCCAACATCATCGCAAAGCTTATATATGCATCCTAGATACGCATATATATATAATATATATATATATATTCCAAACACTCCTATATGTGCCACATACGTCATTACACACATATTATTAACGTCTTATGTGTATATCATATATTATTATAATGCCATACATGCTTTATAATTTGGCGATAAATCTTGGTCGCTTGGCGATTCATCTTTGGAACCCGTGATAACATGAAAGTACCCAAATTTTAATCATATCAGCATAAAAATAATACAGAAATAGGGATCTGTTTCATACTTTAATGTTTAAAAAACGAGAGAAAAGTATGAGCATGTCAGGAATTGGCACAGACGCACCATGTTGAATTTTTTTTTTCTCGCCAATTTGGCGAAAACTTTGTTTTGGAATATTAGTTACAAATAGTATGCAATAATAGCACGTGATTTTTTATTTCAATATAAAAATAAATAAATGGTAGTTTGATGTAATTAAATATGTTACTTTGATACTTTTCTATTGATAAACATAGTAAAAATAATTTATAGAATAAAAATAAATAAACAAAAATAAACAAAATAATCGGTTTAACATGTGAGGCATAAAATTGCCATTTTGTTGCAATTGCGCCAACATGGTTTGTATATAACATCTGTGCCCAGGAATTTTAACATAGTTGAGCAGAAAAAAGTCTTTTTTATGTAAATCGCCTTAATGATAAACTGTTAATATTGATGAAATAAATATTTGCGTATTAATAATTAGTATATAATAGCTGTTCACAATATATAGACACAGAACTTCAAAAACAAATTGATTTACATAATATGGATTATTTAACCAATGTGGAACAGATGCTTTACACTCACGCAAACATATAAACATAAGTTTGGCTACTTTTTTGTTGGCGTGATTTTCAAGACCGCGCCAAATGAATAACTTAATTTTAATACAATGACTAGGTTGCCATTAAAGGAAAAAATCCCCTAAATTTGGCAACTTTTTTCCTTTTTTTAACCGATTAATTTTTTTTTTTCTGCGTGAGTGTAAAGCATCTTAGCCACCAAGGTTAAATAAATAAACAGTAAAATAAAAAAATTGAATATACAAAATCGTATCTTAATCTCACTTCTCTAGGACCAGATTTTGGATCTTAGCGAGTATCGCCAAACTTGGAAAGATTTTTTCGTGCGTATATTTTGCAGACCACTGCAGCATCTATACCAAATATATATATATATATAGGGTAGATGTGCCAGTAATGGACACCCTTAAGGAATTTCGGTACTTTTTGGTTAGCCGGGCGCCAGTGATATATGTACATATATAAATACATATGTATATACACACACATATATATATACATACATATATGTATATATATGTGCATGTATATATATATATATATGTATATGTAGATATATATATATATGTGTTTGTTTGTATATATATCACTGGTGCCCGGCTAACCGAAAAGTACCGAAATTTCTTTAAAAATTATTTTTTAATTAATAGTTATAATTGTTATATTCCACATTTTTTAATATTATATTAATCTACCAACAATATTTAACCATGATCATAGTCACATTTCCCAATGTGAATCGAAATTTAATTGTAAATAACAGAAATAAATCAAAACACCCTAAATTCCAGTAATGGACACCCCACAAGATGATATTATGATTGTATTTAAAACTAGAATTTAAAGAAAGCATATTAATGAAATAAAAAAGGCTGAATTTCTATTGGTTATTTTTTTTACAAACCAAAAATGTTGAAGGTGGCCCATTACTGGCACATCTACCATATATATATATAAACACAAAAATATCCGATATTTTCAAAATAAACAATGTATTGACGATTATAAATATTTTCAGATATTGCAGTTTAAACTAAAATAAATCAAACCAGAAAAGATTATTTCAAATGAAAATTTAAATAATGTATATCTAAATTAAACAGTTTATCTTTCAGTGGATATTTCATGTAAATAATATCTCGCACAATTATTGGTTTTACATTTAAATTATCAACTTCAAACTAGGAAAATATATTTCTAGCTCTAAAAAAGGGCACAATTAATATCAGTTGAAAAATTCATTTACACTTATTTGACTGAAAATATCATACACAGTATTTAGAAAATAAATATTAAGTATATGAAAATAGCGAACATCATGATATTTTACACATAAATATTGGCTATACCTTATATATCACCGAACTCTGTTGGTTTAAACTATTTATTGGAAACAGCGTAATTTTTAAGTACCGAATCGTTAGAAAACTATTACTTTATTTTCAGCCTTCAATGGTCGAGCTCTGATATAACAACTGTGTGAATAATATATTTATAAATATTAATTACATTTATAAATCTGCATATCAGAGACAGATTACATCAGCTCCGCAGTTTTATTTTGAAATCATTTTACGAAATATTTATAACATTTAACCAGTTTAATTTATTTCATATTTGTTTTATTAAATAGTAATTATAAAAGTTGTTTAAAGAAGTTTAAATTCTAAGGGAAAAACCAATTCCATATCGCCATTTCTTCCGTATACAAACTATTCACAAACCGAAAATAAAAACATTTAATTAATTTAAATTAATCTTACTTGAGAAAAAATTGATTTATATGTGATTTATTTAACCAATGTTAAATAAAGAAACAGTAAAATAAAAATAAAAAATTTGAATATGCCAAATCGAAATTCAAAACATAGAACTTAACTTACCCCGTCATTGTGTTGTGTTGCCATTCCTTCACGACAAATCCACCATCCGCGAATCGTTCCAGCACTCCCAACCGCTAGATGGCGCTATTTTCAACTTGCGAAAAGTTTCCCATTTATCTGACTGGGCTTATTATTTAATGGCTTTGGTAAAAACGGTACAAACCAACCCGCGAAATGAAAATAAACGAGTTGAGATGTAAAAAAAAAGTTGCAAGTTGCTATTTTTCTTCCAAGTAGTTTAGACTGGGAACTGTTAGGGCAGTTGTGAATGGCGCGGCGGTTGAGATACGCCATCTGATGGAGAAAATACATAACTTTTCGTTTCAGGAAAATCCCTCGCTAACCCATTGTATTACATGCATTTTTTATTTATTCATAATCATTATTTTTTTGCACAATTTCAGATTTTATGTGATTTTTGTCATCTGTGTTTATATAACAAGGTAAAAATTATCCAAATTTGAATATCTAACAATTTTAAATGTGTTTACAATGGGACAATTTTCCTGTACCGACGGCTGAGATCAGCGCCTCTATAAAACTTACTTTAACTGTTTTTGTATTATACTATTTTTTTAAAAGGTTTTTAAAAAATTAAGGATAACTTTTTTGTAGTTTGCGAGTTGTTTAGATCTTTAGTACATTTGTATTTTCTTAAAGATTCTATTACTTTTGATAATGTAATACCCACGAATTTTATTACAAGACTAGCAAGCTACGCCCGCTACGCTGGTCAATTTCTTATAACGAACTTTTAATCCAACAAAATATTGACATTTCATAATTCACTTTTATATTTTAACAGAATAATAAGGCTACTATAATTTGTGACTCGTGCTATAGCCAATATACACGCCAGGACACTTCGCCCTTATCATTATCTTTTTACGCATGAAGGTTTCGCTATGGTACTCCATTGTGAAATTTGGTAATTTTTCAAATTCAATATTTGAAAAATGGCATAATCATTAGATTTGAAATTTATATCAAGAAAAATACAATTTTTTACCTTTCAAACGCAGTTTGCCTAACAATTTTCTGACAAATACTTTTCGAGCTACTATTTTTTTTCAGTAACTTCAAACGTTTCATTTTCCGAGATTAATCTGTGGCAACAATTAGCGAAAAACCCAGTCGTCAGAAACGCATAGTTTTTTTTATTAAAGAGGCTGTTGGAGCAGGGATTGTCACCACCAATTTGCCACCATCACTTTTGAAATCGGTTCGGTAGTTCTAGAGATTCCATAGAAATTGTAATTTAGAATGTTTTTAGAACGCTTTTCGCTCATTTCACCCTTTTAAATTTCGATTTTTTTTTTTAATTTTATTCTTAGAGAGCATTTACATCTTATAAGTAACTACAATGCCAAATTTCAAATTTCTAGCTCCTTCAGTATAAACAAAATCGCAATTTTAGAACGTTTTTCGCTCCTGCACCCCCTGGAGATAGAGGCACCCACAAAAAATATATCCTATGTTGGAGCAGGGGTTGTCACCATCCATTTGCCACCATCACTTTTGAAATCGGTTCGGTAGTTCCAGAGATTCCATAGAAATTGTAATTTAGAATGTTTTTAGAACGCTTTTCGCTCATCTCACCCCTTTAAATTTCGATTTTTTTTTTAATTTTATTCTTAGTGAGCATTTACATCTTATAAGTAACTACAACGCCAAATTTCTAGCTGCTTCAGTATAGAAAGATCGCAATTTTAGAACGTTTTTCGCTCCTGCACCCCCCCTGGGGTTAGTGACACAGACAAAAAATATAGCCTATGTTGGAGCAGGGGTTGTCACCATCAATTTGCCACCATCACTTTTGAAATCGGTTCGGTAGTTCTAGAGATTCCATAGAAATTGTAATTTAGAATGTTTTTAGAACGCTTTTCGCTCATTTCAACCTTTAAATTTCGATTTTTTTTTATTTTCTTCTTAGAGAGCATTTACATCTTATAGAAACTACAACGCCAAATTTCAAATCGTTTCGGTAGTTCTAGAGATTCCATTGAAATTGTAATTTAGAATGTTTTTAGAACGCTTTTCTCTCATTTCACCCTTTTAAATTTCGAATTTTTTTTTATTTTGTTCTTAGAGAGCATTTACATCTTATAAGTAACTACAACGCCAAATTTCAAATTGGTTCGGTAGTTCTAGAGATTCCATAAAAATTGTAATTTAGAATGTTTTTAGAACGCTTTTCGCTCATTTCACCCTTTTAAATTTCGATATTTTTTTATTTTGTTCTTAGAGAGCATTTACATCTTATAAGTAACTACAACGCCAAATTTCAAATCGGTTCGGTAGTTCTAGAGATTCCATAGAAATTGTAATTTAGAATGTTTTTAGAACGCTTTTCGCTCATTTCACCCTTTTAAATTTCGAATTTTTTTTATTTTGTTCTTAGAGAGCATTTACATTTTATAAGTAACTACAACGCCAAATTTCAAATTTCTAGCTGCTTCAGTATAGAAAAGATCGCAATTTTAGAACGTTTTTCGCTCCTGCACCCCCCTGGGTTAGTGGCACCGACATAAAATATAGCCTATGTTGGAGCAGGGGTTGTCACCATCTATTTGCCACCATCACTTTTGAAATCGGTTCGGTAGTTCCAGAGATTACCCCCACAAACAAACAAACAAATAAAAAAAAACAATCTTTACTCCTTTATAATATTAGTAATAGATAGAAGAAAAGAAAACCCTCAAACGCATTATCCAAAGCGTAAACAAATGCTGCGTTTCTCTCCTTGTCATGAACTATGACGTCACAAGACTGGCGTAGTAAAAAGTGTCGTTTTCGGAACACGGTAAATAGTGCGCTATAAAAACTGTCAGAAATCAACAATTACAGCTCAAAATTATAAAAAAAACATACTGTTCTTCTTATCTTTCTGTTTTCTATTATCTATCTATACTATTATATAAAGAGGAAACGGTGACTGACTGACTGGGTGACTCATCAACGCCCAGCCGAAACTACTAAAGTCAGGGTCACGCAATTTGGACTGTAGATTGCTGTTATGGCCTAGGCAAGCAATAAGAAGGGATTTTTGAAAATTCCCCCCCGAAGGGTTTTAAAGGGGGGTTCGAATGTTTTAGGTCATTTTGCCATATCTCAGCAGCAGTTATAGGTAGGAGCTTGAAATTCCAGAAAACAAATCTACTAAAAAAATGATTAAACACCTATTTCAGCGATTTTAGATATTCCCCCCAGAAGGGGGTTAAAGGGGGTGGTTGAATGTTTTAGGTCATTTCGCCATATCTCAGCAGCAGTTATAGGTAGGAGCTTGAAATTCCAGAAAACAAATCTACTAAAAAAATGATTAAACACCTATTTCAGCGCTTTTAGAAATTCCCCCCAGAAGGGGGTTAAAGGGGGGTGGTCGAATGTTTTAGGTCATTTCGCCATATCTCAGCAGCAGTTATAGGTAGGAGCTTGAAATTCCAGAAAACAAATCTACTAAAAAAATGATTAAACACCTATTTCAGCTATTTTAGAAATTCCCCCCAGAAGGGTGTTAAAGGGGGGTGGTTGAATGTTTTAGGTCATTTCGCCATATCTCAGCAGCAGTTATAGGTAGGAGCTTGAAATTCCAGAAAACAAATCTACTAAAAAAATGATTAAACACCTATTTCAGCGATTTTAGAAATTCCCCCCAGCAGGGGGTTAAAGGGGGGTGGTCGAATGTTTTAGGTCATTTCGCCATATCTCAGCAGCAGTTATAGGTAGGAGCTTGAAATTCCAGAAAACAAATCTACTAAAAAATGATTAAACACCTATTTCAGCGATTTTAGAAATTCCACCCAGAAGGGGGTTAAAGGGGGGTGGTCGAATGTTTTAGGTCATTTTGCCATATCTCAGCAGCAGTTATAGGTAGGAGCTTGAAATTCCAGAAAACAAATCTACTAAAAAAATGATTAAACACCTATTTCAGCGATTTTAGAAATTCCACCCAGAAGGGGGTTAAAGGGGGATGGTCGAATGTTTTAGGTCATTTCGCCATATCTCAGCAGCAGTTATAGGTAGAAGCGCGAAAATCAGCAAAACAAATCTACTAAAAAAATTAATAAAACACATAATTCAGCGATTTTGGAAATTCCCCCCAGAAGGTGGTTAAATGGGGGGGGGGTCGAATTTTTTAGGTTATTTCGCCATATCTCAGCTTTTATGTAGGAGGGCGAAATTAATTAAAAAAAATCTACTAAAAAATTGGTTAAACACGTATTTCGGCGATTTTGGAAACTCCCCCCAGAAGGTGGCTAAAGGGGTATTCAAAAGTTTCGGGTCATTTCGCCATATCTCAGCAGCGGATTTAGGTAGGAGCGGGAAATTAAGGAAAACACATCTACTAAAAAATGGATAAACACGCATTTCAGTGAGTTTAGAAATCCCCCCCGAAGGGTTTTAAGGGGGGTGGTTTCGAAAATTTTAGGCCATTTTGCCATATCTCAGCAGCTGTTTTATTTAGGTGCGCGAAATTCAGGAAAACAAATCTACTAAATAAATGATTAAACACGTATTTCAGTGAATTTAGAAATCACCCCCCCCCCCTAGAAGGTGGTTAAAGGGGGATTCGAAAGTTTTAGGTCATTTCGCCATATCTCAGCAACAGTTTTAGGTTGGAGCGCGAAATTCAGGAAAACGAATGTAATAAAAAAATTACATTGTCTACCCGTGCAAAGCCGGGACGGGCCGCTAGTATAAAAATAAAATTAGAAAACGTGAAAATTCCTCATTCAAAAAATATTTGGCAGAATATCCTGAAATTTTGTAGAGAAGTTTAGAAGTTTCTAGTAATCGACTTCTAAAATATTTATAGGTTATAATTTACAGTTTTTTCGAATATTAATTTCCTATTTTTTATCATACAGATATAGAAATTAGATACAAGAGGTTCTAAAACTTCCAGTCCATGTTACTTGAAATTTGGTATACGGGCATAAATTTCAAAGTAAATGAAAAATATTTTTTCCCATTAGAGTTTTGTCATTAATCGAACATTTTAAAAAAAGTTCTGAATTTTTTAAGTAATTGGGACTTAAAACGGCCTATAGAGGCGCTGATCGCAGTCGCCGGTACAGGAAAATTGTCCCTTTAATGCTAACGTGCCATTGAAACCATTATTTATTGTAAACACATTTGAAAGTGTTAGATATTCAAATTTAGATAATTTTTACCTTGTCATATAAACACAGAACACAAAAATCACATAAAATCTGAAATTGTGCAAAAAAATGATGATTATGAACAAATTAAAAATGCATGTAATACAATGGGCTAGCAAGGGATTTTCCTGAAGCGAGAAGTTATGTCTTTTCTCCACCAGATGGCGAATTCGAGCGCTTGAATAGACGCTTTCAGTCGTGACGTCAATCATGACGTTTTGCTTGGTTACTGACTCCAAACAAACGGTTGCTATGTGGTATTTTCTATTTTGTTTGTATATTATAGATATATCTTATAGCTATATCTCACAGTTAAGTGTTTCAATATTTTATATGCAGTGTAACATTTTCTACGATTTATATTTAATTGGGACTTAAAACGGCCTATAGAGGCGCTGATCGCAGCCCCTCGCTACAGGAAAATAGTCCCTTTAACTAATGCTAAAGTGCCATTGAAATCATTATTTATTGTAAACGCATTTGAAAGTGTTAGATATTCAAATTTGGATAATTTTTACCTTGTCATATAATCACAAAACACAAATATCACATGAAATCTGAAATTGTGCTAAAAAATAATCATTATAAACAAATTAAAAATGCATGTAATACAATGGGCTTGCAAGGGATTTTTCTGAAGGGAGAAGTTATATCTTTTCTCCACCAGATGGCGTATTCGAGCGCTTGAATTCCCAATAAGAAATCACACATAGCAACCGTTTGTTTGGAGTCAGTAACCAAGCAAAATGTCATGACTAACGTCACGCTGAAAGCGTCTATTCCCAATTGCAGTTGTAGTTGTAGTTTGCTACTAAAAAAAAAGTAGTTTTCCCGACACCTGACTTATTCTTATTCAAATACGTATTTATTTTCATCTGACACATAATTCTGTTAAATTTTTCGTGAAAATCCCAACAATCAGACATGCTAAAACCCAAATATGAGCCAGAAGAATTATTTAAGGTTGAACCTGACTCGCAGAAAGAAAATTAGTCATTCCGACTCGAAAAAATAAATAGAAGCAATCCGACACAGTGCAGGAGGACTATATTCAACGATCTCGAACTGTCCGCTATTCCGAGGTTTCACTATATTCGAATATTAAAGAATATAGATTTATCCATTTTTCTATATATTAAAATATATTACTTTTCATAATAGCATTAAAACATGATCTATTGTCCTTTCATTGCGGGTGTGGTTCGGGTCGGTTGCGGGTTGAAATATGTCGGGTTGCGGGTCGCCGAAAATTATTTTTGCGGGTCGAGGAAGTTTTTTTGTCGGGTTCGGTTCGGGTTGCGGGTTGACTTCAAATGGAATTTGCGGGTTCGGGTAGGGTACAACCCGACACGTGTAGTGCTTTAACCCGAAAACAATCCCCAAATTTTCCAAAGAAAATATTGATATTCACCAAACGTTTCCCCACTAATAACTTGTCCCTAAAAATTTCCCTTAAAGGCCCAAAATTCTCGAAAGTGGGGACAAAATCCCCAATCTGGCAACACTGGTTTCGTAAAATTTGTAGTAAAGCAGCCTAATGCCCAGTTAATATTATTCTCATTGGTAAATTTTCTAGATCACATGGCAAGAATAAACTTTGTAATGCTCCATCTGGTGGAGAAAAGATATAACTTCTCGCTCCAGGAAAATTCCGTGCAAGCACACTGAATTTATTTTTAATTTTTTCATAATGATTATTTTTTTGCCCAATTTCAGATTTCATATGATATTGGTGTTCTATATTTATATGAAAAGGTACAAATTATCTGAATTTAAATATGTAAAACGCTTTTACAATAAATAATGATTTCTATGGCACTTTAGCATTAGTTAAAGGGGCAATTTTCCTGTACCGACAGCTGCTATTAGTGCACTCTTTAGGAAGTCCCAATAATATTCAATGTTTTTTTTTCCAATGTGCAAATCTTCTTCATGTTTTTTCATAAATCTTCTTCGGCGTTTTGAAGTTATATTTGTATCTAGAAATCTATTACAAATTTCACCGATTAACTTGATAACTTTGGGAAACAATAATAATTGTTATTCACTATTTGAAACTAAACAATTAATTAGTTATTTAACATTTAAATTTTTTCGTGCTTTTCCTCTAGCAAGTGCTTATATTATTCTCCGCCAGAGGACGAATTCAAATGTAAGCATTTTCCCTATAGATGGCGCCATACACAACTTATATAGTTCATAAAAATGTAAGCAGTTTTACCGGCATGTTCTAGTAAATATATATTATACTAATCCCGCGCTGTTTTGATTTTCTGTTCCATTGTTGTTCTATTTCGCTGTTCTAGATTGTGTTTTGGTTCAAAAAAGTTTTGTGCTGGAATTAACAGAACATCATGGATCAAGAAAATAGCGTTAAGACATGGTTAGCAGCATCTATTTTGGAATATTCGTGTGATAAAAATTTTTCGTCTGTAATTGAAAGTAAGTTTTTAAAAATTCTATTTCGAGATATGTTTCGATACTATTAAAAAAAAAAAGTGTACTTATGATCTTTAAATAAATCTATATATTTAAATTAACCTATTCTTAATTACTTTATCATTTAGTATTTTAAAATCGATCTTAGTTTCGAATTTGATTTAGTATATTTAAATCTACATATTGTGGGAAGTTGCAACTCAAAACGATATTTATCAAATAACGATTATAGTAGTACCCCGACTTATCTTCCCTTGACTTACGTCACCCCGAATTTAGGTCGCCTGGCCCGAAAAGTAAATTTTCTTTAATTTAACGCACTTTGAACATTTTTAGGAGTTTTGATTTCACATTCAGTGAAGGGAAAGTTCCCCGCTACAGTCACGTGATAGAGACAAATAGATGAGATTGAATAAAAGAATCAGATCATCCCCACCCCCCTCTACAACGCGGAATATTTGGTTTGCGAGAAATGCATTGTGACGCGACTGTTGTATTCTGACGATAGCACCTAAAAGAAAAACTAGTGATTCAACATCTGAAGAAAAGAAATAATGTAAAATACATTGGAAGTAAAAAACATGAAATTTTATGAAGGTGGAATGAAGACACATAAAATCGCGTTAACGATTAATTTAGCTTGTATGACTGTAAGAACAATCATCAATGATAAAGAATGAATACTTACCGAAGGTAAAGAAGGCTCACCCAATGAATACGTTGATGATTCGCAATCAACACGGCGTGGTTTCTGAAAGGGTATCATTGTTGATATGGTGCGAAAATCAGGTGATGGGTCAAAAATTGTCCTATCGGCCAAAACACTATCTCATGAAGCCAAGTTAATTTTTGGAAAACAAAGCAAAATCAGATGAAACAAGTGAAAAATCTTTCATTGCTAGCAATGGCTTGTTTCATGGTTTTAAACAATGATGTGGTTTTCATAGCATTTCATGGAGAGGCAGCAAGTGCTGATAAGAAAGCAGCTTCTAAATTCCATAACCGGCAAAATCCTAGAACAAATGAGACATCCGATTTGGTGATTTTTTGGACGTGCAGCAACAGAAAAATCGGCAACCTCCAAATTCTATCCAATCAGAAAGCGTGCTTTTTAGGGCAAGCTTTTTCACAAAGTAAACACCGATTTTGCGACTATTTACAAAGTTTTAGCAAGTTCTTCTTCACAATTTTACGATTTTTACAAACTTACAGCTATATTTTCCTCCGTATTTTTATATTTTTATAAACTTTTAGCAATATTTCCTCCGGATATTTTGATTTTTACAAACATTTAGCAATTTTTTTATTCCGGATTTTTCTATTTTTACAAATTTTTTGCTATTTTTTCCTTTTTGCTTAAACTTTGTAAATTGTCACAAAACAGAATAAAATAGATGTTTACTTCGTGAAAGAAATTTTCATAGGAACTGTGTAAATAGTGAGTTCTCTGCCACAAAGCACACAGTTTATGATTGGGGAGAATCTCGAGATTCCTGATTGTTCGAATGCACGAAACTCATTCATGCAGCAGTTAGTAACGTATATATGTACGCTTTGCGTACATAACTGAAAAAAAAAAAACGTGGATGCATGAAACTCAAGGTGAAGCAATCTCTAGAATGCACAAAACTCATTCATGCAGAGCAGTTAGTAACTTACATATATGTATGCTTCGCGTACCTTAACCGAAAAAAATCCCTCTGGATGCACAAAATTCGCTGTGTAGCACTCTCTAGAATGCATGAAATCCATTCAAGCTGCGCGGTCAGTAATGGTCGCATAAAAATCCGTTTACAGCAATCTCTAAAGTGCATAAAATCAATCTAATCAAATAAAATCAACAAAAATGCACTTACCTTTGTTTCTCATCTTTTGTTTCTTTTTTAGCACTTTCCAACCTAGTTGAAAAGTGCTTATGACTTCGGTTTGTCTGCCGTATTGCCGTCTGCCGTCTGTCCGTGCTCTAACTCCCGTAAATATGCTCAGATTGCTCTGCAATTTTTATATGTTATTGTCTTTATGTATAGCATGTTCTCTATTGCAACGGAAGTGTGTAGCACTGATAGTTTTTTTACAGGGACACTCAAAAGAATTTAGTTACATTGCGGTCTATGGGGAAAAATTATTTGCGGTTTATTTAAATAATGTTTCACTATTGTAAACGCATTGAAATTTATGTATATCACTAAGGTGCATTAGAAGAAGCTTAATATGGAATAAGGTGTGCATAGCACTTATGGTTACTTTACAGGGACAGTCAAAAGAATTCCGTTACATTACGTCTATGGAGAAAAATCGTCTGTGGTTTATTTAAATAATGTTTCACTATTCTAAACCAGGGTTGGGTTTTTGACGTCAAAAACTGGTTTTTGACATGACAGTGAAAAACCGTGTTTTTACCGGTTTATACCATCAAAAACCTATGATTTTCGATTATCCTCCAATTTACGGTGTAAGTGTAGCATACAATACATTTCTAGATTGATTTTACCTTGTTGTTCTTGTTATTATTATTATTTACAATTACATTTGTTAAATTTATTTAAAAGAAGATCATTTCCTAATATGGGAAAGATTTAAAAATACAAGACTAAAAGAAAAGAACAATGTTTGTCATAATCTTCACTAATATAGATTCTACTAACTGCAATTAACATTAAACGATAATAAAAGGTTATAATTATTAAACAACATTCAATATACGTTTTTAATAAAGTATATTAAAATTATTTTAGAGATGTAAAAATGCTGTTACATTGTATGACAATAGATGTTAAGCATAGACTGGCAGTGAATAAATTTGAATATTCTTTGATATAATATTTTAAAATGCATATTTTATGTATTTCATAAATGCAATTAAGGTGATTTTCATTTGCACTTCAATAAGTAGAATCTTAAAGTTTTGTTTTCAACAATGTAATAAATTGTACCGAAATTATACACATTGTTTAATCTAATACTTATAGGTTACAGGATTTCTTCAAAAAATCTAATTTACCAAATAGCTTAAGATTATTGTAGAGATCTTCTAACAGAGATGTACATGTATTATTCTAATGCAGTTCTTTTTTGTTTTTCTTGAATGGATAAATATACTTTAGAGTCTTTTTGATTCTGAATATTTTATGTAAAACAACTTAATATTAAAGATAGAATGAAAAAAAAATGTAAAAACAAACTACTAAAAAATGGGTTTTTGACAGTTTTCGACATTTTTGACAAGGAGGTTTTTGACATGACGGTAAAAACCATGGTTAAAACCGGTAAAAACCGTCATGCGTCAAAAACTTGCCAACCCTGTTCTAAACGCATTGAAATTTATATATATTACTAAGGTGCATTACAAGAGGCTTACTACAGAATAGTGTGTGTGTATAGCAGTCATCGTTCATTTACAGGGACACACAAAAGAATTCTCTACTGTCTGTTAACAATAATTCCTGGAAGTGCGTTTTAAGTTACTGAACGCGATTTTAATTTAACTCGCTTTTTGTCTATTATGTGATGTGTATAAATTCTGTAGATCCTACACAGGGCAGCACAAAAGTTCGCGAACACATTTCCGTTTACTGACAGAAACTCCAGAAGGATAATTTTAAACTGTGCTACGCGTTTCCTAACTGAACTAAAATTTAGCATCCTATGTAGTATATATACAAAACTATAGATCCTATACAGGGCTGAATAAAAGTATTCGGATATTTTTCGAATATTGTATCTGTTGGAAATTCCTGAAATTATGTTTTTAAATATGTTATGCGTTTTCCAAATTGTTTACTTAGATTAGGGGTGCACAACCTTTTTAAGCGAAGGGCCACTTACAAAAATGACTGGGTTGTCGAGGGCCACCATCAGTAGAATTACAGGAGGTGTGACAGGGGGTAGCCCCCTAGGTTCCTTCCTTCCCAGTTAACGTATTCAGTTCCGTTGGCAAGGGTATATCAACAGTTTACGTTTGTATTTAGACAAGAGATATAGCTAAGATTATTTTCAAAGAGTGAAAATACTCCTTGACTTTATTTGAGGAAGTAAATTTAGCTTTAAAGATTGGCAGTGCTGAAAAAAAATTCTGCTTTCATGAATGAAGGTGGGGAGGAGGAGAAACATATATTATTCTAAATTGTACTTCTTAACATATTCAGTCATAAAATGTGGATATCAAGTAGGGGTGCACAACCTTTTTAAGAGGAGGGTCAGTCACAAAAATGACAGGATTGTCGAGAGCCAACATCCGTAGGGTGAACAAAATTTTGTTTTGGGGAAGGAGGGGGAGTATCGGCCTAAAAGTTCATAAAAATGGCTAATTTTAAAAGGAGAGTTAGCTCCCTATACTCACCCACCTCCTAGTCAGTATAACCCATTTCAGTTGGCAAGGATAGAAAAATCTTGCATTTATTTTCCATGCGCGATTGACAATATTCATAGTTTTTTTTTCCTAGTGATTGACAAAATTCACAATTTTTACGCGCCCGATCGGCGAAATTTGCGATTTTTTCGCAACCGATCGGCAAAATTCGCGATTTTTACGGGCCCGATCGACAAAATCCACGATTTTTACGGGCCCGATCGACAAAATTCACGATTTTTACGGGCCCGATCGGCAAAATTTACAATTTATACGCACCCGATCGGCAAATTCGCGATTTTTACGGGCCCGATCGACAAAATCCACGATTTTTACGGGCCCGATCGACAAAATTCACGATTTTTACGGGCCCGATCAACAAAATTCACGATTTTTACGGGCCCGATCGGCAAAATTTACGATTTATACGCACCCGATCGGCAAATTCGTGATTTTTACGGGCCCGATCGACAAAATTCACGATTTTTACTGGCCCGATCGGCAAAATTCACGATTTTTACGGGCCCAATCGGCAAAATTCACGATTTTTACCGGCCCGATTGGCAAAATTCACGATTTTTACGGGCCCGATCGGCAAAATTTACGATTTATACGCACCCGATCGGCAAATTCGCGATATTTACGTACCCGAACGGCAAAATTCGCGATTTTTACGGGCCCGATCGGCAAAATTCACGATTTACACGCGCCTGATCGGCAAAATTCGCGATTTTTATGAGCCCGATCGGCAAAATTCACGATTTTTACGCAGGTGATCGGCGAAATTTACGATTTATACGCACCCGATCGGCAAAATATCGCGATTTTAAAGTGCCCGAACGGCAAAATTCATGATTTTTACGCGCCCAATCGGCGAAATTCGTGATTTTTAAGCGCCTATTCGGCAAAATTTACGATTTTTACGCGCCCGATCGGCAAAATTCGCTATTTTTACGCAGACGATCGGCGAAATTTGCAATTTACACGCACCCGATCGGCAAAAGTAACGATTTATATGAACCCGATCGGCAAAATTCGCAATTTTTACGGGCCCGATCGGCAAAATTCGCGATTTTTACGGGCCCGATCGACAAAATTCATGATTTTTACGTGCCCGATCGAAAAAATTCCTGATTTTTACGCGTCCGATCGACAAAATTCACGATTTATACGCACCTGATAGGCAAAATTCGCAATTTTTACGCGCCTGATCGGCAAAATTCACGATTTACACGCGCCCGATTGCCAAAATTCGCGATTTGTACGCATACGATCTGCGAAATTTATGATTTATACGCACCTGATCGGCAAAATTCGCGATTTTTACGAGCCCGATCGGCAAAATTCACGATTTTTACGCAGGTGATCGGCGAAATTTACGATTCATACGCACCCGATCGGCAAAATATCGCGATTTTTACGTGCCCGAACGGCAAAATTCATGATTTTTACGCGCCCAATCGGCGAAATTCGTGATTTTTAAGCGCCTATTCGGCAAAATTTACGATTTTTACGCGCCTGATCAGCAAAATTCGCTATTTTTACGCAGACGATCGGCGAAATTTGCAATTTACACGCACCCGATCGGCAAAAGTAACGATTTATATGAACCCGATCGGCAAAATTCGCAATTTTTACGAGCCCGATCGGCAAAATTCGCAATTTTTACGAGCCCGATCGGCAAAATTCGCGATTTTTACGGGCCCGATTGACAAAATTCATGATTTTTACGTGCCCGATCGAAAAAATTCCTGATTTTTACGCGTCCGATCGACAAAATTCACGATTTATACGCACCTGATAGGCAAAATTCGCAATTTTTACGTGCCCGATCGGCAAAATTCACGATTTTTACGCAGGCGATCGGCAAAATTTACGATTTATACGCACCCGATGGTCGAAATTTGCGATTATTACGCATCCGAACGGCGAAATTTAGAAAATTTTGTTATTTCTATGCACCCTAGCAGCGAAATTCGCGATTTTTTGCGTCCGATCGGCGAAATTGATCCGCGGGCCACCAGTAATCCGATCGCGGGCCACTTTTGGCCCGCGGGCCACAGGTTGTGCACCCCTAACTTAGATGTTATCTTTTAGCTTATTAAATGGTATGTTTTGTAAAATTATTTTGGAAGCGTTGGAAAGTGCTACATAATCTATGCTTGAAGCATGATTTTTTGTTCTTGTTTAATATTTCACAGGAATTATCCTTTATGACATACAATACAACAAAATGTCAAATCATTAAACTTAAACACATTTCACAAACATAATTCAACAAATCTGACACACAACAAACCAATCCACAGACAATAGAACCCTATTCTAGAATATTCTAATCTGTCAACCAATCAATCCAATCTAATTCCCTCAAAAATCAGCTCAATTTCCAGAACCATGCATTCTGCCCGTGCTAGAACTGAACACAGAAGGCGTGGAAAAAAACGTAAGAAATAAACTGGTAGCAAGAAAAACTCATTTATCGCTTCGCCAAATTCGACGCTGCCAAGCATTTCGCTTGTTCTAGGATTTAACCCCATAACCATTTAAAGATGATGATAAAAGAAGAGGGCTCTAAGGCCATTTTCAATATTTATGAAACAGGTCTTTTTTGAAAAAAAAGGCCAAACAGAACATTTATTGCACAGAAAGAAAAAAAGTTTATTGAATTTAAAGTGTTGAAGGAGAGATTAACTCTACTTCTTGGCGCGCGACGCAGGATGTTTAAAGCATATTACATGCAATGTTCATTTTCCAATTTGAATATAGTAATAAAAAAAGTTACAAAATTGACAGTGAAAGACTTCTGGAATAACACAGTCCAAGTCATAAAAAGTCCACAGTCATGAGACGAAGTTCAGCGAAAAACAATGAAAGATGCTTAGAAAAAACTTTCTTTTTTTTTTGTAGTGACCGAGAAAATACCTGAAAATTGTGATTCCGTATCACATTTTAATGAATAAAATTGATGAACATGGAAGAGAATTCACTTTAGAGATGGATGATAAAGAAATTGTGGAACTTCTAACTTCCCATGATTCAGAACTAACCGTTGACGATATTATTGAATTGAAGAAGCTAAGTCATGTTGAAGAAACAGATGAAGACTACAGAAAAGATTATTATAGCTACAAAATTTTACCGAACGACTAAACCTTATTGAAGCTGGAATGAAGGTTCTTGAACATATTGATTCAGACGATCAAAATGTAGCAACTACTATAGAAAAAACTTAGAAAACCCACTCTGCTGTTACATGGAGTTTCTAAGAGAAGAAAAGTTTACTGGTTCAAACTACATTATGGGATTTTTTCACATCTTCAAAGACTCAAATGGGGCAGTTAGAAGAACAATAAATTATATGTAACAACTTATTAATTTATTCAAAATTTTTGCATTGCAAATGCATTTTTTGAGACTGTTAATTGTATATTTATCTTTAAATACAATAGAATTTGCTCATTAGATTTTGGTAAATTTTTATTGCTTGTCCTTTTTTTGCTTATTCAAATTTACCTCGACTTAACGTTGTTTTCGACTTACGTAATTAGTCTTGGAATGAATTGATGACGTAATTCGGGGTATTACTGTACAACCAAATAATAATTTATATTCAAATTATAACAAAAGTGCAAAGTTAGATAGTTTTCACCATCCCTTTTTAATAAAATTTTAATATTATTATTTAATTATAAATTATTGATTAATAATAATGTTTTGAGTTAAAACTTATGCATATGTAACTCTGTGTTATAAAAATTTTTTGATTTGTATTTTACTAATGTAATATTTTTTATCATATTCTTAAATCAAAAGGTATGTGGTAAGGAAACACTGACAATAATTTATGGATATCCTGTATGTATATTATTTCTTTAGGATTTGAAATGTGTAATTGGCAAATCAAACAACTCATCAGTAAGAAAAAAAAATCCCTGACGGCTCGGCCTACAGGCACAGGTAGATTTCGAAGACGCAGACCGTGGGGTGCCTGTTTGTCGGGAATTGTGGAAGAAATGACCTTTTTGCGATGATGCGGCAGTTGGAACCGCCTGCTTCGAAACCTAACTTGTTTGCAGGTAGAGCCAGCAGGAAATTTTTTGAATTTTTTTTTTTGAATTTTTTTTGCTATAAGGGTTGGTTCTATAAAAAACTTGTCAGTATAAAAGTTCTAGATAATATTAAGAGGATTTATAATAAATTTAAGTGGATTTGAAATCTTGGGAATTGACGAAGTAATGAATTTTTTTCTTCTAAAACCCCCCTCCCCCCCCCCCTTAGAGCAATTTTAAATTATATCAAAAATCTGTCATACATAAATTTTCAGCCCTTCTCCTAGAAGTAATAACTTCAAACGGATTCAATACGTATCATAATTAAGAAATTATGGGGTTTTTTCTGTTTTCACAAAAAGCCCCCCCCCCCCAATCCGGTTCGATTTTGCCCATTAACGAACTTGACCGAGATTTTATGCCTCTTGATTTTATGTATCAGTTTCGAAAAGATGCAGGATTTAGAACCGCCTACTTCGAAAAATAATTTGTTTGCAGGCGGAGCCGACAGGGATTTTTTTTGTTTTTAATTTTTTTTGCTATAACGGTTGGTCCTATAAAAAACTTGTCAATATAAAAGTTTTAGATAATATTAAGAGGATTTATAATAAATTTAAGCGGATTTGAAATCTTGGGAATTGACGAGGTTATGAATTTTTTTCTTCTAAAACCCCCCTTCCCTCCCCCCCTTAAGGCAATTTTTAATTATATCAAAAATCTGTCATACATATGTCTTTGGCCCTGTTCCTAGAAGTAATAATAACTTTAAACAGATTCGATACGTATAATAATTAAGAAATTATGGGGGGTTTTCTGTTTTCACAAAAAGCCCTCCCATTCCCCCCCCCCCCCTTGTTTCAATTTTGCCCATTAACGAACTTGACCGAGATTTTATGTCCTTAATTTTATGTATCAGTTTGGAAGAGATTTATGCAGAATTTTTCCAGTTATCGTGTTCAGAAAAAAGTGACATATATATATATATATATATATATATATATATAAGTTTTGAACTGGGGGTGGTTTTGGGTTCTGGGAGTCATGATCGGCGTAGATCTGCAAAAATGTTTCAAAATTTCCAACTTAGGTGAGAATGTAATAGGTAGTATTTCTTACGAAATCTACCTAAAAAACTTTAGCAGAAGTATTTGGATTTAAGTAGCAGGATTTGATGTTTCATTACAAAATTTTATTTTAACCCCCTTCTATACGTATCTACGTATGGATCCATGGCCTGATTCTCTACAAATACCAGTGAATCCATGTCCATTCATTATTCTATCATTGCTGCTAAAAATGGTATAGCAGGAAGCAGGGTTGGCACGGTTTAAACCAAATGGTTTAAACCACGGTTTAAACCAAATGGTTTTTTTCTGAAAAAAACCAATTGGTTTTTTTGTTAATTTTTTTAAAGATTTTTTTCTTATATAATTAAGTTTTCAAATTATTTGATGTACAAATAACTTCTACTTCTAACTGAACAGCTCAACTCATTTCAGCAGTCAACCTGCATAAGTCACAGTTGCATCATAGTTGCACCTGTGTATGCACCTGTGTATGAATGGTCCAAGAGTTAGCATTTGAGAACAAAAAATGTCTAATTTTGGTAGAAGAAAAGATTTAGTTTGGTTATATTTTAATGAAGTAAAAAATGATAAAAGGAAAGGTTGTAGAGCTAGATGCAAAAATTGTAATAAAGAAATGGAAGGTCAACTAGCTAGGATGAAGAAACACATTGAAACTTGTAATAATTCTCATCATCATTCTGATTCTGATTCTGTTGATAATGGTAAGTACTTATTTTATCATTATTATTGCTGCTATTATTTTTAATTTTGAAAGAAAATTGTTAAAAATTTGTTAAGTTAAATATTTGTTAAATTCAAAATTTTTAATTTATCTGTAAAATTACAAGTAATGCATATTGAGAACACATTATGTATATCTTCATTCAGATGATTCTAAACTCTTATAAAAAATTACATTATTATTTGAAATGCTATTTGATTGAGAAGATAAATTATAAAAATCACATATATTATTATTTAATTTGCATATGCTATTTGATTTTAGAAAGTTATATTCTATGAAATAAAAAATATTTATGTAATTCTAAGTAATGAAATTTTGGAAAAAACAAGAAAATTTTAAATAGACTTTTTTTTGTTAGAGAACTTTATTTTGATAATCTTAAAATTACATTTGATAAAAGTTTGAAAGTTTTACAAATTAATCATATTATTAAGAACAAATTATGTGATCAGAACTGTTATTAAATGAAATTGTTAATTTTTAATTTATGCATGGCTCTTAGAGATTAACTAAGTTTTCACCAATCATAAATATCCAAAATTATAAAAGACATGGTAATTTTATCTCGAGTATTAAATAAATTATCAAAAATAAATATATCAATATGATAGAGATGTTTACTTTGCAGTAAAACAAAGAAAAAAAATGTCTTTGTATTGAATTATTGTTAATTATATGATTATGATTTTTGAAGTAATATGTTCTGTATCATTAAGCAATTCTTATTTTTATTTTTGTGTAGATGATGTGTCAGTGTCACTATCCAGTATTTCAAGTTCTTTAGATTCAGCAATAACACAAAGAGCAACAAGTGAAATTGGTTCTTTAAAAAGGAAAAGAGATACTATGGACTTTTTTGTCAGTAAATCAACACCATCTCAAAAGCAAATGTTTGATGAACAAGTTGCTAGGTTTATATATGCTACAAATACGGCATTTAGCACTGTAGAGCATCCTGAGTTTATTAAAATGGTTCAGAGTTTCCGCCCAGAATATTCTCCACCATCAAGAAAGCAAATTGCTGGGGATTTATTAGATCATACTTACAGCAAAGAAAAAGAAAAATGTGCAAATATATTAAAAAATGAAGTTGTCACATTAGGATTAGATGGATGGTCAAACATTCACAACGAACCTGTGATCTGTGTTACTTTAACAACAAAAGACGGGAATACATACTTAGCAGACACTATTGATACATCGGGAATTGCTCATACAAGTGAAAACCTGTATGATATTGCGACTACAACCATTAATAAAGGCCAATCGGAATTTCAATGTTTAATACAAGCATTAGTGACAGACAATACTGGAAATGTCCGAAAAATGAGGGATATGTTTGATGAAAAAGAAGAGTTTAATATTATTACTTATGGATGTGCAGCCCATATTTTAAATTTACTGGCAAATGATATAAGTTATCCAAATGTAAAAGAACAAATTTTGCATGTAATCAAATACTTCAGAAACAACCAATATGCAAATGCGTGCTTCAGAAAAGATGCAAGTACATCAAAACTAATAATGCCTTGTGAAGTTCGCTGGAACTCATTTGCTGACGCTTTAGACAGCTATCTGAAATCATGGTCAGTTCTTGTAACTATATGCGAAAATAATAAAGACAAAATTGATAAAAATATCCAAAGTCTAGTTTCAAACATTTCATTGAAAAGAAATGCTGAAGACTATTTTCAACAATTAAAGCCAATTAGTGTAGCTTTAGATAAAGTACAAAGCCAAAATTGTACAATTGGAGAAACTGTTTTTCTTTTTAAAAATTTAAAAAAACAGATGGAAGATTTGAAACTGAATAAAGACATTATGAAAAAACTAGATACTCGTTATAAAATGGCAATAACACCAGCCCATCTTCTTGCTTATCTGTTGGATCCAAGAGCCAAGGATGCTGATCTCGAATTGTCATCGGAGGAAAAAAAGAAGCATTGGAATATGCTAAAACAAAATTTCCCAAAAACAATTTATTATCTCTGATACTAAAATTTTGTGCCAAAAGTTCTCCATTTCAAAGATATCTTTTTGAGAATGATTTTAGTAAAGATGTATCAGCTATAGAATGGTGGCATATTCAAGAAAATGAAATCAAAAAGTTCAATGATGGTGTGTTGAAAGAAGTTGAAACGATTCTTACTGCAAAAGCGACTACTGCAAATGTAGAGAGAATTTTTTCTTCATTTGGTGTTGTACAATCAAAGTTACGCAACAGACTGGGTTTACAAAAAGCGGCAAAACTTGTTTTTTTGTTTAAAACATTAAACCCTAATAATCCTGTTTATTAACATAGAATCTTTATAGACATGTGTCGTACTTCCATTTTCTTAAAATTTTGAAAATTTATTCAATTTCCATGTTTTTAAAATGTTTCTTTTATATATATTTTTTAAATATATTTCAATTTAATTTTCTTACTGAAATTCAATTTGTTTTTTTAAATTTAATAAAAAAGTAAGTGACTTTCTTTTCTTTGCATTATTTTTATTTAAAAAAAAATTAGTATAGCATACCAAGGTAAAATTCTACATTATATCTTTATATTCTTATGTAACACAACTAAGTGTTGCTTATTAAAATGAAAAAATATAGGAAGGCAATAGATTAAGTCTTTAAAGAATTTAATATAAATCTTGCAATTAAATACTATTAAAAACTTTTAAGTATCAACATTAAGATACAGAATCCATTCTATGAATGCAATATGAAATACATAAACATATTAATATGTTTTATAAGTGTGCTAAATCATTTGGTAAACATGAATTACAGGTTGCATTTGGAAATATGTATATATAAAACATCAATTATTTCTTTAACTTTTTTAAAAAGTAATCTTTAAAAATTATTTAAAACTTATCACCATTACTGTAGAACCTGACGGCACAAGTGATCATGTTCTATGTATTACATAGGAAACTTTTGTATATATATAACTGTTTTGAATTTGAATGTAAATGATGTTAGCTCAGCTCTAAATAAAATTTAATGATTTGAATTTGTACATAATTAATAACAATTGTTTATTTATTTTGTTTAAACTGTTTTCAGAATATATATATATATATATTGTTATTGTAATATTAATCATTCTTGTCAATGTTAAATTTTATTTACTGATGTGCATATATGTAATTAAAAAAGATACAAAAAAACCCGGTTTAAACCAAAAAAACCTGGTTTAAACCAAAAAAACCGGTTTTTTGCCAACCCTGGCAGGAAGATATGTTTCTGTATAGCTGGTATTATGAGAATGTTGGAAAGTGTTTAATTTTCCCTCCGCAGCAGAGATGGCGCCACCATACAGATGAGAATATGCTTTTCTCGCTTTTTTCGTTGTTCTCAAATAACACGTTTTTCTGTCGTCGTTTCTATGTATCTATTTAGGTATTGATATATATATCGATTTAAATATCGATACCTATATCTCTTATTAATATGAATAAAAGCATCTAATTTTTCTGGAAACTACTGCATGATATTTTTAAATCTAAATGCCTGAAAAACTGGTTTTACATGTAATTTTCATATACATATGCTGGTACGGAAGTGGTTTAACAGAAGTAATTAATTTTGAAAAAAGAACTCTTTTCTCTCCCCCTCCATGAAATGGGTATCCAAGAAAAAAAAAATCTTACATTGACTTTTGAGGAGGATGATATTGAGATAATTCAACAATGGATGAACCAGTTATTATTTGATACGAACGTATTATCTGGGCCAGGTAGATAGATCGCCAAAATTGTTGTGAATCGACAATTTTGTTTGCCGTTGTCTAGTGCTAATAGTGTTCAAAATGGTAGTTTAATGCACATTTAATAAATGCATAACATTGTTAAAAATGATAGATAATATAAAAGCAAGCTAAATTAATACAAAACAGTAATTTAGTTATACATTTATTAAGTGCATACGATCAAGTTGACTGCTTTTAGCAATAAATGATATTAATGAGGATAGTTTTATTTCCAGTGGTTTGTTATGCCCACCAGTAGGAAAGTAATATAAATATTATGTAATGTAAATATGCTGTATCAATGAATATATTATATCTATTTCTATATATATGCTACCTATTATATAGTTACACAGATATAAATACTTCCAACATTGCCTTTAAATTAATATGGCAACTATATAATATTAACTGTTCAGTTTTAATGAAGAAAGCAAAAAAATAAGGGTTACTGTAATTAATATTTTCAACTTCATTGTTGGCACAGTGAATACGACCTGATTTGTGCCTGTATAATACGCAAGTACCTATTATTTTAGTCTTCATTACTAAGCTTAAATACTAGTATAAAAACAACAAAATATCTCTGACTATTTAATACCAATCTTTAGTCTTTGCTTAAGGAGATTCTCAAAAATTATATTTTTCCCCTGCTCCACAACACAAACTTTTTGACACATTTACAGACTCATTTTTAAATGCAAAAGCATGACACTTGCAGGAAGCAATTTGGAATCTAATGGTATTTTCTATTTTTTGATAAATTAATTAATTATTGAGTCGTAAGTGATTGTTGTCCTATGACAACAGGTTTTTCTTCTTTCCCATGCTGCCGTGCCTGGAAATTCAGTTCAAACAGCAACTTCTGAAAAATCTGCCTTTACCAAAAAAAAAAAGGAACACGCCTTTTGACTATACAGGGTTTCTGAATAAGAACACCTGTCAATTTCATGTGTTTCTGAACAAAAATGAATTCAGAAATGTGTCAGAAAGTAACACCTTTGGATTTGAGAACAGCCTTATAGACAGTCTTAAAAAGGATAAACACTTGGTCCTAGAATAGGATATACTATTTTTTGCAAGCAATGTGTTTCAGTACCTCATTTCATTTGTAAGAGACTAATATTTTATGTGAACCTTTTTAAAGTTATTTTTAGAGATTATTGAGCAACAAGTTTAAATTAATTTATATTTATTTTCCTAATAATATTTTTCTGAGTTGCAAGGATATTCCATAATTTGTATTTTTATGTTTATAATTATTTGTAATATAGTACTGAAAAACTGTAACAGTTCTTTCCTCATGTTTCAGCAATTCTGAGGGAAAAAGATATATCGTCAAATTTACATGTAAATTTTTCTAACAGTCAAGAAAATGACAGACAAAAAGTGAAGCCAGTGTTTCTTCTTATACAAATATTACGACGCTTATTGTCTTCTGTAGAGACTTTTGCTTCTGAAATGGAAGCGAATTGTGATCCTTGGAATTCTGATACACTTATTAAAATTATAAAGTTATTAGAAAGAACTTATGAACAATGTGAGTTCATATCTTTGAAGAAGTTCTTCTATTTATTGTCTCAGTTGAAATTTTTAGTAAGTATCAAAAATATATTTTAATATTTCAGGAATGGTTAAAACAATTATTAAATTAACTTAGTAGTTTTCCATTAGATGGACACCACTTCTCGTCAAGTGCAAACATTGGTTCAAAAACTAATAAATACATCATTTACAAATATAAGAAAGGAAAAACTTGCCTCAAGCATAGATTATGAAACACTTTCCAACACATTCAGAATATTGTACCAAAACTTCACCTCTTCACCATGTAATAAGGTAAAACAGGATGCCTAAGTAAACAATTTGGAAAATGTATAACACGTTTGAAAATCTGGTTTCAGCAATTAACATTTTAAGTCGAAAAATTATCCAAATTCTTTTGTGCAGCCCTGTTTTTTATATATATATACTACAAAGTATGCAAACGTTTAGTTCAGTTAGGAAATACATACCACTTTAAAAAAAAAAAACCCTTCAACAATTTCCATCAATAAGTAGAAATGTACTCGGATTCTTTTGTTCAGCCCTTTATATGATCTACAGAATTTATATACATTGAGTAATATGCAAAAAAGTAGTTAAATTTAAAAGTGCATATGCATACCAAAAATGAAAACACACTTTCAGCAATTATTGCTCAAATACAGTATTGTAACTGAATTCTTTTGTATGTCCCTGTAAATTGTAAATGAATGATAAATGTTATGAACAACGTATTCTATAATAAGCATCTTGTAGTGAACTCGGTGTTCGGTGATATATATCATGATAGATATCCAATATTTATTTTCAAAATATCATGAAGTTTGAGATTTTCGATATTTTCACATACAGTGTAACCTCTGAATAATGGTCACCTGTGGGACCAGTGAAAAGTGACCGCTCTTCAGAGGTGGTTGTTATTCAGAGGTTTCATTTAAAAAAAATCAAAATATAGAAATTTAAATGGAAACTGTCATTTTAATTTATCCACATTGTTATACTACATTTAAAAAATCAGATTTGCAATCGCTTTGTTTTTTTGCTGCAAATATTTTTCTCCAAAGAAATAACAATATGAGTTGTTTTGGTGTATAACTCCTCATCATTATGACTTAAAGCAAAATTTTGAATTTCACGAAGGTTCGTCAAAACTTCGGTATAAGTGTTAATACTGGAAATATTAGGTGATTCTATAATCTCTTCCATTTCCTCTTCCTCATCACTTTTCTCTTCCTCTCTCCTGTCTTCCACCATTTGCTGTGTGGAATCAAGTGTGGCAGTAACAGCCAAATCTTTTTGTCGAGACATACAAACTCGCTGGCCTTCATGTTTGTTATGCTTGCCGTTCTAAGAATATTATCTAAACCAGAAGGACCTGTGCGAAACTTTCGCACTACAATATTTTAGATTATTTCCTGGTACATTTTAGCACTAATTTTGAATTAACTTTTTTTTTTTTTTTTTTTTTAAAAGCAAACAACACGTTTTAACAAAATGTGAGTGTATTATGTCAGAAACTTGTTCAAAAAGTTTTCGAATGATACCTCTTCATCATAGTATGTTTTGTATGTGAATAGAAAAAGGGGGGGGGCAGAAATCATATATATGATGATTGCTTGTGTATAAGAAAATGGGAATAGATTGCCAGAAAATTTGTAGCCAAATTTTCTTCTCTCGCCAAAGTCATTTCTCTAGGTTGTCAAGACCCCCCCCCCACCCCCCCCCCCAAAAAAAAAAAACAAAAAAAAACGAATTATAAAAAAAATTGAAACACTGAATGAGATATTCAGTGAATTCATATGAAAGCATTTCCTCAGATTTTACAAAACTTCCAGAAATGTCTTAAATACATAAATCAATGTTTGGTACACCACACACCACTTTTTTGCAAGCCTATGAGAACTTAAACATGGGATGTTCAAACTTTGTGGTCCAGCAGCCAAGTGACGTCAGACTTCGCTGGCATATTAACAACTTAATGAAATGTTAAAAAATAAATACTTACAATTTTTGTGAATCCTAATGAACTGTATATCTAAATGGAAGATAATCCTTAAATTACGTAATCTACTGGTGCGCCGATACAGTACACATATACACAGCCATGATTAAACAAATAAACAATAGGTGACGCACGTGTAAAAATTAAATAAAAACCCTATTAAAAGCTCGATATTTTTTCAAAAAGCATGCGCAAGAAATAAATTAACAATCTTATTTTAATTGCATTATAGGATGACGTCATCTGATAATGCAGTATTTTATTTTTGTGGCAAAACTGATTTGAGGAAAACCTTTCATTTCATTTATGAAAACAATGCCGATTTAATTTTTAATTAAAAAAAAAGTTTTAACGAAATGTTAGAAGCCTGTTCAAAATCCTTTCATATGCTATCTCATTCGTCGTTCTGCGTTTCATATTTTCTTAGAAAAAGGGATATTGACAAGAGAAATATATATGATTTTCGTCATTATTATTAAGGTCTTCATTTTCTATGTCATCGTTTAAGGGAGAATCCTGCAATTAAAAAAAATTCTTTTTATTATAGGATTCCAAACCATACAAAATAAAGTAAAATGTGAAAACTTATTTAAATTCTCAGCATGACAAATAAATAAATAAATAGAACTTACCTGGAAACCAGTCTTTGCAAAACATCGCTGTACTGTTAAGTTCCTCACTTCTTTTACCGCAATGCTAATCCAGTTAACAGCATCCAGCACATTAAAAGACTTTATGAGAACACTTACTGATGCTGCATCTTTCATCTTAGACACCAGTTTCTGCATTTGCATTTTCCTGTAATGCAATTTGAAAGCCTGGATTATTCCTTGATCCAATGGTTGACAGAAGGCAGTGGTGTTTGGGGGCAAAAACACTGCTTTCAGATTACTGAAATCATTTTCAGTAGGATGAGATTTCGAATTGTCTATAAAAAGAAGGATTTTGCATTTTTGTTTCTTCATTTCTTTATTCAGCTCTGTCAACCATTCTTTCATAATGCATTGGGTCATCCAGGCTTTCTTATTATGCCTCCACATTACGAGTAGTTTTTTTATATCCATGTTTTTAAAGCACCGTGTCTTTGCAGCATTTCCTATCACAAGTGTTTTTTGGAAATTACCTATCATGTTACAGCACAGAAGCACTGTCAATCTTTCTTTGCATACTTCCCACCTCTGCAAGCATTGCTTTTTAAACATAAAGTTTTATCAGGTAGAGCTTGGAAAAAGAGTCCTGTTTCATCACAGTTGAAAATGTTTTGGGGTTCATAATCTGCAATTAGGGTAGGCAATGTTTCTTTCCATGCATCTATTTCAATCGCTGGACAATCTGCTGCCTCTCCTGTCACCTTGCGAAATACGATGCTATGCCTGCTCCTAAATTTCTCTAACCACACCCATTTGATGCTTTGAAATCTGAAATTTTCAATTGTTCTGTAATTTCTTACGCACTTTCTTGTAGCATCGGCCCTGAAATTGGAAGATTTTTTGATCGACAATCAGACAGCCATTCTAATAACATTTCGTTAAGTTCTTTATTTCTTGTCTTCTGACGCTTGACTTTCCTTCCTAAATTAACTCTTTGAAAAGACTGATCAAGAATCAAGATAATCTTCACTGTTTTTTTTTAAATAGCGTTAATTTGTGTTCTGCCACAACCATAAACTGCTGCCAATTTTCGTGCACTTTCACCTTTTTTATTACGCTCAATAACTGCAATTTTCTCCTTCAAATTTAGAAATTTTCGTTTAGAACAACTCATCGTGATTTTTCACTCGTAATCAAAAATTCTATACACAGCACACAAAGAATCACGAACAAGTACTCTGAAGTTGAAGGAGCCCAAATAAGACATACTGCAGAAAAGTTGAACAAAAGATTGATCAGTCTTTGACATTTTTGTTCACAAGTTTCCAGAAAACTGAAATTTACAATGTCACCCAATGTTTAGAGAATTCATCTCTCCCTTAATTCCAAACGGAAATGTTTTTACACCCTCCTATCCTAATGAAACTTGCTGTCTATTTTTATGAACAAAGGGAGATTTTCAAAACTTCACACAAAAAAAATGTAAAAAAAGACTAAACAAAGTCTTGGAACATCTCCCGAACGCCTTTTACATTTTCTCTCCTTCTTAATTTATCCAACTATTGTTGCAGAGCAAGGGGGATTATTGGAATCAATGGGTTGGAAGTCTGTTGTATTTATCTTAAGGAGGTTATACTTTTATCTCCGATTGTCCTGCTGACAAGTAGCTGATAAAGAAAAGGGGGCAAGAAATTATCTCGCAGCATATTTCACGTTCCAGTATCCACCCATATTTTCAATGCTATGTTGTCAGAGTCCAGTATTCAAAGAGTTGACAGATTATTTGTTGACGATTGTCCAGATACCCACAGTAGTACGAAAGTCTTTCTGTTCTCCCTGTACCTCTTGAGTTTTGGGAATTTAATACATCTTGAAAGGCTATCAAAATGATTAAGATATTAGTGTTTGGAAAAGGATTAAGTGACTTTTTGTTGACAGATCAAGTAAATTTCATTTGATCTGCTTAACATTTTGGTTTGAAAATAAATATGAAATGGTCCCGGAAGCTGTTAAATTTTTGCTTTCGTGACTTTTGAGCAGCCGTTGTTCGGAATTCCTTATTTAGAGGTTTACACTTATGTTAATGCTATGGAACGCGTTTGGTTCCATCCACATATAGCCGGTATTCAGAGGTTGTCATTGTTCAGAGGTGACCATTCAAGGAGGTTTCACTGTATTTGATATTTATTTTCAAAATATTGTGTGTAATATTTTTGATATTTTCAGTCCGAACAAGTGTAAATGAATTTTTTAACTTATTGGCTGTGTCGTTCTGTAGATAAAGAATTTTTGCTCTTATAGTTGCTTTTTAACCTCCCCGATTGAGTTTCCAATTCTGAAGTGATGCTTGCATTTTCTTGAAACTAAACTTCAGTTCAAAGCATACCTTTTGTGAGCATTTATTGAAATGAACCCTTATCCATTCAATTTTAGCACTTATTTCAGTTTCACAATGATAACATTTAACTTTGTTTCAGTCAGTGGATACTTTGCTAACCTCTAACTATTCTGGTGCACTTTTTCTACTACCACCTAATGGCATTATTTAAACTAATGTATCTGTAACACACAAAAAATAATTACCATGTTTAAAGATATTGCAAATAAATATATAGCATGAAAATCAGCTTTAACAGAATACTAGTTCTCCACCTAAGCAGTAAAATGGCTTACAACTATAACACAGAAAACATATGCAGCTTTTAAAACTGAATGTATTATTAGTCAACCTTCAACCAATGATTAGTATCTTACTTAAGGTAGTCAGTCAGCCAATGAAGTCTTGTTTTCTTGTTCTTTCTAACTGGTTAAAACAGCTTTATTGTTACTGGAACTGGATAAAACATGTTTATTGTTACTGGAATTGGTTAAAACAAGTTTTTCATTTCCTACTTCCTTACAAGAATATGAATACACTATGAAATTCCAGTGCATTCACTATTACTTTAATTAATATGAATTCAGTAAATTCAAATTTAAATTATTATTATTTTTTTTACATTAAGAATCTGTCTTTTCACTCTAAAAAAAATATTTTTGTTATATTAGAATAATTTTTAAATTCTAGAAAAAAAAAATAGCTTTTTTAATAAAACCCTGAAAAAAACCTTTTTTTTTTTTTTTTTTTTTTTTAACCCTGCAATAATGTAACATCGTTAAAATGCACTGCAAACAATTTTTTCCCATTGATCAAATGTAGCAAAATTCTTTTGAGTGTCCCTATAAACAAACAATAAATGCTACACACTTCATTTTCAATACCGAACATGCCATGGTAAACCTCAATAATATATATTGAATAAATGGCAATCCGAGTACAGTAGGACCCGTATTTAACGAAGAGCTCGGGACACAGAAAAATGCTCGTTAAATCCGGTCGCTCGCTAAATCCAAATCCTAGTTAATAACTAATAGTATATACATAAAAAACAACTTACGTGAATTACTGCTTGGTAATTTTTATTAAGAATTGGAAAAATATTCCTCCAAAGTTGATTGTTTGGGTTTACAAAATTTTTTTTCTTTCAATTTTCGTCTTAAAACACTTAATGCATTAAATGTTGCATCATCAGTATTTTTCATTGCTTCAAAAAACTGTTCTAGATTTTGTAATGATTCTTCAGCACAATCACGTGTCGGCGTTTTAAGGACAGTTTCTTCTTCCGAGTCACTATCACTTGCATCTTCCTGCTCTTGGGCTTTTACCACTTCCACGACGATATCTTCAGTGGAGAGTAAGCCCGACGTTAAGACACCGTCATCAACGTTATTGTAGTCATCGATATGATGTTTAAAACTTCGTTAAACTTCTCAATGTTATTTTGTTGCAACAAGACTAAGAGTGGCAAGTCATCTTCATCTTCGAAGTCACCTTCATTTCTGTCAATCCATCCAGCTTTCCTGTAACAATTTTGGATGCAAGATTGAGTCACACTTCCCCAAGCATCTGTCATCAGGTGTATAGCGTCAAGAACAGAAATTTTAAGATCCTGATCTTTTTCATTTCTCTCTAACATCATGAGAATCAATTGCTTTCTATAATAGCATTTGAAGCTCCGAATAACTCCTTGATCGAGAGGCTGTAACACTGAGGTTGTGTTAGGCGGTAAGAAAACAAGTTTTATGTTTTTTAAATTGCAGACTTGCGGGTGAGCAGAACAATTATCAATGATGAGTGCAATCTTTTTTTTCTGTTTTTGAAGCACCTTATCCCACTCGTGCAAATAAGATAAAAATAATTCAGTAGTCATCCATGCCTTTTTGTTCAATTTGTAAGTCACTGGGAGACTTTTTACCCCTTTAAAGCATCTTTGATTTGCAGATTTACCGACGAAAAAAAGTTTTTTCTTGTCTTTGCCTGACATGTTGCAACACATTAACACAGTTAAGCGATTTTTCAGCAACTTACCGCCCACGCATTTTTCACCTTTAAACTTCATCATTTGATAAGGAGTTAGATTGTAAAAGACGCCGTTTTTTTTTGTAACATTTTTTTCACCTTTATCCAAGAGTTTTATAATTTCTACTGTTTCTCTTGCGGATAGAACTTTTCTTTTTGACATTTTAAACAGCTGAATAAAAAACACGCTCTCAAGAAAAGGCACAGGCCGAAAATATTTTTTTCTTACACGCAGTTGTGAAACTGGTAATTACACCTGATTTCGAGTCGTCATGAACGACGTCACTTGACAACATCCCTATCCCACGTCCCCTGCGTCTGCTACCTTTAACCACTGTAAAGCACCAAGGGATTTCGAATTCCATTCTTTGTGAGTTAGGATTCTTTCATTCTCTCCTGTACCCTTCCTAGAAAAGGACAATAGGACTGGCATTCAGTTAACACCACCTCCCTTCCAAGAATCTATGCCTGTCTCTGATGATTGCACCTGATGTTGGATAACTTTAAAGAATGCTTATTTTTTCTTTACAACAAAACTGGGGAAATTCTAGAAAAACAGTACGTTTTCTTTTTTTAAATTATTATTTCTGTAATTATTTCATGCTTCCATAATTATTTCCCCCGTTAAATCCGAGCAAAGTACAAAATTTTGCTTGCTAAAAGAGTATATTTCAATACATTTATTAACATTATACAAATCAAAAGACTCCATTTTCCTCGCTAAATGCGGGCTCGCTATAAACGGGCTCGACTGTATATTTATATGAATTAGAGTGTGGACAGACAGATTATGGATAGACAAACCACTTTTCAACTAGGTTGGAAATTGTTAAAAAGGAATTTATCATGTACAAGAAAAGATAGGAATCATAATTCTAGTAACATGCGCATAGTTCAATGAAAAGTACGATTACTTTATTTAGTAAATTCCAAATATAGATTTTTTTTAGCACTTTCCAAACTAGTTGAAAAGTGCTTATGACTTCGGTTTGTCTGGCCGTCTGTCCGTGCTCTAACTCCCGTAAATATGCTCGGATTGCTCTGCAATTTTTATATGTTATTGTCGTTATCTATGGCACGTTCCCTATTTCAACTGAAGTGTGTAGCACTTATAGTTTTCTTACAGGGACACTCAAAAGAATTCCGTTACATTGCGGTCTATGGGGAAAAATCATTTGCGGTTTATTTTTAAAATGTTTCACTATTGTAAACGCATTGAAATTTATATAGATCACTAAGATGCATTAGAAGAAGCTTAATATGGAATAGTAGGTGTATAGCACTTAGAGTTACTTTACAGGGACAGTCAAAATAATTCCGTTACATTACGTCTATGGAGAAAAATCATCTGCGGCTTATTTAAATAATGTTCCACTATTTTAAACGCATTGAAGTTTATATATATTACTAAGGTGCATTACAAGAGGCTTACTACAGAATAGTGTGTGTATAGCAGTCATCGTTCATTTACAGGGACACACAAAAGAATTCTCTGTCTGTTAACAATAATTCCTGGAAGTGCGTTTTAAGTTACTAAACGCGATTTTAATTTTAACTCGCTTTTTGTCTATTACGTGATGTGTATAAATTCTGTAGATCCTACACAGGGCAGCACAAAAGTTCGCGAACACATTTCCGTTTATTGACAGAAACTCCAGAAGGAGAATTTAAACGGTGCTACGCGTTTCCTAACTAAACTAAAATTTAGCATCCTATGTATATATACAAATCTATAGATCATATACAGGGCTACATAAAAGTATTCGGATATTTTTCCGAATATTGTATATATTGAAAATTCCTGAAATTACGTTTTTAAATATGTTATGCGTTTTCCAAATTGTTTACTTAGATGTCATCTTTCAGCTTATTAAACGGTAATGATTTGTAAAATTATTTTAGAAGCGTTGGAAAGTGCTACATAATCTATGCTTGACGCATGATTTTTCGTTCTTGTTTCATTCTAAGTATGATTAAATAAGTGTAATTCACAGAAATCTATGGACACTAAAAGTATGTAAATCTAGAGGCATATATTAAAGAAATGCAGAAATCTTAAAATCATGTTTTGGAGTGTATATCTTAGGTTCTTTGGTCACAAAGTTTTACTGGGGCTTTAAAATCAAGAATACAGTAGTAATTTTATCATATAGGTACTTTCATGAAAAAATATCACATTACGCATTTTCTTTGTCAGAATTTAATCTGAGTGTTTATCATTTGGCAGTTACCAAATTTTTTAAGTCTTATTAAAATCCCCCCCCATATTTATTCCTAAAAAAATTTTATAATCTGGTTTCTACAATGAGAAATTAGCAGATTAAAAAAACACAGTTGCCGCTTTGTCACAAAATTGTGAATGGTGTCTATCTAATGGAAAAGTAAGATTAATTTTAATGTGTAGTCATTATTTTATATGGAATTAATTTATTCATACAGTGATGGTTTTTTTTAAACTTTTATAGTTACATTTTGTAATTTTTGTAATTTTATTTTTTATATTCTTTCTGTAGTTTGAACTGAGGAAGATTTTTAACTTGAATCAGTTATATAACCTAATTATAAAATTGTTTGCAAACTTGATAGTTAAAAAAAAGTTCTTTGATTAAAACTAATTAAACAACTTTGGTTTAATATATTTTTAAAAACTAAGTTTTAAGCTATGAAATACTTTATGGAATAAAAAAATTTCAATTTCACTTTTCTCAGTTTATTTTTACATATTCAGCTTTGCATCACATTATAAAAAGTTGTATATTCTACAACACAAAATTTTTGGGTTACAGCAGACTCCACAATTACGATTATGTCAAGATTGCAGTTATGATTTTGCCAAGATCATCGCAAGTTATTTGAATGTCTTGTATGCCACATACATCATATATACAGCTTATACACATGTCATATATACATCAATCATATATGACTAAAACTGGACCAAACAACTTACGACTTAATGGACCACATGCATCACGAAATGTTAAATGCATCATATATTATAATGTCATGACTATAGCTGGACCACATGCATCACGAAATGTTATATGCATCATATATTATAATGTCATATGATTTATAATTTGGCCAGAAATCTTGGCCACTTGGCAATTCATCCTCGGGGGGCCGTTATAACCCAAAAATACCAAATCAAATTTATTTAAAAAAGTGTTAAACCTTTGAAGTTGATTTTTCTCTGTATTCAGTGCAGTAGATTCCAATTACTTGGGATTTTGTTTAATTGAGGCAGTCAATATAATTTGGACAAAATATTTTTAAGAATGAAATCAAAAAACATAATGAACTTTACTTCTGTTCTGGTAATTTGGGTGTTTGCTTTATTGGGACAAATTATGCTAGAACTGATGTGCCCAATTTATCAGAATGTACTGTATTTTGAATTCTTCCTCTGTAATTTGTGAAACAGATATAGCAAACTTTCAGGTATCAAATTCAAATGAATTCTTAGAAACTTTTGTTTGATTGATGTCGGAAAAACTCAAATTTCAAAATTTCTTTTAAATGTTTAACCAATTTTATCTAAATCTATATATGTGTATCAAAAAAGCTGCTGTTCTTAATTGTTTCAAAAAGCCTATTTAACTTTCACCAAATGAATCAAATTATCTATATATTCTCAGCTAAAAAATTAGACCTTTTTTAAATATAAATCTTTGAACATCCTTTATCTGCTTTATAATTTTTAAAAATATAATATAATTCAACTAGTTTGGTGTCACTAAATTGTCACATGGGATGACTACTAAACAATTTTTCCGATTCTATTCTAAGAATCCACTGTTAAGAGTTTCTGTAATTGTTATTAATACAAAGAGCTGTTCCAGGCAAAAATTGGGCCAGTTTTGCTGCTCTTTCTCTAAGTTTTACTTATGTAATGGGTTGAATATTGTATCTGTAAACAGAGTGAGCTCACCAAAAAGACTTCTCTTAATATCATATATAACTAAGAGACCAAGATATGAGTCATGAAATATAAAATCTGATACTTTTAATTTTTATTCTTGGGTCCTGAAAAGAACTCCTAACTAGTTTTTGTCAACATTACTCAGATATATTTGGAAGTAAAGTTAATAAACTCCATTACATTTCATTTAGAATCATGTTACTAGTGCTATCTATTACTTAAAATTTCAACCTATGACTTGTTTTGTTACAGCATTAAACATATTATCATGCTATAGAACAAAAATTTATTTCAAACTCTATTAGATGAAAAAATAGACTTCATCCACTTTGGTTCTGAACATCTCATATGCAGCAGCGGCCAGTGAGCCTGATAAGAGAGAAGGCCCCTACCCAGAACACTAATGTAGGGGTGATTTAGTGGATGACATTCAAAAATGTAGTTTGAAGCTAGTGTTGCCATATCCGCTTTCACAAAAAACAGGACAGGGAGAAAATAGAAAATAGCTGGACAGCGGCATCTAAATAAGACATAAAAATACAGTAAATCCTATGAAAGCAGAATCCCGATTTAAATGTAAAACATATTAGTCCCTGTATGGAAGAAATACCATAAAATTATACCTGCTAAGACAGAAACCTGTCTAAAATGGAATCTTTTTCCAGTCATTTAAAGATTCTCTTAGTAGGTTTTACTGTACTAAATAAACATAATAACCTTGCACAATAAAATCTGTGAAAGCAGAACCATAGGAAGTGAAACAATTCCATTTTGATGAGGTTTCTGATTCATTAAGCAGTTACAATTGAATCATATTCTTTCAGTTGGCACTATGAAATTTTTATGCTTTTAAGACAGGATTCCATTATAAATAGCTTCTGTTATCCCAGGTTTTACTGAACCCCATACATTAAAAGGGGTAAAAACAATTTCTTGCGACAGGAAGGATACTATTTTGTCTTTAGACAGGTTTCAGACTTAGCATGTAAGATATATTTGTACGATATTCATTTCAGTAGCACCATATAAATTTTTCATTATAGACAGGTTCTGTTTACACAGGTTTTACTGTATCAAGTTCCATTCGATGCAGACAAAAAAAATAGCATGACACTAAAATAAATTTAAGGGAATTCGTGTATCATAAAAAAATCAGGCTTTTGTCGTCCCATCCAGGATGGGTCTTAGAATCTCTGAAAAATGTGACATACATATTGTATAAGTCGGGACATTTAGCAATACTATTTGACGCATATGTTACTAAAATAAGATGTTATGTGCTTTTACAATATATTTTATTTACTTTTAAAACATTTTTAGGACCATGCAAAAACATAACAATGGCTAGATGAAGTCACTAATTAATATTTACACTGTCTTTTTAAATAAAATAGTTAAACTGTTTTTCAGAGTGGATCATAATGAGAATAGGAGAGGGTGGCCGAAAATGCACTTAGCCCTCTTACTTATAGAGAGTGCCCAACGAAACTGAAAGAGCCTATTTTATAAAATGTTAAGCTCTCAAAATTTATCTTCCGAAACTTATACTAGGGGTTTGCCCAGACCCAGGCATGAGCTGTATCTGGCCCGGCCTGTCAAAATGAAGACAAACTTTCAAACGGTCAGGGCAAATAAAAACAAATTAAACAGGCTGAATGACCTGATAAAATAATTTTAAAAGGATCAAATATGAACAATTTTCAATGGACATGATGGAGCGGGAATAAGTATAAATGTGCTACATGCAGGGTTGTAAAAAAAACCAGGTTTTTTTCAAAAAAACCCAAAAACCAGGTTTTTTTCAAAAAACCCAAAAACCAGGTTTTTTTGGTTTAAACCTGGTTTTTTTGGTTTAAATGATTTTATATTTTAGAAGAACGATGAATATTAATATTTTCAAATATTTGAAGTCAAGCATTAAACAAAAATTACTTTAAGTTATTTTGTTGAAATTATTTAATAACATTTTTACTATTTTAATTTAACCATTATAATATTTTTTTATTATTATAATATTTAAATATACAATAAACAATAAAAATTATCACTTATATATGTATATATATAAATCAATCCCTACTACTAACACACTAGTCTTTAATCTACATTTTCTTATAAAGAAAATTAAACTAAGAAATTTTAACTGACACAAATAACAACTATTTGAAAACTATTTGCAAACTGAAGATAAAGAATCACAAACTAATGAAATATATCCAAACATTTTATTAAGGAAAGAAGAAAAAAACTTGACATTTCTTGAATAGATATCTTACAGCAGTATTGAATAATAGGAATGAATAATAAATTTTACCCTCAATCATTGTTCATTTGTTTCATTACGACCACTAATTTTGATGCTTTCGCTACTCCTAACCTGTTTCACAATTTTGAATGAACTACACCAAATATTGAAAAAATCCTTTCAACACAGGCAGTCGATGCTTTGGCTGTAGTTAGCATGTTCACAAATTCCAAATCATTCTCCGTAATCAAAGATTTACCTGAAACATTATAAAACTATTCCACCATTCAAAGTCAGACATTGTATCAACAACTTTGGGGTAAAAAAAAAACATTTTCATCACGATTATGAAATGGTTCCAACTTCCCCAAAAATTTTAATGTAAGTGCTAAGAAACCAGAGCCACATTTTTATTTGATAAATTCAAGACCCTTGTTTTTCTCTTCTTTTGTGACATTAATTCCTAGGTTAGAAATTAATACTGATGGGCTTAAAATAAATGCAACAAAATGTGCATCTACTAATGATTGTTCATATCTCTGTTTATACGCTAATGATATGGCCTTTTTATTGTTTGATGTTGATGCTTCTTTTAGCTTCAATTCTAGCTTTTTCCATGCTAATACACATTCAGCGAGAGAACAGCTATTCCTATGTACAAAATCAATAGTTTCGGCGATTAGTTTCAGAATCGCAATCATGTCCTCAACATTTCTTTTTAAACAGACACTTAAGATTTTACTGGAGATGTCACAATCAATCTCAGATTTGTGATCCTCACAAACTTTTGTAAGAATTCACTAATTTTTAACATAAGATTCAAGTGAATCACAATAAGTATTCCATCGTACCTCTAGAGGAAGTACCAACACACTTCCACCTTCTGCATGATACCATGCTTTCGGGAGATGATGATTGCGAAAATATTTTTAAATACTTGTAACATGTTTTGTTACATCCCTTTTAACCAAATCTTTGGCTAACAGATTTAAAATGTGGGCACTGCACCCATATGTAAAACCAAGCTCTTCATGCAGAATGTTTCTGGCAGAAACCATATTTGCAGTATTGTCTGTGACAAAACTTGATATATTACATTTGAACTTTTCTTCTGCTGTCTGCACTGAACTCAAAACCAAATTTGCTAAATAATTTCCAGTATGTGATGAGTCGGATGTGTCAATAGTATCAACAAGAGTGACTTTACCACACTCTTTGATAACACTTATACACACAATAGGTTCATTATGGATGTTCGATCATCCATCCATTGCCATGCAAACTGTTTTGTTTTCTAAATCAGCTTTACATCTCTGAAGTTCATCATTGTAAATCTTGGGCAACCATTTTTTTTTTTAAATAAAAGTTTTGGTATTTCAAAAAAACCAAGTCTGTTTTTTTTTAAAAAACCATTTGGTTTAAACCAAGGTTTAAACCATGGTTTAAACCAGCGTGGTTTAAACCTAAACAACCCTGGCTACATGAGCCGATGCTAGCTTGACAACATCAATACAGAAATATAACATGTCCAGTGTAGAGATTAACATTGGACAGTGACATTGTGTCTGAGCCTGGGCTTAATTTTTTTTCAGCAGACTCAGGGCAGGCTTACATTTTATTCTATGTGCTCGGATGGGGCCAGAACTGGACTTCATTGTTCCCAGGATGTGTCATGCAAGCAATTTGTTTTGTAAAAATAGCAATAGCAATAATGAACTTCTGTTAACGGAATCTTTGGAAATAATACTTTAATAAATTATAGAGAAACATTTTTAAAAATCTACTTTTTATTTTAAATTATAAAGCTTCAAAACTATCTTTTTTCTTTTTTTCTAAACTACATTAATTTTTTTAATCTCTTTATATGTGAATGTAATAGTCTAAGTGATCGTTAATGTTACTATTCTGTATTCAATGGCTTGCAAACATATAGTAATCTAAAATATATTGTAAAAGTTTTCCATGAATATGTATGCAGTATTTATTAAAAGAATCTTAATTAATATTTTAAGATAAATTGGATTTTTTTTGTAGAAATGTCTGGCTGGGGCTGATTTAATTGATTTGTGAATGAGCCAGGGCTATTTTCACTGTTTTTTTTAATGGACCAGGCCCATAAATTTCATCCCATGCAATGCAGACCTTTAATTTATAATTATAGGGTCCAAATTAAACTAAAGTAATTTTCTTTTATCTTTGAAAGCTACTGAAAGCCCCAACAATTTTCTGTCAGTTGGGTCCATCTAAAGAGAAAAACAACTATACTTGAGGATTTCTATGGAATCATTCCTTAGTTTTCTTCGATCTATCGGCGCGGCGGCTAGACAGCTGCTAGTCGTCAGACTTAATTGACGTGCATTGGTTTTCTCCTCTGCTCCCACCCTTTCGAATTTTTCCCCTCCCACACTTTTAAACAGTGATGGTGGAGGTTAACCCATTTCTAGCCTTCGTTCCCAAAAAAGGAATTTTACAGAGTTCTATTATTTGTCACAGACTCTTCCTAGGAAATTCTAAAGTGATATAATGATGAAGTGTTCCATATCGTCATTTTAAATTTCATTTATATTACAGATATTTTAATATAGATTGTTTATTTTAAATAAATTTTATAAGGGAGGCTAAGCCTCTTTTGCCACCCCTGATGAGTCGCCCCTGCCCATATGACAGTTGTCACTGTATACAATCATTGGGAAGCAACTTTACATTTAAATTAAAAAAGCAACACATTGTAAAAACTGTCGCCCCGGCCCATATGACAGTTGTCACTGTATACAATCATCGGGAAGCAACTTTACATTTAAATTAAAAAAGCAACACATTGTAAAAACTGTGCTGTTTTAGCATTTACTGTTAGATTTTAATACAATAAAATCTGTTTAAAATGTTTTTTATCTGAATTCTTTTCTACAAACAAGGTAGTAAATATGAGGGTGTAGCATGTATGAAAATGTTCTATGTTTTTTCTTTTACATAATATGGCCCAAGAAAAAAAACTGCATTCACTTCTGACTACCCCATGATTTACTTATATACTTAAATATATGTTGCCTTTTAGTGAATATAAATTTGTGATATAACTTATGTGGTCATTTTACTTTGTAGGATTTGATGCATCTATTGAGGACAAATGCTGAATCTTCAGTTTTACTTAAAAAATTGAATTTACATTTTCCTAGATGGAATGCTTCCCACAAAGAATCTCTACAAAAACAGTTTTTTATTGAGGTAATTTTTATGTTTCTTTTGTATGTAAAGATATATTTATTTGCTATGTAGTAAAACCTGACAAAATTGCAAGAGACTAGAAAAAAATTCTGTTTTAGATGTTTTTGCTGTCTTAGCAAATGCAGCTTTTCTTATAAATAATTTTAATCACCGTTTTCTTTTCACCAGCACCAAATTTCTGTTTTAAGTTACTGTTTTTTAATCTAACATTTTCTGTTTAAAGCAGGATTCTATTTTCACACTTTTTCCTTTATTAGTTTGGTTCTGTTTTACTGGGTATAAAATACTAATGTTGGATCCTGTCTTAAATAAGAAAAATTTCACTGTCCTGACATAAAGAACACTAAATACTAGTGTTCTTTCTGTCAGGACAGCATTCTATCTAGTTGAATTATATATATATATATATATATATATTAAACATACATTGTTTTTTACAAAAAATATTTTAAATATTCCTCACTTAATGAAATTCTTTTTGCTTGAACTTCATGAAAACTCTGTTTCCTTTAAATGAGAGATTAACCTATTATATTAATTTAATTCATGAATTAAATTTTATATATTGTATACATTAAAATCTATGATTGTTTCGAACATATATTAAATATTACAGCGGTTCTTGAACTGTGGTCCATGAGCTTACAGCCGGGGGTCCTCAAGCCCAATGTTGAATTCAGGCTTTTTCTTCGGGAGAAATTTCTATAACTCCGGAGGAGAGGAGAAGGGGATTTGCAGCTAGAACTTCTAGTCTATTTTATTAATATGCATATAATCCCAAATCTTTCTAGAGACGTTTCAATGCTTCGTAGTTGGGAAATGGTGAAAATATTCAGAACCAATTGATTTTTCATATAAAAATCATTCTCTTTTTCACATTGCAAGTTGATGAGCGTTTAGGCATTTCTAATAATGTAAATTTGATAGCTTTCGACCATTATGAATTTACAGTTATTTTACAGTTATTTTTGAATGAGTTGAATTTAAGCTTACAAGGAATATTGGGACACATTTTGAAAGTCCAGAATGAAGTAACATCAACAACACAAAAGAACGATTTGTGGGCTAATGGGCTTGAAAATAATATTTGAATCATTTCCAATATTATTCGATTTACGATAGATCAAATGACCATTTTCTTACAAAGTCAGAAAATGAGTGGATGAGAGATCCATTTCATTTCCAAGAAATTAGGGAAATAAAAACCTTGACATAGAGCGGAATCATCATGCGATGTTTCCATGAAAATTGCTTTAGAAGAGAATAGCCTTCCTAATTTTTGGTTGTGCTTGAGAAATATGTATGCAGAACTAGGAAAAAGCTATTAAATATTACTTCCTTTCTACACTACATATTTGTAGGAAAAGACTTTATCCAGCTTGTGAACATGAAAAACTATGTAAAAATCATTGAAACAGACTTATGGATACATGTTTCAAACATTGAACCAGATATTACACATCTTGTAGCAAAATATAAGCATCATAATTATTATAGTAAATAGTAGTATGTATATTTTAACTGTCTTAAAATGTATGTTAAAATTACGTTTCGTATTAATGCTGCTGATTTTTCCAACACCGTTAACTAAACATAGACTATGTGTAATGAAAAATAAAGTATATGATGAAAATGTTATCTATTTGAGTGCGACCCCTTGTTGTGAAATCTTGAGAAAAATGTTTAACAAAGCCGATATGTGAAAAAAAGCATAATTCATTTTTATCATTGTTTAGAAGTTTTAAATTCAAATCGCCAAAAACCGCTGTTGGAGGCAGGGGAATTGCTTTTGTTGTGTTAAATGGAATGTTGTGTAATGTCTGGATGAATAATTGAATAGGGCATTGTGGAGACCGATAAATGCAAACCAACTTAACATTAGCTAGCTGTAAATAAACCCCTTCACAGTGTCCTTGACTTTCGCTATTGCTCAAAAAATTATCGCAAAAGGAAGGAGATTAGAAAATATTTTTGGTAAAAATGCTATTGTACCATAACCTGGATTAGCTGCTGAAAATTTTGGACTATTTGTCCTAGCTATTTCGATGAACTCACCTAAATTGAACTCATCCTGTACACATCCCCATGTCTCTACGAGAAAAACAACATCTGAGAATGTGACAGCAGGATCAGCATAAACATCAGGAAGGTGTTTACGAAGAGACTGTACATTGTGAAAGAAAACCTGAATGACTTCTGCTGGCCTCTCAACATGAAGAAATGTGAATTGTGTCTGAAGAGGAGATTTACGGGGACGACTCATTTCTGCAACCACTGGGCTTGTCTCTGTAGCCAAAGTAGGTGGAGTTAAATCCTTGTTCACTAACAATAAACAATCCATTTGCTTTTCACGCTCTAGAACAAGCTACATACAACATTGCTCGTTTAAAATGTGAGCTTAGGTGTATAACTTAGTCCATAGTGGCACCCGGGCTTTTGTGAACCATTATGGCTGCTGCTGGGACTGAAGGAAATTGTGTTCTATGCACTTGGAGATTTGATGCCTTCCACTTCTTTACTATGTATGAAACAGATTCAAGAGGTGTCCACATATTGTTAAGCCGATCGCGATATACATTTCCTGGATAATTGTGTTCCTCTTACTTTTACCCTCTTCAGATTCATCAAATTGAAGTCACAGACAGAGTGGCCTCCTCACTCCTGTACTTTTGTTAACACCATAGTCTATAGCTCTAAGCTTCCCTGTTGTGCCGTTTACGAGGCCATCCGAAGTATCTATAATGACCGTAATCATACACCGTGCCAATACTTTTAAGAAGAGACATTTTGTAAGACCATACGTCTGAGGTGTTGGAAGTGACAAAACACCCTTTACTTTAGAGCCTTTTCTTCAGCCGACTCGACTCGTTTGGTTCCCCAAAAACATCATCAATAGCATCAACAGTGGCACCCTCGGTCAACGTAAGAGATAGTGCCTGTTCATTGTGTGCATCCACCTGTCTCTTTGTACTGTATAAATGAACTGCATCATTCGCATCAGAAGGGAGATCTGACAATTTGAAGGTTCTACCAACCATTAATGTAATGTCATGGTTCCGTCTGCAAAATTATTTAGAGCTATTGCAAATGGCAAATCATCTTTCTGCCGCATAACCCTGTTCAATTCAAACAACTTGAACATCTCCCATAGAGGCACATCAACTAATTCAGCCAAAGGGTTGCCAGCTACATTAGGTTGGAATATCCAGTTATATTTACTGGAGGCAGCTCTCTAAAGTCACCAACCACAACAATCGACACGTTTCCAAAAAACTTATTTGAATGAAAAATTTGTTGCAAGTGGCAATATACCTGGTTAAATGTTCTTGAGCCTACCATAGATACTTCATCAATAATAACAATTTTTAAATTAACGAATTTACAAGCAAAAGTGTTAGCTACATTGGGTGACAAGTTGGACATAGCATAACCTGCCTGCGACACTGGTAAACAGAGAGCATTATGAAGAGTTGGCCACCTATTCCAAATGCCGCCTTACCAATAGGAGCACATAATAGAATTTTCAGATCATTGGGATCACACCCGACTTCTTTATTAAAGAAAAGTGTAAGACTCTGATATAAAGCTTTGATAAATACACTTTTTCCTATTCCAGCTCCACCGCTCGTGAAAATTCATAATGGAGGTGTGTCAGAAAGAATACACCTGAAAATGGTGAGTAATAAATATAAAGTAGGATGTCCCTTTGTTCATTATTAAGTTTCCTACATAAATCTAAGAATTGCTCTTCTTCCAAAGGAGTCGGCTGTCTAATCACACCCACGACATCGACCCCCTGGTTGGGAGTTTGGGACCAGCATTGCCTCCAGGTATGATATCGTCAGCCACCTGCAACTCATACTCAAAACCTTCCAAGGGCATCCACGGCACGGCGACAACTCATCCTCCTCATTAATTTTCTCTGCATCTGCCTGTCTCAGGGCACGCAAAAGGACCTCAAACTCCTCGGCTCCACCTAGCTGATTCAAAGGTGTGCTTTCTACCTTTATACGCTGTAAGTGTTCATGAAAGTTCATGTAAGTTTTAGGCTGTAAGTGTTCATGAAATTTGGTCTTTAGGTCTAAACTCGGATCAAGTAATTCTGTCTCCTCATTTCGCCAAGGGAGATATAACATTAGCTGCTCATGGTAGAAATTGTCTGGGTCTTGCAATCTACTGTATCGACAGAAACGTACTATACATGGACATATTCTGTGTCTTATGTACCCATCATTGTTGAGAAGGGCAATACTGTTACCATGAACCAACTCCTTCCCAAACTCTTCACCATTCTCTACATGTACGGTCTCCTGTTCAATGCTTGCTGTGAGTTTCTTGTTGCTTTTTGAGTAAGTAAAATATTCAGCAAAGTATGCTAAAGTCATGTCTTCAAACTCTGGAGTTTTTGTGTGGTTGATATAGTGGTCTATGCAATTCAGTTGAAAAATATGTGTTGAACTGGGATCCAGTTGTTGCAGTTTTTACATTTTTTAGCATGCATACTCTATTGTCGGGAGAGCTTGTGTTTATGAAAACTTCATTCACTCTCACATGGTAGAGGAAGGCTGAGAAAGTAGTACATTGCTTCTTGGGCCGATATTTCTCAAGCGTTAAGAATACATTAGAGACTGCCTGCAGAACTTCGTGAATTCCCTTATTACCTCTACGTGGCTCCTCAACGGCAGCTCTTAGCAGCCGAGACATACCGTGGTCAGCTTTGTTTATATAGTTGACAATGTAAAGAGAACATGCAAAGGGATCTAAAATATACTGAGCATCCATATTTATTAGCACATTGCAGCTGTATTATTTTCTTACAATAAGGATTAATATACACATCTTTAGGACCCCAGTTTAGCATTACTTTTGGCCTAGTAAGTGAAGACCTAACTGCACTTATGTAAGTGTTTCTGTTGATGTCAATGTGTTTAAAAAAATCCTCAAATGTTAACAAATCAGCAGGTAATTCAGCTAGTTTATCACACAAATAAATCGCTAATTCCTTTGATTTTTTGTAATTTGAATCTTCTTTTGGCAATTTGGTAAGGATCTCTGTACGATCTGTCGGGGGAAAATGGTATTCCGAAATGGCAAGGCTTTCCAGGCTTTGGAAGACAAGTGTTTGAATGTTTGTGCATCTGCAATTCATAAAGCGCTTCTTTGATTCCCTCATTTGAACACGATATGACATCATTGACGAATGCAATCACTTTTCCTTTTGATATTTTATCATCCAGTTGAAACAGTGGAACTCCTTCTAACCACAGCATGATATGAACTTATGGCGAGCCACGATGTTGAAATTCGATTCGGTAATAGAAGTGGAATAGCATAAGCATGTGATCCAAAAGGTCCAGAAGGGTTTTCCCATGTACGCCTAACATCCTGCAGATGGAAATTGAAATTTGTTGAACTAATGAATGGGTGTGCCTGTATCAGCCGTGCGTAGACATCATAAGGCAGAGAATCAGCTTCCTCTAACATCAAATCTTCATGGTCCACTACATATTTAAGAATACGAATCAACTGTGGTCAGCGAGTTTCTGCTGCAGACAAAATAATAAACATAGTTGGCATTCCAAATTGCCTAACCATGGCAAGAAATTTTTTTTTTCATTCTCCCAGTGAGCAGGAGAATTCTTAACACATTGCAAGACCCTGTAACCACCATCGGGCTGGACTAAATCATCTAAATACTCACAATCAAGGATGTTTTCTGCAAATTTTGGTACCCCTCTCAATGATTTCTTACGAAGACAGGTGGAAATGCTGTTTTTAACGTAAATCATTTGTTATTTTTTAAGCGCCGTAAAAAGATAGTCTGGCCTAACTGCTCTACGATCCATACGTGAAATTTCTGACTTATAATGTCCATGTGACTTAATTTAACCTTAAATACTCACTTCTGACCACAATGAATTTTCACAAAACGTACGATTTTTCTTCCATATGATCATCGAATACTAGCGACATTGGTCATTTGTCTTCACCCGGTGCCATGAGCACTGTCAACTCCTGGTCTAGAAGTGTTTCTTCACCACCAGGGTTAACATCCTGCTCAGTGTTATCATCAACCTCTAATCCTTCATTGAGATGGCACACGCATGCTTCGCCATTTACATTTTCAATTCCCTCCCAATTATGGTCCAGCTGTATTCTTAACTCTTTGAAATGATCACCTTTAACCAAGTATTTTGCAGCATCTCTGACTTTTTCAGGATGTATACGTTCTTTACGACCATGTTTGTAACACATTTTGTGTTTCAATTCAACAGAAATTACATTGTTATCGGAAGAACATCGTGGCATTGTGGTAACCATACTGTAAAATCTACAGGCACATTTACCACACAACCATCCAGCCCATGTTGATATCCCAAACCTCGACTCTTAACTAACAATCTTAAGAAAAATATGTCTTGGACACACAAGCCTTTCCTCTAATGGTGTCAAGTCAACTAGTTCGATTGGAATATCGGGGGAAAACTAATCCATTGACGGCTGCGAGACGTGGTATTTTTCCATCTCTAACATCATTCGCGCAAGTATGACAAAACATGCCCATATCAGCATCTGGATAAAAAAATAAATATTGCTTTCAAATATTCACCATCATACTTTTCACTGTTTCATATGAGTCTTGATTCAGAAATATAGTTAATAATAGACTTTATATGCCACAACCTACCGCAATAGTGATCCTCCTTTACAGTAGCCCAAAATCTTTTACAAACTTTTACCCAATCATTTTCAACATCATCCTTACAAAGTAATCTCAGGGAGGTTTCATGAGCCTTATAATCAGAATTTTCACATTCACAGCAGTTTTTTTTTTTTTTTTCTGAATCATGCACCTTCTCACTTTCCCTATATACAACAATTTTCCTTGCCACGCAATGTGCTTGTGTATTTCTTACCTGCTCTGCAACCCTGTATTCTGAATTAGAACGTGAAACCCTTTTACATTTTAAGTTAAACTTCTTTTTTTTTAAGACTTTTGTCTGAATAAAGATATTCCTTTGAAGCTTACCTCTAGGCTTTCTATGTGTTGATGGGAAGGGGTACGGTTGTGACGATTTCAGAATACCTATGAAATGTTTCCTCATTTCAGTCAACTGGTAGTTTTCATAAACTGGATTTTTATTATTTATCAGCGAAGTGGCAAATGCTATTGCGAATAATCCACAATCGAATTCATTAGTTTGCTTCTGTACATCAACAAAAACAACTGGAGGTTTGTGTGGAAACAATGCTTCAATATACGTGCGCTAGAGATGAGACAGGCTCGATTTTTATGAGTCTTCAGGCTCGGGCTCATTCTTTTTGAAACTGACAATTTTATTTATTCTCATATAGAAAAAATAAATAACTTTTTTTCTCCTAAAAAAATTACATATTAAAATACATAAAAAAATACATATAATTTTAATGCTATTTTAATCAGAATGAATAAAAGGGGAAGCAGAAATCTTATTTTTCTTTTCCAGTTTTAGAATGCTACTTTAAAAGAAAATTTGCAATATTTGTAGATTTATGTGCGGCATTGATGCGATGACTGAATGATATGGCGCCAATGGAAAAGGGCGCGAATAATTTTGATTTTCGTTTGTAAAAGTAGGATATTTTTCAATTGGAGCGTTTATTTATTTATTTATTTTTAGATATCTAAAGCAAAGTGAATACTTTCTTTTTTTTGTAGTTAATCAGCATTAGCTTAAGATTTGGAAATTTTTAGTTTTCTGTTGTGTGAGAGTCATAATGACTCTTCATTTGAAAATAACGTTAGTGATTCTATTTTTCATCATGAACTCTGCTCATGTTAAAGCTCTGCTCTGAACATTTATGAAGTCACTCACATTCGTAAGTCATAATAAGTGTCATGTATTGTTATTCTGATAAGAAAGCAGTCGAACAGTGTTTCCACTTTGCCTATACAAGCATAGGATCTTTCAGGTAACAGTGCTAAATTTTAAATTTAAGCTGATTTTCAGGAACACAGAATATTGTTTTAATTAAGGAATCTATTATAATTTATGAAATACACCTATTATAGGAAATGGGAAAATGGCATAGGAATAGTAATTTCTGCAAATTTCAAGCATTTATTCATAAAACGCTCTTCATTAATGTGTCCATCAGGTTTGCTTCTTGGGTGAGAACATTATGAGAATCATTTAAGGAAGTATATTTTTATTTCATATCAAACTTCTCTTTTGATTTTTGAAAAGATTTAATGTAAATTCCCATAAAATTTAATTATGTGCTCTAGGATTAAGTTATTTTCATGTAAAAAGTTTTAGGTAGATTTCGTAAGAAATACTACCTATTACATTCTCACCCAAGTTGGAAATTTTGAAAAATTTTTGCAGATCTACGCCGATCATGACTCCCAGAACCCAAAACCACCCCCAGTTCAAAACTTATATATATATATATATGTCACTTTTTTCTGAACACGATAACTGGAAAAATTCTGCATAAATCTCTTCCAAACTGATACATAAAATCAAGGGTCATAAAATCTCGGTCAAGTTTGTTAATGGGCAAAATCAAACCAGGGGGGGGGGGGACATGGGGGGCTTTTTGTGAAAACAGAAAAACCCTCATAATTTCTTTATTATTATACGTATCGAATCCATTTAAAGTTATTATTACTTCTAGGAAAAGGGCCGAAAATTTATGTATGACAGATTTTTGATATAATTAAAAATTGCCTTAAGAGGGGGGGGGGGGGAACGGGGGTTTTAGAAGAAAAAAATTCATAATTTCGTCAATTCCCAAGATTTCAAATCCGCTTAAATTTATTATAAATCCTCTTAATATGATCTAAAACATTTATATTGGCAAGTTTTTTATAGGACCAACCGTTATAGCAAAAAAAAAAAAAATAAAAATAAAAAATAAAAAATCCCTGCCGGCTCCGCCTGCAAACAAGTTATTTTTTGAAGTAGGCGGTTCCAACTCCCGCATCTTTTCGAAACTGATACATAAAATCAAGGGGCATAAAATCTCGGTCAAGTTCGTTAAATCGGGCAAAATCTAACCAGGGGGGAGGGATGGGGGGGGGGGGGACTTTTTGTGAAAACAGAAAAAAACCCATTTCTTAATTATGATACATATCGAATCCGTTTGAAGTTATTAATACTTCTAGGAGAAGGGCCGAAAATTTATGTATGACGGATTTTTGATATAATTAAAAATTGTCTTAAGGGGGAGAAGGGGGGTTTTAGAAGAAAAAAATTCATAACTTCGTCAATTCCCAAAATTTCAAATCCTCTTAAATTTATTATAAATCCTCTTAATATTATCTAAAACTTTTATATTGACATGTTTTTTTAGGACCAACTAACTCTTATAGCCAAAAAAAAAAAAAAAAAAAAAAAAAAAAAAAAAAAAATCCTTGCTGGCTCTGCCTGCAAACAAGTTTGGTTTCGAAGTATGCGGTTCCAACTGCAGCATCATCGCAAAAAAGGTCATTTCTTCCGCAATTCCCGACAAACAGGTGCCCCACGGTCTGCGTCTTCGAAATCTACCTGTGCCTGTAGGCCGAGCCGTCAGGGATTTTTTAAATATGCGATATTACTTTTAATATCATGCTTTTTTTTTTTCGATATCTGGCTCGGACGGGCTCGGGCTGTGATGACTCAAAATGTTTCAGGCTCGGGCAGGCTCGGATTTAAAATCATCGGGCTTGGGCGGGCCCGTTCTCTGAAAAGAGAGCCCAAACTCATCTCTAACGTGCGCTGCAAATCAGTAAAATTTCTGTATAAGCTATTATAAACATGAAGTACATTGTTACGATAAAATATACAGGTCCAGTGACCAATTGTATTAACCTCACCACAGTATACCACCAGGACATGCGAATCAGTAATGGATAGCGGTTCTAAAAACTGTGAACAGGCAATTAATCTAACATCTTGAAGCCGGTATTCTGTATTGTTGCATTGTGTTGATTTATGTTGGCCAATTATCAACATGAGGGATATAAGCCCTGGCGGGGGGTGGGGGGGGGTCTTTTTAAGGGATCCTAACCTGTATTTACGGTTACAAATAAACAAATGCTGTCATCTTCTAAAAGATAAGAAGTATCAATAATTTTGTTTTTCAGAGACTCAATGTATGATGCATTATTTTTTTTCATACATGTTTATTGTCTGAGTGCAACGAAGACTCCTACACAGCGCAGTATTACTTTGCCCCATATATAGCTACGATGGATATTAAAACCTTTCGTCAAGCATAACTCAAAAAATATTTAACGGATTTCGTTCAAATTTTTACAGCAGGTATCTATAAAGTTGACAACATCGTCTATTTATTACCAAGAATAAGTGTCAAACCGTTTGGAAGTTATATTAAAAAAATAGATAAAAAGCACAATTAAAGTACATACGTCACTAAATTTTGTGCGTACGTCATTTTCACTGGCGGGAGATTTTCGTAGACAATCGGAATTGAAAAGTTCATGGAATACATGGAGCAAAAAAATATGCAAGCACTAATATTCAGCACAATAAAATATATTTCAATTTAATAAAAATGGAAAGTTAATCTGGAATTTTTTCTGTTTGAAAAGTATTAGAGATTAGTAAGAGTAGTATTAGTATTAGAGATTTGGCGTAAATCACACCATTAGCAGCTTTTTTATTTCGCGTGTGTATGTTAGGAACAATTCTTTGATGTTTAAATAAAAGGTTTTGATTTGTGGCATTATTTCTTATTTTCTTTTCCTTTTTAGTATTTTAAATGGAATTAGTGAAAGGCGTGTATTTTAAATTAAATGAGTGAAAGACGTGTATTTTTAATGTATGTATTTCAAATGAAATCAGTGAAAGATTTATATTTAAATGAAATGAATGCAATATGAAGATGTTATGAGAAAAATATTTGGCGATTTATCAACTGCGCCAAGTTAACATAAAAGTACCAATACATATGTGGGTACTTCTCTATTATCCCGTCGACCACTTTTCATAACAAAAAACTATCGCCAAATAAACGAGAGAACGTTGTCATTGAAATATCAAAATACATAAATAAATAAAATATAAGAATTTAAGGACACAATTGTTATTTTAATGAATGAAATAACTAATAAATCAGTAAAACATAATGAAAAATACACGCAAATGTCGCGTTAAAAACCACTTGATGACGTAACAAACATGTATAATGCTTCTGATATCAAGTAAATGGGACTGCATTTTTGGCGTTTAATCTAACAGTTTGGCGATAGTTTTTTGTTATGAAAAGTGGTCTAAAAAAAAAATGAAAATGTATATGAATATGTTATGAAAAGTGGATAATAGAGCATTACCTCTATGTGAAATGAAACAAGGCACAGATGTCATATACGCACCACGTTGGCGTGATTTTTCCCTCCACCAGCTTGGGGAAAACTTTGTTTTTGAATATTAGTTACAAATAGTGTGACAAATAGTACACGTGATTTTTTATTTCAATATAAAAATAAAATAACGTAATAAATGAAACAGCTTCTATTATTTTAAAAAAGGAAATAAAAATAAATAAATAATAGTTTGATATAAATACAGGCGCGGATGTCATATACGCACCACATTGGCGCGATTGCAACAAAATGGCAATTTTATGCCTCACATGGTAACCCGGTTATTTTGTTTCAATTGTTGTTTATTAACTTTTATTTTTTATTTTAATTCTATAAATTGTTTTTATTATATATATCAATATTTATTTATATCAAACTATCATTTATTTATTTTTATTTCCCATTTTTGAATAATAGGAGCTATTTCATTTATTACGTTATTTTATTTTTATATTGAAATAAAAAATTACATGCTATTATTGTATGGTATTTGTAACTAATATTCAAAAACAAAGTTTTTGCCAAATTGGCGGGGGAAAAATCGCGCCAATCTGGTGCGTATATGACATCTGTGCCTAAATTAATATTGATATACATATAAAAATAATCTATAGAATTAAAATAAAAAATAAAAGTAAACAAACACAACAAACAGTTTTCGCCAAAGGGGCGGGGGAAAAATCGCGCCAACGTGGTGAGTATATGGCATCTGTGCCGGGATTTTTACCCTTTTATCTGTGCTTTCGGAAATATAAAAAAATTAAAAAATTCTTATATCAGGTGTATAATGTTTTGCATTTTTATACGGACCACTTCTCCATTTTAAGATTTTAAATGCTATTTATATCATATATTTATTTCTTGAGATTCCCACAAGTTTTTTCCGGTAATTTTTTTAGTTCGCTTATTAATTGTTTACAATTTGCCCCCCTGGCAATAACAATTATTTATCACAAAAAATGGGTACTTCTCTATTATCCCGTCGACCACTTTTCATAACAAAAAACTATCGCCAAACTGTAACTCTAAATAAACGGGAGAACGTTGCCATTGAAATATCAAAATAAATAAAATATAAGAATTTAAGGACACAATTGTTACTTTAATGAATGAAATAACTAATAAATCAGTAAAACATAATGAAAAATACACGCAAATGTCGAATTAAAAACCACTTGATGGCATAACAAATATGTATAATGCTTCTGGCATCAAGTAAATGGGACTGTATTTTTGGCGTTTAATCTTAGTTTGGCGATAGTTTTTTGTTATGAAAAGTGGTCTTTTTGATTTTATTATAGCATCAAATCCTATTAAGTTGTCAACGGGTGAATTGTATTGAAATAAATAATCTTTGTCTGTGCTAATAGTATCTGTGAAAACTGAAATCCATTTTTGTTCCTGAGGGTTTAAGGAAACTCTACGAGTCAAAGCTACAATTTGATTTTTGAAGGAGGTGGGTTGTGTACTACATTGATTTATCTCAGAAGATGAAGTAGTTTGTTTGTTTACCAAAGGAATCGATAAAGTGTTGTCAATTATGGATAAGGTTTTTGACAGTATTTACAACAATATTGAATCGTTTGATGAAATCATAGCCAATAATACCTTGGAAGCTAGATGAATCTGGTATGTCTACTACATAGAAGTGGTGGTTGAAGTTTTTGTGCTGTAATTTAATGGAGGTTCTAATACATGCAGAGAAATCTACATCAGAATTGACTGTTTTGATGACAACACCAGTTGATAATCTCTTATATTTTAAAATTGTTTTTAATTCATCAAATAAAGACTGTGATAGTAACGAAATAGTACTTCCTGTATTGCAAAGTAGAGTAATATCTTTTTTTGCAATTGAGGCCTTTACAAGGGGGAGTGATGTCGAGTCTTTAATGACATTGTAAATAATTTTTGTAGTAGTGTCATCATATTGTTCTGTGTTTGTTTGTGTCGTTTCATGCTTAGAAATTTTTACAATATCACATGTTTGTGTGCTTACAGAGTTTACTAGTCTGTTAAGTGAAATTTTTGGTAAGGACGGATCTGGGAAAAAACTGGCTGATGTGTAAACAGTAGTGGGGTGAGGTGCAAAGCCATCAGCAAAATTACACCTCTGACTTAGTTTTCCTGTTGTCGGTTGTTGTTGTTGTGAAATTGTCCTCGTCTTTGTGTATTTAAGCGTTTCCATTTGAAACAGGCTTGCGCTTCGTGACCACTTTTGAAACATAGCTGGCAAGTAGTGCGGTTAAATTTGTTGTAAGATTTATGTGGAGAGTGGCGTTTGTTAAAATTGCGATTTTGAAATTTCCGTTTGTTGTGCATGCCAGCAAATTTAGTTTTGTAAGTTGCCGCGTCTTCTTTAATTTCTGGTTGTGTTTGGGTATTTACAGAAAGGGCGTTTATTTTCTCGGTTAGCTGCTTCAGCTGGTCGGCAAATATTGAATCAGTTGGGGAAGGGGTGGGGTAAGCATGCAAAATTTTTTCTCCGTACAAAATATCTTGTAGCGCCTGGGCTCTCAAAACTGCGGGTTGGTATTCTGTAATTCCTTCCTCTTGTATTTTAATTCTTAAATTGGACAGAATGGTTTCCAGGAATTTCATGTACTTAATTTTGTCACGCGCATTGGCGTCTTGAATGTCCGAATAAACTGTTGCAGCCAGAACATTAAGCCTATGGGCAAAGTTTTTAATGGTTTCTGCGGGTAAGAGCGTTAAGTTTGCAAGTTCGACTGCTACCTGTGATTTGCTAGGAGGGGAAAAAAATTAGAAAATTCTCTTTCAATAAAATTTATGTCATTTGAGATTATTAAATCAGGGTTCTGTGTTAAATATTTTAATGCAGGACCAGTTAATTTACTTTTAAGTAAAGTAATTGTTGCTTGCGGGCTGTATTTATTTATTTGACTAACAGACCGTACTTGGTCGAAAAAGAATTTGAGTGATTCATGATCACCGTCAAAGTTCGGCAAGTTAATTGGTATTTGACGAGAAGCCATGGTGGCCAAAAATACAGTTAACTAATCTATGAAATTCAAGGAAACACTCCATGCACAATAAAATAACTAAAAAAAATCAATATACACTAGCAGATAATAAATATAAGATGAAAGAAAAAAAATGTAAACTGGATTTATATCATAATAAATAATAATGACTGATCACTGTTTCTTTTTAGCGTATAGATCCCTAACGCTCATTTTTAATTCATTTTTAAAAAGAAACAGCGATGAATGAAAGAAAAATAGAGGAAAAATATATATCCTTTTTTTTTATAACTTTAAAATCAATTTGTATATCATAAGATACTGTGAATAGATCTTACCTGGGATTTATCAACACAAGTATAAAAAGTAAAAATTCATGCAAATTATTTAAATTGTTAAGAATGAAACTTAACATTTCTTTTATTCATTTAAAAAAAAATGAAACCAATATTGCACGACAATTTAAGTTATTTATTTTTTTTTTTAAACTGGTTTACTAAAAATTAAAAACTCAGATTAATATTTGTATCCAAAACACCTTAAAAAAATAATCTTGCCTTAAATATTCATAAAAATATCATATTTTACAACAACTAAAAAAAATGCAAGATAAAATAATCATATTTATACGATTTGATGAGAAAGTTCAAAAATTAAATTAACTTAATTTCAACCTGCATATTTAATTAAGATTTTGGTAGAAGGCAAACACAAAAAGAACATAACTGAAACTGTTATTAAATATATTCTTTTAAGAATGGTAATGCAATAACTTAACCAAATAAAATTTACTACTGACTGAGAGAGAAAAAAATTAATTATATTACAAGAGAAGTATGAAGGTTGAAATGTACTTTTTAATCAAAGCCAAAGTTTATTTATTTATTTATTTAAAGAAAAAAATTTTTTTTTACTGTGAGTGAGAGAAAGTTACAATATACTAACATTCTATTCATCCTTCATACTTATTAATTTAAAATAAAATAAAACGCTTTTTTTTTTTTGTGCAACCATGATTTGTTCACTAAGGGTTTTTTTTTTATGAACATCACTTTATATTACAACATTCTTGTACTAATCTTCTTATTTTGTTTCAAATTTAAAACTGCACTTTAGGATTATTGAAACACAGCAGCGTTAAAAAAAGGAATCACGAACTCAGTAGCACTAATCTTCCGGAAAGTATACTATTCACGTACTTGACACACACCGGAAAATTACGATCACCACTGTAGCACAAAATGTACATGCGCCAGACGAATGCACTAAAATATGGGTCACTTATAGTAACGCTGTTGATGAGAGCATTGGAATTTTAATTTTGGACCACTATTTTGAAACACATACACAATACACGTAACACATTCAACGGCATTGAAGCACTTGAAGGCACAAATAATTTAGGAACATTTTGAGTAGCAGCACACATGAAATTTGTAGGGTGATTTCATTTTGATAAAAAAAAATCGCACACCACTGATCGCACACGCAGATGGAGGGAAGAGGAGGATCTTTGATTTTATGGAACTTAACACTTATAATGCAACGACGGTAACGAAACACTTGTGGTTTTCAACGAACCACACTTTTTTTCTTTAAACACAAATTTTCGCACAACATACTGACACTTTTAGATGAGGGGAAAGCACTGGAGGAACACAACAATATTGCATTCACGTCTTGAGTTAGCAGAGAATGAGGATCGGCGAGAGAATTCCAGTTACGCAGAAAAACACTAGAGTCCGACTGTCTTGAATCCGACGAAGGGGGTGTGGGGGCAGCACTTCCAGAAAGAGCAGGTTGTCAGCAGAGATGAGGGGGTGGAGAAGGACTCCCGGTAGAAAAGCGATCCAGCATGGCAGGTGGGGGGGCTGTGATGATGAGTTCAAACTGAAGCGAGGCCGGAGTCAGGTACATCGCGCTGCGAAGAGATGGGGGGGGTGACGCGCGGAGGCAGGAAAAAAACACCGTTGAGATGAGTGAAGCGTATCTATCAGGAACGGAGGGTGAGATTTTGCGACGGAAAAAAATGTTCAAGCAGTGATGTACGGTGCCTGAGTACCTCCCCTTGTTGGAAGAAGGTGGTCTCTAGGTAGAGACATCGGCGAAGACGCACCAGATTTTATAAAGAATATTTTCGTGATTGACACGTTGAAAATTTATAATTTCAAAATGTCGATGGTTACGTATATACGGTTGTTGACAGCACATGAAGGAAGGCAGTTGACACACGGGCACAAAGAAGAAACATGATTAGCGATGAAGGTGATTTATTTGGAACCAATAATCAAGAATAGTATTAGGCATCAAGAACAAATAGACGAAAGCGCAAGGGGAGGTACTCCACAAAATCAGCAGAAGAAATTAACAGCTGGTCTGGTCAAGTCGAAAGACCGAAGTGATGAAGTTTTAAAAGTTACATGTACGGGTGTTGGCGCGGAAAGCATGATAAAATCGCCAGTACTTGGCGAGAGAGTTTTTGGAGACTGCAGTCGGAAGCGTATGGGAAAAAACGATAAATGCTAGATTCTGTCTATGATAATGCATTCATTTGAGAATGGGGGGAAGGGTTGTAAAGATTCTTTCATGGAGACAGAAAAGGAAAAAGAAAAGAAAGTAATTTTGGGATTGGCGTTTGATTTTGCTAAAAGACAGCTGCAATTAACGGTTACTTATGACTCGAATCTAATAACAGGGTGTGAAAGATATGAGCTTGCATATTACCGTTTACATGTGGGCGAGAGATATTTTAATTAATTCTTTTGAGAGCGGATGAGAAGTGCAAATGCTTGCATAAAGAATATTGGTTATACGTTACATTACTTTAATAAGTAGAGCACAGCTGCTTATATATTTTGTCTAAGTTTTAAGACAGATGCACTTTTGATTTCATGAGAAGAAAACGGTTGAATTAGAAATATGTGAACATTTGTAACTTATTTTTAGCATAACCGCAAAGTGAAGGACTGAGAAGTTTCTGATGTATGCAAGTGACTTGCATTTTAGAATGAAGAAATTAGATTCGTTATTTAAATTAAATCAGAAATAGGTTTTAGTTAGCATATTGAATTTTGGGGGGGGGGGATTACAGACATTTAAAATCTATAAACTATATTTGTTTATTATTTTTAATTGTTTATAATTATTTATTTATTTGGGGGGGAATGAATGAATCTTTATGAATTTTTTTTTTAATTTTTTTTTAAATTTTTTTTTTAATCTCTATTTTGGGGGGGGGGGGGGGGTGTTTGAACTGAAAGCAAGATATATGACAAACGTCTTTGTCATAGACGGGATAATAGAGAAGTACCCAAAAATGGCTTAGTTTTGTTAAATTTGTTTGTTATGTGTTTTCATTTCTTATTAAAATATCGAAAATGGCAATAAAATTTTATTTTAGCACCGTACTTAATTTTTTAAAAAGGCTCAAAAACATGGTTTAATAAACGTATATTTGTAAATATTTTAAAAAACATGTTTTTCCGCTCTCTAGAAAAATTTGTAAGATTCTACAACTGCCTTTGGCACCAACCAGTACATGATACGGAACTTTTCCCTATTCAGATACACAGAAGAGGTTGGTCACAAACAAGAGTAATGCTAGCAACAATATTGTTTTAACTCTATAAGAGTTAGAAACAATAATGATATTAAATTCTCCGATTAGCTTAGGGCCCGATTACGGAACTTTCTCCTAGAAAAAAAAAAAAAAAAACTGTAGAAGTCTTTTACATTTGTTTCGAATGAAGCTCGATCAACAAAGTATTAATTGATAATACAAACAACACTAATATTAACATGGGGGCAAAAGTTTGAATTTAAGTGTATATATTTGGACCCCCCCCCCCCAACCATCCACCAAAAAAAGAAAAAGAAAGTTAAAGAAATGAATTTAAAATGGCGTGAAGCCACCCTCTCTGACATAAGAAATTGGCTGCGAACCCGATTACGAAACTTTCACTTAACTTAATAACATGTATCTAATAGCCCTGAGGACAATTCCCCTTCCCAGTTATACGGACCTTGGGGCTTTTTTAAAAAGCTTAACGCAGTTCGGGTTGAACAAGTTGAGATTTACTGTCAAATGACAAACTACTATGAAAATAAAACTGGTGAATTATTATGCTGGTTTATGTATGTATTTAAAAAAATTGCATCTGATTACACTCTTTAGATAAATTACTCCTGTTTGCATTTAATAACAGATAAATGGCTTCCGTTTACTAAATTGTTTAAATATTGGGAAAAGTTGGCGAGAGATAGATAGACGTGTAAACAAACGGGTAGACAGACGGGTAGAGAGACGGATAGCGACAGAGATAAGCTAACGGGTAGCGAAACGAATAGACAGACGGGTAGCGAGGCAGGTGCAAAAAAGGGTTGACAGAGGGGTAGTGAGATGGGTAGGGAGACGGGTAGCGTGGTGGATAGAGAGACGAGTACAGAGACGACTTGACAGACGGGTAGAGAGAGGGGTATATAGACAGACAGACGTGTTGATAGACGAGTAGTGTAACGGGAAGCGAGACAGGTAGAGACACGATTAAAGAGTCGGGTAGAAAGACAGACGGATACTGAGACGGGTATACAGAAGAGTAGAGAGACAGTAGACAGATGAGTTCGGAGAGAGACACAGCTAAGACATACGAGTAGTTGGACTGGTAGACACGTTTGTAGAAAAGCATGTTATCAATGTGGTTTGAAGTATACGAGTTTCTATAAATAGTTATACAAATAAACAAAGGAAACTTTTTTATTTCAAATATTAAATATTTGATTTAATATTTCAATATTTAATATTTTATTTTTTAATATTTTATTTAGATATTTGTCACAAAGAAAATGTTGCAAAAATTAAATTAACTACGCTTGCTAAAATACGCTATTGGCTGCAAATCTGATTATGTGACTTTAAAAATATCGTTTTAAAAGATCCGGCGGTTTTAAAAAAAAAAGTTTTGAGCAATTCCCGCTTAAGAAAATGAGATTATTTGCCAAATGTTATAAAAAAAATGCATATGAAAACATAACAATATATGAATTTATATATGATATTTTGTAATTATATCATTTAATTTGCTATTTTTCATATGTTCTATCTTTATCTATCTCTTGTCTATCATATGCTGTATATTCACTTAGATTCTTGTTGATATCTTCTTTATATCGTAATTGTTAACTTTATGTTCTCAGCAATATCACTCAGACTAATCCCTTTGAGGGAAGTTTTAGTTTAGTTTTGTGAAAAGTTCCTACAAAATGAAAATAGAAACTAATTTATATCTTAACTGTATGGCATATTTGGCTCTTATTTACTGATAAATGTTCAGAATTTGAAAGTTATAAATCATGAACCTGTTAAAGCAACAAAAAGTATAGCTAATTTTTTCTAAAACCTTACTAAACAGAAAACAGAATGACTAACAATATGTTTACATTAATATATTTAAAGACATACAATATAAGCTCCAGAATTTAAAAATAAATAACTAAAAATTATCAACATGTAGAGGGAGGCAATAAAAATAATTGAAATGTTCATAAACCTACTTAAGAATGCAGAATATAAAAAAATAATTACAAGCTTATGAATAAAACAGCAATAATGAATAAAACAGCAAAAAAATTGCTAAAATATTAATAATTTAACTTAACAGAAGGCATAATATAACAAAATATATTCGCAAGAATCACAGTTCAGTTTTGTGAAAAGATTCTTACAAAAATTTAAAAAAAAACATATCTTAACAGTATGACACGTTTGGCACTTTTTTACTGAAGATGTTCTGAATTTAAAAATAAATAACTTTAAATGATGAATATATAAAAAGCAATAAAAATAGTGTAGGTAAATTGTTTTAAAACTTTACTAAACTTAAAACAGAATGACGAATAATATATTTTTATATACTTTAATAGATTTAAACTCCTAAAATGTAGGCTTCAGAATTTTAAAATAAATAACTTATAATTATAAACATGTGAAAGCAATAAAAATATCTAAAATTTTCTTAAATCTTATTGAAGAGAATGCAGAATATAAAATAATAAATAAGAACTTGAAAAATGAACATATAACATCAATAAAAATTGTTGAAATGTTCTCTTATTTTACTTAAAAGTGTAAAATAATAAAATATCTTCACACAGTTTCAACGAAATTCCTAATTGACACTTACAGTATTACGTCATTCTTGACGTTTAGGTTGGATACTGACTTCAAACAAGTGGTTACTATGTTTAATTTCTTATTAAATATAAATCATAGAAAATGTTACCACTACATCTAAAGTATTAAAACATTTAATTGTTGAGATATATCTATAAGATGTAGTTAAAATATACTAACAAAATAGAAAATACAACATAGCAACTGTTTGTTTGGAGTAAATTTCCAAGCAAAACGTCATGACTGAAAACTGAAAACTTCTATTCGAAAACAATTTTTGTGAATCAGTACTGCCATTTATGGACTGAAATAAAAAAAAATAGTACAGAATATTAAGAAATCAATAACTATTGATTGTTATTTCATTAATATACAGCAGGGGTGCACAACCTTTTTCAACCTGTGGCCAAAAAAAAAGTACCTTACCTGGGGCCAATGTAGCGTTGCATTTATAAACACATTTTTTTTTTCTAATCTAATATAAAAAGTCAATAGACCACTTTGATGAAAACATACTCAATTCAGAATATATATACATTTATAAATTAATTTTAATAAGCCAAATATACATACATAATTATTTCACAGACAATTAATGTGATGGTTGGGATTGTATTTTTGAAGCTATTTTTTTTATGTTTGTTTTTAAAGTTTCTAAAGTTAAATATGTAAAACGTCTGAAAGATTTTCATCAGTTAGTCTGTTTCTAGTCTTTGAATTGTTGAGAGTCATCATAGAAAAAGATTGTTCACATATGTAGGTGCTTCCAAACATAGTTGCATACATAGATGCATTGCGTTTTAAAAAGGAAAATTCATTAGGCAAATTTCTATAAAATTCAAGCAATGACTTTTCTTTGAATTCAATTTTATGAAAGTCTGAGTTCTGTAAGTCCATGAGCTCTAATTGAGCATTTTCAGGTGCCAAATTGACCACTGTAAATGGATTTGAAAATAACTCAATTTGACAATGGCATTAAAAATCTAAAAGTCTATCATGAAATGAATTGATTAAAATTTTTACCTGTTCTTCGTGATCCACTTTCATCTTTGGAAATTTTTCTTTCATTTTTTTGCAATACAGGAAATGATCAAAAATTTTTTCCCGTAACTGTTGTTGAAATAACACTAACTTTCTTTTAAAAGCATTAACATTGTTTACCAACTGAAAGATGAATGGTTCTTTCCTTGTAGTTTGATGTTCAATTCATTTTAATTACTTGTAATATCAGTTAAAAATGCTAAATCACACTGAAAACTGGCTTCTTGCAAGTGCCTGGTTTCCTTTCCGTGCTCCTTGAGAAACGTAATAATTTTATCAAATAATTCAATGTGCTTTTCCACGACTGAGCGACCTTACTTCTGTGTAGTACACAACAATACTAGGAATATCCTCAAATTCAGCCAAAAGTTCTTTAAATTCTCTGACGTAATGTACTACTACGAATAAAGTTGATTGCTTCACAAACACGCTTCATTAGCTGTTCATAACCTAATTCTTTGGCACACAAATTTTGTTGGTGTATGATGCAGTGATATTGAAGTAACTCCATTTCACGTTCTCCCAGATGTTCTTTTAAAAGAGTTATTCCAATAATTTCATCAGTCATTGATCGTGCTCCACCTGTTGTAATGCTAACAATTTTGTTCATATTCAAAGCAGCTCCATTACATAATTCTAATAAACTGTGAAAAAGTTCTTTGCCAGTTGTTTGGCCTTTCATAGGGTACATACCAAGAAGTTCTTCTGTAATGGAGAAATCCTTGTTTATACCTCGAATGAAAACGAGTTGAGCTGTTGAGATAATGTCGGTAGATTTGTCAGCAGCAAGTGAAAAATATTCAAAATGTGAAGCAGCAAGCTTCACTTGATCTACAATGTCTTCACTTAATTGTTGAATTCTTCTCTGAACAGTCATTCTATTCAAACGTAAATTTTTAAATTTATTTGTTGTTTCAGGACAAAGTTTCTTTGAAGCAATTAACAAGCAATCTTGCCCAAAATCACCATCAGTAAACTGTTTTTCATGTTTAGCGATCATCTGGGCAATATTCATGGTTACCTTAACGCAGGAATCCAATTCAGATGTCTGTTTTTGAAAATAACTGGTCTGGTTTATCAAGATTTCTTCAGGTGTTCAATTTTTGCTGATCATTCATATCCTTGAATAGATGAGAACGCAATGTGTTTAGTTTCATAATGTCGTTTCACATTATATTCCTTGGCTACAGCTACAGTAGAATTGCACAAAAGACAAGTAATCCGGCCATTATGATTAATAAAACAGTACTTATCCGTCCACGAATCAACAAATTTTCGATTCGGAAAATCGCCTTTACTTTTTTCACCGCTCATTTCTCCATCTACAAGTACCACATTTATGTGCTTATTATAAAAACATCAACCGACCGCCGACTGGCAATCATTCCAAAGATAAACGTCGAGTTGAGAAGATACATTCCTTCAGCCACTAGACACTTCATTCGTTACATGCTATCAGCCAATCAAAGCTCAGTTTTAGTCTCATTGTAGATGCGATGCGCTCTCATCGAATTTCTCTCTGTCGATCTTAGCGAAGTGCCGACATATCACAACTTGACAGTTGAATATGTGCAAGTTACAAATAGCATACTTTTATCGCGTCATCCAACCATTCAATCAAGATGACAATTGTTTTGATTTTAAAAATGCAAGCAGCTCTCAGTTGAAAAATTAAGTAAAAACATTTAAGCTTTTAATTGAAAAAAAAAAAAAAAAAAAAAAAAATCTCTATTTTGCGTTTACTATTTTGGGATTGGCGGACCAACGAAACAGGCATCGCGGGCCAATTTTGGTCCGCGGGCCATAGGTTGTTTATCCCTGATATACAGAAATAAATAAATGTTGCTATGCATAGTTAAGCACAAAAGATCTGTTTCAACAGACATCATAAACACTTATTTATCAGCCGAGGGGGATAATTAAGAAAAATATTGTAAATAAATAAAAATTTAACATTACTTTTTTTTTTCTCTTTTCATTAATGTATGGCACAGATATCATATACGCACCATGTTGGCGCAATTCCCCCCCCCCCCCCCCCCCCCGCCAATTTGGCGAAAACTTTGTTTTTGAATATTAGATACAAATAGCATGCAATAATAGCATGTGCTTTTTTATTTCACTATAAAATCCCATTAATTACCCACTTGTATTTTTTTAATCCTTTCTGTAATAAATCCAAATAAATTTCATGTAAAAAAAAAAAGTCATCTTTTTTATAAAGTAAAATTTTACTGGTCTATTTTTCTTGTTTTTTCGAATATCTGAACCGGTCCGATAGCGGCGAAGCCCGCTGTTATTCTCTGTCATAATAGTATCTCTCATGTGGGCTAAATGCAATATTCAAAACAATCAATTTCAAAATTAAACATGTTGTATAGAGACCTTCAGAATGTTAAAATATGTTAATATTTCCATAATCGGGTTTTTATCATGATTCAATACGTTCTTCAAACTCATATGATGTTGTAATCACTTGCTGATGTCATATCTACTTGCTTTCTCTATTACTCATATTGATGCTCTCTTTGTATTATTCTCAAACATTTGAAGAAGTCTGCTAAACTTCCAATATGACGTCAGATTTATTTTCTTTTTAATTCTCTAATGGCTTCATATTAAGCTACTTTCTGTACTTGCACATACTCATACTCCTTGTAATATTGAGAAATGTTTGAAAATTTCCGTTTTATTACCAATATGACATCATATTAATCTTTTTTTCAATTGGTAAAACTTTTTATTTCATTTTTCATGTTGAAATCTTTCAATAGAAAATTAATTATTGTAGAAAGAAATTTATTATGGATTTTTAATTGTTGGCAGCTGCTATAACGAAAAATGTTTAAATTTAATAGGAAAAGGCTGTTAGATTTTTGTTTTTTTATCTCTCTATATTAAAATAATATTTTTTCAAATTTTATGATTTTGAGTTTGATAATAGGTATTCAGCTATAAGTACACAAAATTTCATGTCCATAAGTTATATAGTTTCTGAGAACTGGCTCTATGACGGACAAACAACGAAGCAGGACTAATAGGGTTTCGTGAGATGAACGAAACCCTAAAAATCAAGTTATTATTTGAAAATAGTGGTATATGCAACTCATAAGTTCGCTTTAAGCGTGATTATTAAGTTAATTATAAAATAATGTTTGGAATCAGTTGCGTTGAAATTGAAAGTTAGATGCTGAGTTATGAAAACGGGGCATAGTTAGATTTTAAAAAAAACTTGAAGGGGGGAGGGGAGATAATGCTGCTTTTTGTCAAATAACTATTTAAGACTGGAAATTGTAGAAGAGCTTGGAACTTAAAATAAAAATGAATGAAGTTACTATTGAGAAATAGTTGTAATACACCACAGCAATTAAACGCTATGGATGAACCTAAAAAAGTGAAATTTGTTAAATGGAATTAATTTGTTTAAATCAGGGCATTAGATATATTAAAAATACTGTCAAATAACGATAAACCTGCCACTAGGGGGCGTGGTTCACTAAATGCGATATTTATTAAAAAGTTGCCCTCCCCATCCCCGAAAAAAATTCAAACATTTGTATTCGCATCTGGCAATGTTTCTGTCCTTATCAAAAACCTTTTACTTTCATTTTACCAAAAAAAAAAAAAAAAAAAAAAAAAATCAATAAAGAAAAATTAATTATTAATTTCGGTTCTAATATTGCAATCTTAATGAAAATTAGGTATTTAGATTCCTTGTTATAAAGTATGTACAGATGCATTATTTTCAAATTGATAAATGCAATATTTAAAAAAAATTTAATAGAGACTGGATTATTCCAATATAAATAAATATCTGTGGTTTTTCTTCCTTCTTTTCCAGCAGACATTTGTCTGAAAGAAGCACCTGTGTATCATATTACATTCAGAATTATCATTATATTATATTCAGAAATATTTTTATACGATCCAATTAGTTAAAAAATAATTTTCTTGGGTTGTAATGGTCGGATCAGGTTAAATTTTCGAAACTATAATTGCTTAAATTGAGACATATCTTGTGGTGTTTTTTTCTAGAGTTATCTTAATTAGATCTACTAATTTGCATGGCCCTTTAAAAACTATAATTAAAATATTTTATGCAGATGTATCTCTTTTCTTTTGTACCCTCTACATGAAACTGCAGCTGCAGTTTTGAAATTAAAAGCGATCTTTTTTTTGTCGAAAAATTAAAAATTTTTAATTAATATCTCGAGTTCAAATGGTGTCTATTTTTTTTTCGAAATTTGATTTTTTGAAATCATGATTTTCTTTGCCTCTGTATACTGAATTTTGTGTGGATAGGACTATTTTTTTCGATTTTTTGAGAAAAGGCGATAACTGCAGTTTCATGTCTACCCAGCTTTCACTCTCTGGGTGCAGAATCAGTCGAGAATGCAGTTGTTTCATTGTTTCTGTAAAAATGTTTCTTTTTCGTCAATTTCTGATTGCATTTTTGTGATATTTGATCAGTTTTTAATTAATATCTACTCTAATTTTCAAAATATTAAAATTCTGAGACTCAAGTGCACCAGGAGAGGTCTTGGATTATCCTCAACTACATTTTCAGACTTCTAGGTGCGCTAGCCATCAGAAACACGCAGAGCGAAACTTTCTTTTATTATTAGTATAGATTTACATTTAGATATTTAAAAAAAAATGTTGTAAGAAAGCTTTCCTTTATTTGGAACGTGATGCACGAATACCTCTTTCTAAGTCTGGCAAAAATGTAGACCACAAGGGGTTAGTTATTGCTCTTTCAAAAAGTTTATATTTTTGTTTTAAATAATACAATAATTTCATTGTAACTGATATGAATAAAACTTACTCAAGATTGAGAAAAAAATATTATAAGTAAATATGAAAGTTTAGTCAGATAAAAGTTAATATAGATGCCAAAAAGAATAGTGACGTGACAAATTTAATTTGGTGTCATATAAGTAAAAGAAAACGTCATATATCTGATAGATGTTTTGCATTGTTTTCCACAAGGTGCTGATGAAATCTGCGTATAACCGAGAGAATCATCTTAATTTCACCAGAGGTTACAGTTTTGGGAAATTGATAATTGAAAAAGAAAAAATCGCAAAAACATTTATTACATTCCACGTGTTCTCCTTTCTATAAGTTATTTATATTGAAAATTTCTATCTAATTTTCGAATGTTCCGAACTGTCCATATGAATAATTCTAAATAAATTAGCCTTTTTTTTTTATTAATTTGATGTTTTTTAATTTTATATTTCTACTGGATATTGCAGAAGGATATTAAAAATTGTTATTTGGCTTTAAAGTGCCTTGATGGGTATAGTATGCCATCATGTTTTTATGTTACTACAAACCATCTATGTTTTTAAAGGTTAGTTTTTTTTTAACATGTTACTCTTATGCAATTTATGTGAAAATTTTCCCGTCTCCTATTATTTTTTAATGTACAGCATATTACTTTTTAGAATCCAAAAGTTCTTATTACAGCAGAAGAAAGTTCTATTAAGTGTCAAAAACATGTTCTCAGGATTTCCACAGATACCTCTTACAGATCTCTGTACATGAAAGAACAGTTCTTGATTGATATGAAGAAAATGATTATAGATTCAGTAATTCTACTAAAAGAAATCATTACGAACTTGAACTCTAATACAGGCTTAACAGTCATTGAAAAGGTAATAGCTTTTTCGTTTTAATTGATCAATTTGTAATCAATATAATATTTGTCATACAAAACTACACAGTGTATTGGTGATCCTTGACTGACATCTGACATTTTTCAGTTATTTTAATCCAAAAAATGTCCAAATTATATTGTTCTTTTATTTTTATTTTCTTGTGTGACTAGAAATATAGTTTATGGGAAAAAAAAATCACAAGTAAAAGCTTTTTTTGCAATTATTTTGCTTAAAAAATATAAAAAGAACATTTTTTAGGCTTATGCACACTAAAAGAATTTTCACTTTACATGAATATGTTACCAAAATAAATGAATAAATAAATGATTTTTACCATTAAAAATGTAGTCTTTCTGTCTCCAAGTTTCCATAGAAGTTTTCCTTGATTGCTTAAATACCATCTTTTGTAATGCATGATTCAATTATTAAAATAATAATTTCAGTTGCAATTTCTAGTTATAAATTGCGATTAAAACTAAATTTTAAAATTTAAAGGAGAGAAAAATGCTTATAACTTTGATCTGCTTGCTATCACTACAGTTTGAAAGAAAATTTTAACTGTATCCTATCTACATAGGATACATCCTATCTACACAGTACACTATAACTTCCATAACGGATACTCCTGAATAGTAAACATCCCTATTCAACAAATATTTTAAAAATCTCCAATACCTATATATTTTTATGTTTTTACCTCTGAATAGCATACAAATTTTATAGTCCTGAGGTGTCTGGTATTAAGACATTTTACTGTACTTCTTTTTAATTAATATATAAGTGCTGCCAAGGAACCTCTTGATATGGATTTATTTACTGTAATTTCCGAGAGGTAAGCCACATCGTTGTATGGGCTGCACCAATAAAAAACAAGAAATAAAAATTCAATTTTAATTAGATAAGACGCACTGGTGCATAAACCGCACAAACAAAAATGGATAATCTGTTTACATTGAAGAATTTTACTAATTTGCTTTCTAATGTAATACACAACAAATGGAAATACATTTTATACATTGAATATATTCAAAAAAAGTTTTTTAAATAAATAAATATAACTTACCAATCCTTTTTTATACTTACGATGATGTAATTGACTTACTTATGATGCACTAATCCTCTTTAGGTATTCCTCTGTATAAAATTGAAAAAAAAAATCGAAATAAATCACTAAAAGTTTTTTAAAACAAGATTTTCAATCACAGCAAGCTTGAAAGAAGCAGTATAACTTTTCTGCAGAGCCATAATCCAGACTTCAAAAGAAAAACAAATGTAATAAGAATTAAAACAGCATGTAGCATAAGACACTAAAACACGCAGAATAAACATTTTCCCCTTGACGCGACCTTGACCTAAGACCAGATAAGGGAGAAGAATCTTTATTTTATAACTGTTGATGAAATTCATTCTCTCTCTCTCTCTCTGAGGATCTCTTGCTGCTGCATTAAATTCAGTATTTTAATATATTTATTAAGGGGTGGGTGCATCAATCATACTTCATCCTTAAGTAGCTTTGATATTTATTGACGATGTGAAGTATGAATTTATCAACAAAAGACAAAATGTGGCTCATATCTTTCCAAATCTGCATCATTTATCATCAAATAATCATATAAATTTTTGTTTGTTAAAATTGGATAATACTTAATTTATCCCTCCACTTTTTTTTAATTCAAAACTTTTATTTTTGATTTTTGGAAAATTTACTTTTTTCTTTTCTTTGATTTACGCAATATTTTGCTTGCAACATCTGGATAGGAATAAACAAGAACGAAAAATCATGCGTCAAGCATAGATTATGTAACATTTTCCAACGCTTCCAAAATAGTTTTACAAATCATACCGTTTAATAAACTGAAAGATAACATCTAAGTAAACAATTTGAAAAATGCATAACATATGTAGAAACATAATTTCAGGAATTTCCAACGTATACAATATTCGGAAAAATATCCGAATACTTTTATTCAGCCCTGTATATGATCTATAGATTTGTATATATACTACATAGGATGCTAAATTTTAGTTCAGTTAAGAAACGCATAGCACAGTTTAAAATTCTCCTTCTGGAGTTTCTGTCAGTAAACGGAAATGTGTTCGCAAACTTTTGTGCTTCCCTGTATAGGATCTACAGAATTTATACATACCACGTAATAAACAAAAAGTGAGTTAAATTTAAAATCGCGTTCAGTAACTTAAAACGCACTTCCAGGAATTATTGTTAACAGACAGTAGAGAAATCTTTTGTGTGTCCCTGTAAATGAACGATGACTGCTATACACACAATATTCTGTAGTAAGCCTCAATGCACCTTAGTGATATATATAAATTTCAATGCGTTTAAAATAGTGAAACATTATTTAAATAAACTGCAGACGATTTTTCTCCATAGACATAATGTAATGGAATTCTTTTGACTGTCCCTGTAAATTAACCATAGGTGCTATGCACACCCTGTTCCATATTAAGCTTCTTGTAATGCACCTTAGTGATATATATATCAATTACAATGTATTTGAAATTGTGTAACATTATTAAAATAAACCGCAAATGATTTTTCCCCATAGACCGTAATGTAACGGAATTCTTTTGAGTGTCCCTGTAAAAAAACTATAAGTGCTACACACTTCAGTTGAAATAGGGAACGTGCTATAGATAACGACAATAACATATAAAAATTGCAAGGCAATCCGAGCATATTTACGGGAGTTAGAGCACGGCCAGACATCATAAACACTTTTCAACTAGGTTGGAAAGTGTTAAAAATGCCGCATTGGGAAAATTTTTTCAAATGATACCGAATTATACAATTTATCAACCTTACCAGTTTCATTAATTCGTAATATTGATTCGTATTATCTTATAGATTCTATTTTCCAAGTAACTGTTTACATGAAGATGACAAAAATAAAAGCCACACTCAGTAGCAATGACAGCCTCAATGTGGCTCCGGAATCTGGTACCTAAATCCGACAAAAACTGCCCTAATTCTGTTGATCAGTTAGGTCTTTGTCATATTGACAGTTTGGTTTGCTTGCTCAATCATGCCTCACACATAATAATTCATAGGTTTGCAATTAAGTGAGTTAAGGAGACAAATGTTGGGATCAGGACATCCCTTCTCACAGGAGATACATCAGAACACCATAGCATTTTGTGTTGCTTCGATTTTGTAGTCTCTGTTGTACCTTTTCATTACACTTCACAATGTTTTTACAGTGCTTAAGAAGCTTACAAACTGTCAAATTTATCCTGAACACTCTTTATAGTATCTGAGCAGGATAGAAATGTAAACTAAGTTCAGCTGATCCACCAACAGCCTTGAACAGAGTTATGCTAAAGTCAGCTGTGTTTTCCATAGTTTTTGACGAAATGTATTCGCCTTTATATGCATTAAATATACTATGACATAAATATATTTTCCATGTTTTAGAATTGTTTTTATCACTAAAAAAGAGGCCATTTTTGTTAAAAAGGAATTACCTGTGTTCTAAGATTTTTTTCAAATTTAACAGTATATATCTCTTTTTTTTTTTTTTTGGGGGGGGGGGACATATGAAATATATATATTTAAATAAATCTATAGTTAAGTTTTAAAATTATTATATATTTAATTTATTTCATTTCTTTTTAGCTTATTCAAAATTCCAGCGATTCTGAATGTTACAGTTCTAATGACTTGGGGAGTCAGCTTTTGTTAGATTACCTACAACCTGAAATTACACCAGAGTCTTTGCTGAAATTTTTGAATGAAATGGGGTCAGCTTTGGAACCGCCCAGTGGTGGATTTTCATCTTGCCTTTTACCTTTTGATACATTAAGTGAATGTAGCGATGTCCTCATGGATTCCGATAATGAAAGGTTTCTTTCTTTCTTTCTTTATTTTATTTAAAAGCTTTTACATTTTGATGTTTAAATATAATACAGGTCTATAAAATGAAATTTTAAAATACTTTTGGAAAAATTTATACTGTAGCTACATATTTTTACAGTGTTAATTCCCAAACCAGCTGTATTTTTTTCTATTCATGTACATTTTTTCATGATGCTAGTGAACATTTTATGCACTTATGTACACAGTCTGCCGAGTCCAATGCGGTAAATTAATTAAATAAAATTATGTTATTGGAAATTTACATATATTATATGCTAGCTGATCTTCCCAGCGTTGCCGGTCCCGTAAAAAACTAATTTGAAATGCAAAATCACTCTAAAAATCACTGCACGAAACTGTTCCTCTGGTAATTCTTTCGTCTTTTGGAAATTAAATAGAGCGATGGACCCCAAAGTGGAAATAAATTCAATACTCATCTCGTTGGATGGATCTCGTTTAAATCGGGCCCATATCAACAAATTATATTCAGCAAATTCATTGTTCGCCATATCAACACTTCATCAGACATAAATCTTCAAATAAAACTAAAATAGAAAAAGACTATTCTGTTTGCTCTTTTTTTTCTGATCAAAATAGCATTAAAATAATTTGAAATGGAATACGAAATTTTTAAGAAGTTTTTTTTTCTATACATGAATAAATAACATTTTGAATTTAAGCCAGATTGAGCTCGAGCCTGCCCAAATTTGAAGACTGATATAAAAATCGAGCCCGTTTCATTTCCATCTCTTACATGTGCGACACATTACGTCACATATAAGTGTTTTGATACAAAAGAAGGCAAAAGATTGGAGATGAGAGGGAAAGGAAAGGGTAATTTACGATTTGTTTTTCAGAAGCGTTATTGCGCTAGGCTTTGGAGTGCAGTGTTTATGAGCTCTGGTGAATTCTGGCGAATATTTAAATATTTACTAGAAACAGAGAAGTATCGGAGCGCGCAGTATTTATGAGCACCGGTGAATTCTAGCCAATATTTAAATATTTACTAAAAATAAAAAAGTATCGCTGCCGGGCTCCGGTGGGTTTTGGCACAAATTAAGTCCTGGAGCTAACTGATTCTAGTCTGTGTGCAATACAGTAGGATGCATAATTTTTTAGGCCTATCATTATACTTGCTCCATCTATGGCAAAACCACATTTTTTTCTGTGATTCATATTCATTCAATATCGTACACAGCTCCGTGTACAAGTCCTTAGCAGCACATCCATGAAGTTCAATTAATTTTAAAAATAAAGTGGCTGCATAACATTTTCCATCTGTTTCAGTTAAGTACTTAGCATATACAATCATGATTTGTGTGTGCTTCGATATTCTATTGGCTTCATAATCCAGACGTCGTTTTTTGCCGTTTTCAAGACGTCGTTGCATGCATCTTCATTTTCATTTTGGCCTTTGTATGTTGAAGGAAATCCCAGCCAATTGTTCATTGTGATGAAAGCCGACTTGTGCTGAGCCGTCAGATTTTGACATAAATTCTCATAAAAAATTCAAAACAGCGATCTTTGATTTAACATTGTGAAAACATGTACTAACAATTGCTATGATATTTTAACAGCTTGCTAGCCGACAGAAGAAAATAACAGGCCAATGACATTTTGCATAGAAGTAATAAATAGCAAATGGCTAATTCCAGCGCCACATTGCAAACTTTTTCTCTATTTGGCACCTGGAATAATTTTGTTTACGTTTCTACTGTCGTGACGCCGGTACATAAATAGTAATTAATTGACAGAAACACTTAGCTTGACATCTAGTGCTTTGGCACCATCCACATAACCTTTGCTGTGGCTTATTGAATTGGTGTTGAGTTCAGTATCTCTTAAAATAGTTTAATGTAAGTGGTGCTTTGCAAATGAACATGATAAGCGACATGAATAATTCGGTATTGTGAATAAGAGTCTTATTCAAATTTCTCTACTTGGTTGATCTGAACTTAAAGTTAATCACTTCCTTAACTTATCAATACCTTAACTTCGACATACTTATTCGAATACTTGATTGACTAGTTCTTTGCCAGTGACATACTAGACTACATTGTACTCAGACTCAAAGATTAAAGTTGGTGGGTGAAAACTTGCCAAGTCGTTCTATTGTGTAGCAAAAATAACATAACAAATCATTTTAAGTAATTTAAGAACATTATGCATGATAGGGGCTATGATTTAAGGAGCTTCGAAAGAACTGGGTTTCCAGTTAGATCTGACTTCTTTTATTAGCAAAACCGTTAACGAACTTGGCATTCTTTCACATGTATGTTTTTGATGGGATATCATTATTTTTTGTCAAGTAAGTAGGTATTTGTTTCCTTTTTGGAAAAAAAAAGGCTTAATATTAAATTATCGTTATTTAATATTAATTAATCTCACAGCTTTTTCCTGCATGTACGCACTGGTTTTTTTCGCTGTCATTTTTTATATTTTCTTGCATGTTTGAAATGTTATAGCGCATTGCCCATTCACTATTTGAGTTTTTTTTCACACGTTTCCTATTTATTAATAACTTTGTCACATCAGGGCAGTATACTGTTCGCAGGCGGTCATATTCTACGATGGAGCTTTCCTGCGCCTTTATTTGGCTAGGATCTAGATATATAAGGTGAACACCCTCCAAGGTCTTGACTCGGGAGAGTGCTACACAGGCCTGTCCTTTGCTGAATATTGAAGACCTGATGTTGAGCAGTGCGTTGTCAAGACTAAGGCCTTTTGATTTATGGATGGTAATAGCATAGACTAGACAAACAGGGAATTGTTCCCGGTGCACAAATGCATTACCCAATATTTGAAACTTAGTCTTAACGCGCTATAATTCATAAGTTAAATTATGGTTAAATTAAATTTTAATTTTTCTGACATTATTGTTGCAGCCGAAGTCCCAAAGTATTTTTTCTATTGTCCCTATCGATTCTTTTATAAGTTCTTTGCTTTCGTCTATATTCCTACATAGCATTACATGTGCCCCTATTTTGATGGTTATAACATTTTCTAATCCGGCAGATAATGAAGAATCATCTTCGTTTTTTTTTTTTTTTTAACACTTCCCTGGCTCGTTTGTTCAAGTATCTTGGACAATCTATTTCATCTATTGCATTCAATTTGATATCTGGTTGTTTTATACTTGTCAGCATAGCATCATTTAACTGGTTACAAATATTTTTAGTTGCAAACAAACATATGGTATTGTTTGGCACTTCCGAAAAATGGTTTATGATTTCCATCAGTCTTTATTTTGGGTTATCGGATTTTAATTTAAGGAGCTGATCAGATAAGACATTCACATCTTGATTTGTGACTACACCCAATCTAATATGGTTCAACATTTCGCTGAACAGTTCATCGATTTTCTGTCTCATGTTAATAATCAATTCGTTATATGAAAATAAGTTTTTCCATAAATTTGGTGCACGAAGCGATCCTAAACACTTTTGGACATATGACGATTCGATGTTTTCGAACGGCGAAAGTTGTCTCACCGGAGGCAGCTGGAGTAAGTCACCAAAATACACTATGTTAATTCTGCCGAACCAGCCATCTTCTATATCACCCGTGTCAAAACTTTCCGCTAAACGGAGATGAATGTGCATCAGTGTTACATTTGATATCATAGAGACCTCATCAATAATCAAAAGAATAACCTCATTTAAATCACTCCTTAAGACTTGATCTGACAGAGACGTGTACTTTTGACATTTTCCATGCTCCACTAGCAGCTGTGGAAGCCTGTGTATTGTCAAACCATTAATGTTAAAAGCAGCAATACCCATTTGTGCAGCTACAGCAACCAATTTATTTAATTGTTTTCTAACCCAACTTTTGACATTATTTATTAAATAGCTTTTCCCCGTGCCCCCTGTTCCACTCACAAATAATCGCAAAATTTTCTTGTTGTGTTTCAATGTGTCACAAATTTGATAAAAAATATGTTTTTGGTCTACATTGAGGTTTTTGATAATTTTTTCAAATTCATCTTCCGACACCAACTCTTCTGCATTCCGAAAATCTTCCATTGCATTTTGGGCTTCAACAGGTACAAAATCTAATGGGTTTTCTATGCCGTCATCTTCATTATCAACTCTATCTTGGTTACTTTCAATCTCTGCTACTTTTTCTTCAATCATTTCTAAAGCTTTCTGTATATTATTAAGGAATTCTGTTTGTACTTCCCCGTAATTTAATCCATCTTTCATTTCATCTTTTAATAGGTTAAAGGCTTCTGTGTATGTACTTTGACCTGACTTAAGTACAGCAAAATCCCGCCACTGATAAAACATCAATAGGAGAGAGAAATAGTATTTTTCTGGATACTTATTTACATCATAATTGTAATGATTTTTTTAATATGGATGCTGTCGTTTATTTGATGATATTTTATGTTTATTTGCGCAGCTGTTGCCAGAAAGGGAAGGATTGTAGTTATATCATACCATCGAGCAAAGTCATATAAATTTACTTTTTCTAAGTCGTGAGGGCGTTGGGGATAATAATTATCAACCCAAGATTCGAAAAATATCTGTGGAATCTGATTCTAACTTGTTAATATGTTTTTTATTTTTTACTCGACGGTTACGGTGCATATTTACATCGAGCCATCTTATTGTGGTCTGCGAATCAGTGCCGTAAAGAGATATGCCCAAGAGTGTATCACTTGCTTCAAGCACGCCACATTCTCTGTTGTTAAGAGCTCAGAGACCTACATTATACAGTCTACTAACTAAAGATTTTGATGAATTAATGTTGTCCAAAGTATCGATTGTGTGACTTTTCGCCTTTAGTGGTATATTTTGTGATGTAATAATTTAATACAGCCGTCTTTTCCCTTACATATTGCACGTCCATATTGCCGTTCCAAGCAAGAAGTATAGCTGGGTTATAATCGTTGATGTAGCAAGCTTCTTCTTTACAGGGTATATTGTACAGCCTGTTATTAGATGTTAACAATTTCCGCGCTGCTATTGATTCGGTCATATTTTTGATTGTTAGGGATTCAGTGACTTGGCGAGGAAAACCAAATCTACAAATAGTTATGAATTCTGATTTAGTTTTTTCCTTCTGTAAGCAGTATGAGTTATGTTTATTTATGAGTTTGGTATTTGATTACATGTTTGTACAATATTGGTGAAATATTTTTATCTGGGAGAGCACATGTAACATATTTACTGATAAAGCTTGCGGCCTCATCAACTGTTGACTCTTGTAGTATTGGTGCATTTTTTACCCACAACATAAGATGAAAGTGCTGCAAACCCCTTGCTTGATATTCACGGCACCAGAAATAGTGTATTATCTCATCCAAAGGGGCTGCAAGTGATGTAAGAAACCCGATCATTGATTTAAATTTAATATCGATAAATAGTGATGCTGCAACAGGATCCATACTGACTAACTTGCTTACAGATTTCTTTTTTACATTCGGTCTATTTATTTCTTTGTTGTACTCTGCAAGGTCAGTCCACGCCCACTCAGAGGGACTGATTGTCAGGAACCATGTGGCTGGTCCTTAATGACGAGTCATACATACAATGTCACTTCTGGGTTTTTTCCAGAATTATTCTTTATTTCGTAATCGACCAAATATTGCCATTAAATCTCCTTCAAGCTCATTCTTCTCCAACTTCTCTAAATATTTTTCAGCTGTCAGATTTTGATTTATTACATTTAATTTATAGTATACGCCTGCGTTCAGCTGTCTTAGATTTGCGTCATTTAACAAGTAAAATAATTACTGCTGATTGCATCTGAATCTAGGATTTTGTGATGTTAAACAGGACTTTATGTACTCTGCACGGGTAATATTTTTTTCTCGTTGTTAAAACTGACCAAATTTGCCTTCATTATATATGTCAGGAAAGCATAAAGTATCTATTTCCTTGTTGCGGTTATCAATTGGTGCTGCGTTAACCTTTATCATTTAATACAAAGCTGTAGCTGTACTGTTTTGTTTCTTTTCATGCAATGGATAGATGGTATAGGCTTCATAAATACTTTCTTTTTCTTCTGTTACTTGAGTGAGAATGGCGTGCTTCAGCAGTTTCAATATTGTGGCAAAGATTCTGATCCAGGTGGTCAAGCAAATTGGCAGGATTTTGCGGCAAATTAATATTTGAGTAGTGAATGTTATTTAGTTTTAGGTATTTTAAAGCGTTGTGTATGTTGTTAATGTTTACTATATTTTGCCACATGATTTATTTTGTTTTTAGTAGGAGTACATCTGACAAGTATGAAAAGTTCTTGATTTGCGTTTAATGAGTCTTCAGGATTAGGTACCGTAATTTCCGGTAGATAAGCCACAGAGGTAAAAAATCGGCAAAAAAAAAAAAAAAAAAAGTCGGCAGAAACGCCGCACTGATAGAAAATAAAATAAAAATGAAAATCAGTAGAAATACCGTATTTTTTCATTTAGGCATCAAAATATTAATCTTGAAATAATATATAAAAATAAAATCTTACCTGAAACATCTTGTAAGAAATTTTCATTATTTTTAATCAGAGATTCACCATGAAACAAAACACATTTAATATTAACATTATTTGAAATTATCACATATTTAATAATCAAAATACGTCATATTACAGATAAAAAAATTAATTAAATCCATCAAAGTCAGATAGTTCACTTTCCGAATTAAAAAGTTTTAAAATTTCATCATCTATAACATTGGGATCATCGATGTCACTGTGTTCGTCATCGCTATCTTCAGGCTGCGATTCTGGAAACACTTCGCTATCAGAAGTGATGATACTAGCCTCTGTAAATCCAGAAACAATAACCGTAGACTTTACTTTTTTCCAAGAATTGGAAACCCATTCTGCTACTTCCTCGTATGTAGCTTTCCTCATATGGCCGCTTTTAGTGAAAGAATGAGTTCCGTTGCGTATTCATTCTTCCCAACATTTACGCATTTCGCATTTAAATGCCCAATTTACTGTAATGTCCAGGGGTTGTAAAATTTTGGTAAGGCCTCCTGGAATAACGGCAATAGTTGCCGAAGCCTTTTTGCATGCAGATTTTACTATATCAGTTACATGAGCGCGCATTGAATCAAAAATTAAGAGTCCGCGTGGTTTAAAAAATGCACCTTTTCTCTTTCTCCATACTTCGTCCAACCAGTCTAAAAATATTTCCTGGGACATCCATCCCTTTTCATTCGCCCAAATCACAACATCGGTCGGGAAATTTCCTTTGGGCAAAGTTTTCCTCTTAAAGATTAATAAGGGCTTGAGTTTATCTCCGTTTGCCGTGCAAGCTAACACGCACGTGAACGATGTCTTCTCATTTCCGGTTGTGACAAGAGAAACTGTCTTTTCTCCTTTTAAAGATACGGTTCTATTGGGAGGGGGGGCAATCAAACGTAAGCGGGACCTCATCCATGTTTATTATAGATTCTTTAGAAAAATTTTCTTCTACAATTATCTTACGGACGTACTGTAAAAAAGACTTTCTTTTCTTGCCAGTCCGCTGGCAAAGCTTGGCCAACAGTGGTTCTGACTCGTACAGATAATTTTTTCCTCCTCATAAACCTATAGCACCAATGAGTTCCGCCTTTTAAAATTAGTAATTCCCATTTGTTCTGCAATTAACTTTGCCTGCATTCGAATGCGCACGGTTGAAACCGGTAAGTTTCTTTCTCTTTGTTCTTTAATCCACTTTTCTAAATTTGCTTCTAATACAGGCCACGACACTTTTCCACCCCGACGAGCTCTTTTTTGCCTTGGCATTTTTTCCAAAACATCTTTTTCTTTTTGCCATCTACGAACACAGCGTTCGTCTATATCGTGTTCGCGAGCAGCTCCCCTGTTACCTATAGCTTCCGCTCTTTCGCATACCATCAACTTAAAATTGGAAGTATAGCTTTTACGCTTCGCAGACATTCTTTCTTTTTGTACTTTAATCCGGAAAAAAATTCAAACTTTATAAGAAAACAAAGGCAAATTATAAGAAAAATTATATATGTAGCACGCAGGAAACAAAATATCAAATGCTAACTCATCCTCAAGTTAATAACGAATCAAAGCATTGGAACTTTCCATTTTAGTGTTTGGGGGGAATGGGTGGGTTTTCCTCTAGATGCGGCTAGAACATTCCTGTTTCATTAAACGTAACTTGAAAACTCTGATGAAAAGAACCAATCACAATGAACGAGTGGAGAGGCTTCTCCCCGCCAACATGATGAAGGACGAAACTTTGCCATAAGTGAACTCTGATAGGTGGCTCGCGAACTGTTACTTCCAAGCTGTTAAGCTCTACTCTGTCTGGCCTTTCTGATGCATGGAGAAAGTGCGCTGTGAACCTGCGCAGACATTGTACGTTGGTTCAGCGCCGCTAACTAGTCGCTACAGATGTTTAAAATAAATAAATTTGCCGTTATGCTGTTAACAACTTTTAATCCAAATTGAAATTACATAAGCTCTTAATTTATGATTTCCTGCATTATAAGTTCTAATTGCTATAGGTAATAATTTAGACTAGAATTGCACTGAAAAAAAAAAAAAATTGCCGCATATACGCCGCTTCTTCGTATAAGCCGCAAGTCGCAAAATTTTACTTTTAAAATCGTATACGCCGCGGCCTATCTACCGGAAATTACGGTAATTCTTTTAGAGTAGTTTCTACAGGTAATGGCAAATGGAATGTCCTTCATTTATACTTGCTTAATTTTTACTTTATAACGCTTTTAATTTAATACTTTATAACGCTTTTAATTTAATACTTTATAACGCTTAATTTTTTTTAATCATTTGCCTATTAGGTATGTTTTTGTTTCCCACAGGAATTAAGTTAGTTATAACCTGAAAAGCCTTAGCCCGTTCAATTAACATTTTTTCATAGTTGTTGAGATTACTAATTTGCTTAGGTATATCGCTGTAATAAAAATTGTTAAGAATAGAATTTATCACAGTCAGCATTAGTAATTCATAGTTGTTGAGATTGCTAATTTGCTTAGGTATATCGCTGTAATAAAGATTGTTAAGAATAGAATTCTCTGTAAACACAAATGACAAACGAAAGAACTAGACTCAATGTGATGAGACTCATTGAAAAGCTGCAATCTCTGCCATACGTCAGTTTGAATAGGATTTCTTAATTTATTAATAGCAGACATGTCACGTAAACAAAGAAGCCTGTGACAGGATATACAGTGGTATATCGGCACATCTTTTCTTCATGTTATTGTAAGCATTTTTATATTTTTCTATAATCAAATCTTCATTCAATAATATTTCGTTTGCATTTACTTCACAGTCGGCATTACTGATATTAAAGGGGACACCTAATTTGTTTAACTTGTTTACGTTGTTTAGGTCACAATCTATAGTATTTATATTTTTGCAATAAAATGCTAACTGGTAGAGTTCTCTAACAATTATTCTTATTTTAGGAAAATTAGTATTTTAATTTGATTAAAATATTCATGGTCTTGGTTCGATATAAAAGTAAATAGATCTATGACTAATTTAGAAATAACATATTGGAAAGAATCTAACAGTTTTCACAGAGCTGTTTCATCTAATAAACATACTTTTGGATCATATGTCCAAGATAAATTTTGTTTATTTTCCTGTAAATTAAATATATATGCTTGACCCTCATCATTTATTGCAATGGTTTCTTCTAAGCTTAATACTTTATATGAACTTTCATAGTAGTAAGGTTCTTGAGTACTCAGATGTTTAGATTCTCCTGCAAGTATTGTAAATTTACCTTTTAGGTTTGTTTCCGATGATAGACTACACATTTTTTCAACACTTATATTTATTTTTCTTTTGGAGGCACTCAAAGAGATTAAAGTAATTATCCAACATATTTTTACAGCGTTGAAGAACCCACTTAACATTTTTTTCTGCTTCCAACTTTTTTTTTATCCTTCAATTGATTACGTTCTGTCCATCTGTGTATGATAACCTTTTCTTTAATTCATAAAGTTAGTAGCCTTTTGGTTCACCTCAGGATTTTTCTCTGTATAACGTTTTATGGCTTTTTGATGCACGTCAGGATTTTTCTCTGTATAACGTTTTATGGCTTTTTGATGCACGTTAGGATTTTTGTCCGTATAACATTTCACAGCTTTCTGATTCACTTCCGGATTTTTGTCTGTGTAACGCTTAACAGATTTTTGATTAACCTTGGTATGATTTTGTCAGTAACGCTGAATAGCTTCACGCACTTGTTCAGCACGGCATTTATTTGATGTTTCGGGCCGACCTAGTTTATGCTTTGGTGGACGTCCTTTTCGCAATATGTTTCCATTCTCAGAATGTTCTCTGGTCTCATCCTGCACTTCAGGAATATTTAAGTTAACCGTCAATAGTTGACAACCATCGTAATGTCCTCCTGATAGATCACCAGAGAAGAGAAAACGTTTTGTAGGACGGCCCTCTTCACCAAACAAACCACGCAGACTGCCATTCTGATACACTTCGATTCTAATGAAATACAAATTCGCTGCCGCTTTTACTTCCGAAACAGCTCCATAAGTTGTCGAATTAAGCATACTTACATGATATGCTTCTACAGAATCGTAGGGTTCACTGTGTTGATTGCAAGTTCATGCAAGTCCAATTGCTCCATTTACGTTAGTTGTGGACTGAATCTCCGATTAATGAGGCTGCCAAGATTCCAGAAGAATACATTGTGCTTCTTAAACTGTAATTTTAACTGTTTTTATTTTTATGGTTCTAGTATGTTTTGTGATCCTGAATGTATACTGATGAGGGCTATGAAATTAGTCAAAACGTCTATTTAACTAATTTTAATTGTTTTTATCATTGTATGTATGTTGTAATATATTTTATGTATAAATTATAGGTAGTTTTTCAAGAGACAATCAGACAGCATTGGGTCGCTCGCGTGTGTGCACGCGTCTGTTGATTGTTTTGGAGCCCCACCTCCTGCGAGTAGAGTGTCGTAGGGTGGCAGGTTGCGTGCGCCAACCATCCGGCCGGCTAACGCATTACGTCACGAGACGATGGGAGCGTAGTGCGGGAGGCGGTAAGTGCGGCTGTGCCCAGCGTGTGACGTCACGCACGAGACGACAACCCTACCTCATGGATACTATTTGAGTTGTGACTTTTTTTCGGTATTCAATAACTGCAAATATCAGTTTGTTTTTCTTTGGTCATACTATGTATGATGAAATACAAACTTATGTTTTTGTGCATCGAAAGGGGTTGCGTTAACTTTGTCTTCTTACTAACCATTAGTGTTTAATGTGATGATTTCTGATTTTTTTCTATTTATAAATCCAATAACCTACCTCCTCACCAAATTTCAACTTCCTAAGTCACCTGGAAGTAGTCAAACATTTTGATGAGTTAGTGATAAAAATAGTGATTTTTGGACGTCAAAATCTTGTGAACGGTAAGACGGTCTCGTGAACGGTTTTATTGAAATTTATAGGATTCGGTAATTAGAAGATGGTCTTACAAGACACACACAGTGTTGAATCCAGGGGGTGGCCCGGGGGGAATCCCCCCCCCCCCCCCGGAGCATTGAAATGTCCCCCCCGGAAGATTTGAAATTTTAGGCTTTCAATGGTCAAAAAGTGTAATTTTCCCCCCCGGAGCCACATAAATCCCTCCCGGAGAAAAGTGTCTGAATTCAACACTGGACACACAAAATTGCAAGCGTGTAGGTCAAATAGATTTTAAGTTATTGGGGGGGGGGGGGGTCAAAAGTGGCTCAAAATGGTTTGTGTAATATAACCCACGGCCAGTGTGTCGCCTTTTTTGCTTTGCTAACTTGACTGACACACTGCCGTGTGTCTATATATATGTGTGTGTGAAAGAAATATTAACAAAACATAATGTTTATTTCCTTTTATTTATTTTTAGTGGATCCGAATCTTTTTCAGAAGACAGTGATGATGATATAAACAAAACAGTGATGGAAGTGGAAAAAGTTTAATGTTTCATTTCTTGTTTTTTACCTTGTCTTTCTCCTGAGTGTTAATATGTATTATATTGTATAAGTAAATAAATTTTTCTTTCAAGTTTACTTCATTGTAAATATTTCTTAAACAATAAAATATAAAGCTTTCTTATTGTAATTCTATGCAGTGTTACCAGATTTTAGCCAGTACCGTAATTTCCGGCGTATAATCCGTGGATCAAACAAATCACTTTCAACCCAGAAGTTTTATTCAATAATGGAAGTCAAATATTCACAGTGATCTGGTAAGTTACATTTTATAAAATAAAATTTCTAGGTCGAAAAATGATTCTTTGATCTGCAGATTATACGCCGTGAATTACGGTAGTATTAAACACTAAAAAAGAAGCTGGATTTTATTGAAAAATCAGCAGATTACAGCCAGTTCACATTAATTTTATATTAATTTATTTTTGATGCACTCATAAATGCTTTTTACTAAAAAGTTCAACTACTTTACTAAAAAGTTCAGTCTAACTTCTATTAAATATTACCAAGTAAAGTGAGCTTTTATGACCATTAGAAAAATACTATGGGTGCAATAGATCTAAAAGAAAAATATATACACATTGAGAATGTATTAAGTTAGACACCAACATGGTGTTTTGAAAGTTCATATTACATAACTCTACATATACTATACATTTTAAATGTTAAATAGTGACAAACCACATCTTAAAAGGTAAAAAAAAGCAATTTTACTTCAAAACATTTTTTACATACTGCTTTTTACTTTTTATATTGATTAAAGCAAAATAATTTATATGTATTATTTAAATAAAATTATCTGACATACTTAAGATCATCCATATTTAGCAAACAGTAGGTTTTGATGACTTAAAAGTGATATATTTTATTAAAATATAATATGCATTATGTTCTTTTATGTCTTTTCTGCACCTAAGCAATTTCGTAAACTATTCCAGATAAGTCCTTTATGAAGAGAAAATTCTCTTCTATTTTGAGATTGTTCAATGTTGAAAAGAGAATTGGGAGGAAGATAATATTTGAGAAGATTTTGATACAGCTAAAGTTTAGAAAAAAAAAAAGTTAAAAATGGTTCTCAAAATAAAATTTTGAAAAGCTTGTTTATACTCAAAAGGGTTATTCATACTTCATTATTCTTAACATTGCTTTGCTTTCAACAATGATAAATAGTTTTTTATTATTTGCTAATTAGAAAAATAATGTTATTAATTTATAACTCAATAAAATACCTTTAAAACTAGTTTAAAAATATTTAAAAATGTATAGCTTAAAATTTAAGTACATAACTGTATAAAAGCCAATTTTGGACCTATACAGAGGGTGTTCACACATTTTTTAGACTATTTTTATGGTACTTGCAGAACTATTTTACATAATATATGTGTTGTAATTAGGGATGCACCGAATAGTGATTTTGGCCGAATACTGAATATTTGGCTAGCTGAATAGTAACTGTCAGGCCAAATACCGAATATTCGGCTAGACGAATATTTTTATTTCACAGTTTAAAGGTATTAAAAAAATTTATTTTAAAACAATTTTACGTGATATTTAACACACACATACTTCAGTTTTGATAAACATAACCTTTTTTTTACAAGTAAACTTTACTCTAAAAAAAAAATATGCTTTGAGTTAAGAAGAAAATAGTTTTAAAACTTTTTTAATTAATAAAATTTTAAATTTCATGGCTTCGTCTGAGAATTTAAACAAATGTTTTTTTTTAAATATTTTAAAACAAATATTTTTAAATCAAAGAGAAATTTTGAAGGAATTGGAAGAAAAAATTTAGTCATACTGTTTATTTGCCAGGAAGGGACTAAAGTAAAAAAATAAAATAAATAAAACAATCTATTCAAATGACGACAAATCAGCAAGAATAACATTCCTGCTCCTTTTGATTTAGCAAGGAAGTTTTTAACCCCTTAACTGCCGATGAAATCTGACGTGATCTTCAATACCTTATTTAATCACCTAATTTTGCAATTAAATAACGCAACGATTAGTTTTCTGATATAACAGTAAGAAAGTACACTTGTTATACGTGTTCAAAACACGGCTCTGCTGGTGAAAATTGGCTCACGGTCATGGAAGTTTGCCATTCATATAGTACATGCTGGGTTTTTTCAAGGACGTAAATATACGTCCGGGGCAGTTAAGGGGTTAAATGCATCAAAGAGCAGTGTCTGGAGTGTGTGATATAAGAAAGTAGTTATATAAGAAATATACAAATCTTGTAACAAACTTTCAAGGGAGATAATGTGGTCAATACAAACATTTTTGAACAAGAAACATCATTTCAATCGACTTATTCCACTAAAAATACAATACATTCAATCAAAAATACAGGGTGTGTTGCTATAAAGTGAAATTGAATTTTTGTTTACAATTATAACAATAATGAAGGTATTTTAGCGAGATTTGCATCATTTTCATTTTGTTTAAAATATGATTTCATTGGAAGTGACTGAATTTTGGCCAGTGGCACAGTATAATTACTGTCAGCTGCATTCTGAATAAAGGAATGCTTAGCTCAGTGATAGATATTAATGGTGGCAATTTCCAGGGCTTCTTGTCATGTTATCATATTTCACAAAGATCAAAGTAATTCTGTTGAAACTTGGATATATAGTTACAATATCTTCATTATTGTTAAAGTAACAAACAAAAATCCAACTTGGACCTGGAGTGAGATACATTGTATTTTTGATTGAATAAGTGAATTGTAATCCTGATTTTCTGTACAAAAATTGTCTGACTTTATGTCTATTATCACTTCTGAAAGTTTTTCCATTTTGTTTCAAAACACTGTTTGCGAAGCACAAAAGATTATTTAACAATGTTCAGGAACTTGCATTTCTATATCATTAATTCCTATGAAGTATGAAGGTCGTCCTTAACTGTTAAATTTTTTAAGTGACACTTTTGAAACAGCAACTAAATAATGTTAAAATGTCTTTTATTTAAATATTATTCTGATTATCTTCATTAATTGGCAGTTAAAAGTAGACTTGTGTAAGGTTTAAAAAAATATATTTTTAAAGGTTTTTTAAGCATTTGGTTTGGTTGAATATTCGGCAGGCTGAATAATTTGATATTCGGCAGACTGAATAGTTTGATATTCGGCCTAACCGAATATTCGTTAATATGGCCGAATACCGAATATTTGGTGCATCCCTAGTTGTAATGTTCAGTTTCATAACCTTTATTCTGAATTGCCTTTCTACATCGTAATTTCCATGACAATAATGCCTTTTGTAGATTTGGAAGAGGTATTTTCTCCTATTCCTCTTGATCAGCTTTCCAAAGTCCATGAAGGATTGTAGGTCGATGTTTGGATAATGTACTTTTTAAAAGTCCAAAAGTGCAAAAATCCATCAGGCGATTCACCATTAGCAGGTAGATCAGTGAAGGTTATAAGCCCTGATACCCATCAACAGATTGATGGGACTGGGAGGTGAAGAGATGATATTTCATGCTTGAAGATCGGAAGTAAATATGTTTCTGATAGTAATGTAGTAATCTTAACATTTCTCTTAACTCTCTTTATTTTTTAGTTTGCCGGTATATGCAACGCCTGCAACAATTATAAATCTTTTGCTAAAACCATGGTTTATACAGACTCCTTCAACTACTTAAAAACTCCTTAAAATAAAAAAGTTTCCAAGGAGACATTAGAACTCTTTAAACAAACAAAATACTCCTTAAATTATCGCTAAGTATAATTTAGTGTTGAACAGTGATTTAATTGAAGTATACAAGAGTAAAAAATGGAGACTTATTATATGGTGTACAATACTGCTTAAGCATGTATGGTTTGGAAGAGATTAACCTTTAAGGGAAGTAAAATACAAGTCTTTTCATATTTACAACTGTAAAGTTCAGGTGGTTACTGCCATTAAAAAAAAAAAAAAAAAAAAGTTACTCTATTTTTTATATATGCTGCAGGGTTTTCCCTTCAAAATTTACTGTTAAAATCTAGGTGCATGTGATATATCATGAGTATTTGGGATTTGATTGGCCTCTGTATGTATGGCCATTGATCACTGCATAAAATAGTTCACTACAGTTTTTATATTCAAATTTACACAACTAGTAAGCAATGCATATGAATGGTGAAATTTTAACACTAGCTATTAAATTTTAATAGAATAAAATCTTCCTCCTCTCTAAATGAGGTATTAAAAATTAGGGTGGGTTGTGTGTTACATTTGTGCATGACATACATAGAAAATACAACAAGTCCTTTAAAATTCTTGTATTCCTTAGAATTTTTCTAGACTTCTAAAATTTTTTTCTCAAGTCTGTATGAATACTGTATATGTATGTATATATACAGGGTGTTCTAGAAAGGACTCCCCAACTTAGGAAATGACATAACTTCGAAACAGTGAGAGATAGAAATGTGAAACAAGTTGAATGTTAGACAGATAGGTCTGGAATTTTTTATACATCAATTTAAAAAAATAGTTCCAATATTGGACACGAGAGGGCGCTGCAATCACAAAGCTGTGTCTTTGAAATAGTTCCTGAAAGTGAGCTGTTTGAACTGAGATAAAAATCACATTACAATGGTTTCGATATGGTTACCTTTTTCAGCAACAACATGACGCAACCTACAGGTAACGTTCGAAATCACTTGTTGCAATACTTCTATTGAAATGGATGCACATGCCTCACAGATGAATTGTTAGAGCTGTTCCAACGTTTGGGGATTCTTAGAATAAACAGCGTCCTTTCAGTAACTCCACAAAAAGAAGTCGCATGGATTCAGATCCGGGGAATATGGTGAATACGGCATGATATTTTTGAATTCCGAATTATTCTCTAATTCTATACAACTTTTTTACACGTGTCAGCAATGAAACAGACGCATGAATGGAATTTCTGTCCTTCTGAGTACCATTTAAAGTTCCATGTGCTTGTGCTGCCACCTATTATCCAATATTGGAACTATTTTTTCACATTCGTGTATAACAAATTCCAGACCTATCTGTTTAACATTCAACTTGTTTCACATTTCTATCTCTCACTGTTTCGAAGTTATGTCATTTAAAAGTTGGGGAGTCCTTTCTAGAACACCCTGTATATATATATATATAAAGATATGCAAGAAATATGGTGCAGTTTTATTTTCTTTTAGGTTTTAGATTATAATAATATTAGATTAACATAAATGTGAGTCATTCATATAGTGGATAAAGAAGGATTGAATAAAGCCTCGGTGAAATGTTTGGATCAGTTGCTGAAATTCACGGTTTTTCCATGACTGTTAGATATCCTGTAAGATAAGAAAAAAATAAAAAATAAAATTTTTAATGATCAGAAAACAATAAAAAAGCAAAAAATCACAGATATATGGAAAAATCTCATGCTTGAAAACAAACCTTTTGTAAACTGATTTGTCTCCATATTGAAACTTTTTTATTATAAGTTTAATTGCAGTAATTGTTTGCATACCAGTTTGACTAAGTGACAGTATTTGTAACAAACTTCTGTGTAAAATACATATTAAAACACTCACATGATGAACAGTTCCCTGGCAAGTCTACAAAGAATTGCTATTTGTTAATAAATTGTTAACAATTGTTGACACAAAATTTTCTGAAATCCACTTACTATTTAAAATAGAACAAGGCTGAACCTGTTCTTTTCCACAAGAAGCTGGCATAACTTTCTTATATTTTTCTGATGAATCACATGGCAATGTATCACCCCTTCACTTTCCCAGTCACTTGTGTTCCCCAGGGAGATGCCTTCTTTAGGTATTCACGGGTTTCGCGACCCCGGTCTCCTGAGCGATCTTTCTACTTTTCCCATTTCTTCTCTTTCTGGTTCTCTGTCCTTTTCTCTTTGTTTCCCTCTTTTTCATCGTCTCTCTTCAGTTTGTCACCATTCTCTTTTCTTGTTATTCCAAGTTTATTGAGTTAGTCTGTTTATGTACTAATGCATTTTGTTCTTTGTTATACTGAACTTTTTTTCATTCTTTTGTTGTTTAAAAAAATAAAAATATGAACAATTAATATAATAAAATGGAAAAACTATAAAATTTACTTACAATTGAAGAAACAATAAGTTTTCTATGAGACAACTTTTAATGGCTTTTTGCTGTCTAAATAGATTTCCTGTAGTCATTTCTTCACGCTATAAACTGTGTACCAGTCTTCCACCCTATCCAGTGACAGATGGTATTTGGCCCCAGTGAAAATGGTCCAGTGTCTAAATGACAGCTGAAAAGGAGTGATGGTTGTCAATAAAGTATCTGTGTTGGATAGTTCACCTGCAACTATCTCTGAGGTTGAGTTCCTTGGCTGCATTTAACTAGAAGTTGGGGATTTCTCTGCAGAGAGAAAACTTTTCTGACTCTTCTACAGATCATGTACATGGTATGCGTTATGAAGATCTTCCCTTCATGGATTGTGTGAAGACTCTGGAGATTACAGGGTCCATGTTAGTAGTAAAGTGTGAAGGAGATGGTGTTTGAGTGGAGGCTCTGATCAAACAGGAAGCAATCTGTGGGTTTGTAAAAACAATATGGTGAAAATGAGAATTTGATTATCCTTCTGGTGCAGATCTGTTTATTCAGGTGCCATAATTCAGTCAACGCATGTTCTGCACCTTTAGTCTCAGAATATCTTCAAAAGAAATCAGACTAATACGATAGGTAAACCAAAACAATAAAAAAGCTCTGTTCTGGTGAATTTTTGCCCATCTTTGTTGCGCTGAGATAGACTCTGCTGCAAGATTATATGTTAATTGATTTGAGGCATCAGCATTAATGGTCTGTTCTAACGTCAAGTCAACGGGTGATTGGGAGAAACCAGATTTGGTACGTTGGATACCAAGTGCTCCGATGAGATAAGCGTCAGTTGCAGACATGTTTGCCTACTACCCCTTCAAAAAAGATGTATTTGATTAAAAGAAAAAAACAACACAACATACGGAGTATTTTTAGCAATTAGCATTCCTCAATATGTACAGTTTTCAGATGAGCTAGGCGACATTTGTTGCTTTAAAACATTGAGAGTGTCGGTACCTATTATATCACAGTAAGTCACGAATATTAGACAAGTGGTTTCGCAACGTGGTGGGCGGGAGTATGAGCAATATGCTTATTTCAATAGGAAACTAAATATTATATACTCACATCATGATTCTTACAAAATTGTGTGTATTCATCATTATATTTCTTGCTTAGAACGGTTACTTTTTTATAGCAAGTAGAATGATAACCAACATTATTCATAGAATCCAAGCTTAACCTAACTTCATGATGCACAATTTTTTTTTTTCGCTGAAATAATAACTTTAAAAAATAATTCTTAAAAGATTCATTATTAAAATAAATAGTAGAATCCTCTAAACTACACAAAAAACACTTTTTCATTTTCGAGCACACAATATTTTTAATCATCACTTATATTTTTTAATACAAAATACTCGAGAGCATGTTTGTTTACAACGGAATTCGAAATTTACTCCAAACCAGTGCAGCGTTCCAAACACTTTTCAGCCGGTCAAGTCACCCTTGTCTATTACACAGAATAAGGAGCGTTTCCCACTCTCTTTTACTAAGCAGCTGTCGGGCACACACCTGCCTCACTGCATCTTTGTCTGCCAAATGGAATTGCACATGCAACACTTCTCTGTCACTCTTAACGCTCGTGCAGAAAATTGAACATCTTAAATCTAGGCAACCATGGATTCAACAAACTTTTTGATAAGGCAACCTAATACGGTTGGATTGGGAATAAAATAAGCTTTCATTTGATATGTAATTCGATTAAATAACTTATGAGGGTATATTAATAACGCTTACTTACCTGTTTATACCTGGCAACTCCATAGTTGTGCAGAGGGGAGAGTAGGCAACCTTTATTTTTTCAATTCCTTGGGGTATATTCTCTCAGCTGTTTCTCGACTTTCATAAATAACTAATCGAGGAAGTTGATCAAAAAATTTATTTAAACATTTTATTGTTTAACATTATCAGCATGTGGTTTAGCTAGGCAACCTATTTGTGATGTATCAATGTATACATTATCTAGCATATATTCTTTATTATCATTAAATAACAAATGAGGGTATATATTTCTTATAATGGATCTCGCACTAATTGCATGTCATTTTTCCATGGAAGCCTCCTGGTATTGTCTATCCTTTTAATGGATTTGACAAAAATAATTTGGTTTCTGCTGTATTTCAACAACTATCTGTTGCACATCATAAAATTACAGTAATTATGTTGATACACACACAGATGGCTAAAAGAGTGAGGATAGTGTAGGCTGTGGCTTTTTTTTTTATGAAAACGCATACTTTAGTTTTCGTCTGCACTCATTTATTTCAGTCTTTATGGTTTAACTAATTGCCATAGAAAGAGCCATGTTGCATATATCTCATAATCATTACATACTTTTCATCATTTACACAGACTCTGAGTTCTATTGATGCGATAAAATCAGGTAAATGCTATAGACTATCAATAGCCAATATAATGTACGTATTACAGGCATCAGTCGACATTCTCATAGCTAGAAACAATCTACCAATTATTCCACCAATAGCCATTCTAACTTAAGCATAGAAACAAGCCCAATCATCAATTTAAACATAATAATTTTTGTAAACATCATTTTAATAATAGAAGATATAGCAACAACAATAAATTTCATCATAGAAGACGTTCCACAGAAGAGGTAATCCCTACAGACACAATTAGTAAGCTAATGCAGTTCAACCAAATTTCAGTATTACAAGCACAGAATCTTGCCAGTTTTGTTTGTATTGCCATAAACTGTTCTGTAGTATCATTTCTTTTACAGAACTAGGGGGGGGGGGGGGTGGGGGGGGCTCTGCCCCCCTGCTCGATACGCTCCCCAACCCTCCGCATAATCGCGCCCTAGCCAACCCCAGACGTAATAGTTTCAGGTTTCCATTCTCGATCGCCTCGCGATCCCTCATTTTCTATGCATTCAATTTTTAGATTCCACTTCGTAATTGTTGTTGTAATTTAAATTAAACCTAAATTTATTATAAAAATCAGCTTCATCCATCACCAAACAAATCCAGCCTATCACCTCAATTATTTGTGAAAGAAAAAGATAAAAAAATTGAAATAAAACAAATTTATTTCCAAAATAAGTTTCAAATATTTTTCTTTATAATTAGATTTCAATATCTTGAATAGTACTGGATTTGTACAATACTTTGTTGTAAACAATGTTCTCCAAGTTCTGATCAATCTTAATGAAAATCTTCATATTTTTAGCCGATACACATCTTGACAATGCATCATACAACTTTTATTGCATTCCTACAATACTTTCTTGTAAACAATGATCTCCAACTTCTGACCATCCATAATGAAAAATCTTGATATTGTTAGCAGATACACATCTTGACAATGCAACATACAACTGGCCATGTGCAAAAATTGGGCATTCAATGTAAACTACAACTCATTGAAATGTCTGTCCCTGTGATTTGTTAATTGTCAATGCGTAAGCAATTCTCGTGCTCGATTTAGTATAGGGGGCAAGTCTCGTGAAAATCTTCCCAGTCGTTTACGATATCATTCATAATCAGGAAAATCCCTTGCTCGTTTAATATACAGTAAAGCCTCTGAATAACGGACACCTCGGGAGCGCAGAAATTGTCTGTTATTCGGAGGTGTCCGCTATTGGGCGCTTGGGGCTCAGAGATTCACAAAATCACTAAGAAATGCTTAATGTTTCATTAATTGGCTTTTATATGTCCGATAACCTCTATTATAATATTAATCGGAAATTAAAATAATTGTTTTAAGCAATAAAACTGAAATGATATTGTACTTACATTTTTCCACTTTTTATTACATTCTTACGAAATAAATCTGTTACAAAAGTTTGCTTTTGCTTGCGATTACATGTGATTTGTTTTTCTATGTGAAGTTTTAATCCTTCTGAACCATCGTTTTTTACAAAAAAAAAAAAAAAAAAAAAAAAGCATGACTGCTCACTGTATTTTGCCCCTTCTTGGAAATTCTCGATATTCACATCCTCTAGTGTCAGTATCTGATTCATATCACTAACAGAGTCCGCTTTTGTCGAAGATTCTGGAGGAATATAGTCGCCAACATAAACTGATTCTTCTTCAGTAGATCATCATCAATGTTGATGAACATTTCGGCAGTTTTTTCACTCCTGATACATTCTATTAATTCACTTATTGCGCTTAATTCTTCATTTCTATCGGAAATAAATTTCATTTTCGTTTAATATAAAGTCTGTTTTCTGAAACATTGTCGTACGCTTTCCGGTTATATGTTTTTTACATCTGAAGAAATCCAAATTCGAGAGCATCGGCACCATTAACTAATTTTAGCCGTTTCTTTCCTCACAATCTTCACATTGATTGCATTCGTTTATGCCAATCCTCCACTTTTTAAGAACTAACAATTCTACTTTTTCACATATTGTTTTGAAAGCGATGTTGTGCCGATACCGGAATTTTTCCAGCCATCCACTCAATGCCTTAAATCATGTAATCCGAGTTCTTTGGCGACTTCTAAAGCCTTTTCCTGAATCAAAGACCCACTGATAGGAATTTTTTTTGAATGAAATAAAGTAAACCAATTCAGAATTATAGAATCAATTTTAATGGAATCAGTATTCCTCACCAGACAAAACTTCTTGTGTACATTTCTGTAGACGAAGGGGTCTTCACCCAGATCCTGAAATCTTTACTGGTTCATCTCAGATTCCTGTTGTGGAAAGTGTTCTTTATCTGGGTCTATATTTTGACAATAAACTTACCTTTTTACCACATATGCTACATTTACGGACAAAATGTGAACGATCGCTTAATTTATTGAGGGTACTTTCAAACACTTCTTGGGGAGCAAACCGTACCTCTCTCTTAAAAATTTATCGAGCCGTGGTTCGATCTAAAATGGACTATGTCTGCCAGGTCTATGGTTCAGCATGAAAATCTGTTCTTAAAAAACTAGACACTGTGCACCATAGCACACTCTGTGTCTGCTCTGGTGCATTTTGTACATCCCCGGTTTTGGGTTTTTATGTTGACTGTGTTGAACCAACCCTACAGTATATACGTGAAAAACTTTCTTTAGACCTATTTTACCGGATTCTTTCACATCATGGCCATCCACTTCATACCTACATTTTAAATACAGACAATGATATTCTTTATTAGCATCGACCATCTTGCATACCATCTTTTGCTGTAAGAATGAGAAACATTATTGACAATAGCCCACTGAATAATATTGAGGTGAGCCCATGTCCATTACACATGGTCCCTCCATGGCAACCTCCAAATATTGCCTGTCTCCATCTCTTTAAAGGATATGATAAAAACAATTTTGCTCCTGTTGTCTTTCAACAATTATTTGCAGCACATCGTTTAAATTACAGCAATTATAATGATGTATATACAGATGGCTCAAAGAGTGGGGATATTGTTGGCTGTGGGATTTTTCATGAAAATACTTGCTTTAGTTATCGGCTTCAGTCTTCTATTTCAGTTTTTACAGCTGAATTAATTGCAATAGAGAGAGCCATGATGCACATTTCTCACCATCGTAACACATCTTTCATCATTTATACTGACTCAAATAGTTCTATTGATGCAATGAGACTGGGAGGCGGCAGCACAGACAATCACCTCATCGAGTTCACGGCTGAAATTCCAGAATTAGTTAAAACTCAATTCGCATATTAAAACTCAATCGGTCTGCCAAGTCATATCTTGGTGGAAAACACGTGAAAACCCGATTTTAGCGGTTGACTCGTAGGTTTACCATTGTGTTTTCCTGCACCCAGTTACTTTTGGGTGCCTGGACACATGGGTATTCCTGGAAATGAGAAAGCAGACAAAGCGGCAAAACATGCTCTTAACCCACTGCATTATAAAATTCCATTCTCAGATATAAAAAAGGTAACAAAACATTGTATTCTAAATAAATGGCAAGAGTGTTGGGATTTAGAATTTAATAATAAACTGCATCATATTAAACCGACAATCCTGACTTGGCCCTCGAATTATCCAAGGAAAATTGATGTTATTTTAATTCGACTAAGAATTGGACATTCGAGAATCACTCACAAACATCTGTTACTTCGAGAGGATGCACCCATGTGTCCTCACTGTTACTTTGATCTCCTGACTGCTAATCATATTTTAACTAACTGTCCAGGTCACCGGCACTTGTACAGATTGTATTTTAATTCATCATCACCCACTTTGACAAACCTCATTGGGGAAACTCCTCATGGGGCAGTCCTTCATTTTCTTCAGCATGCTGGCTTTTATTTTCAGATATAGTTTTTATATGTCCTTCACATTATTCCTTAACAATGTTTATACTTGTTTAACTTGACATATGGATGGTATTTCTTCATGTATTACTTTTATACTACTTTTTTAAGAATTCATAATGTTTGTTTCAGACACTGTATGACTATATCTGGATGGGTAACCTCATCCAGATAATTTTTCTCATTGAGCTTTGGTTCCTTCTAGTTTTTTAATTAGCATTACTTTTGGTGAATTTTTTTATATTTTTTCTTAATTTTTACTTTGGCACAGCTTGTCCCCAATGGGACCTTGTGCCATTAAACTGTATGCAACCAACCAACCAACCAGTATTCCTCAATTTCACATTTTTAATGTTCTTGTTAGAGTTAGTAATCTACAAATTCCTTATTATTTCTTTATTTTGTAAAATCTCTCCCACTTGTGTTTTACGTATTTTAAAACGTTTGGCAAGTATCCATAAACTCAATTTCTGTTTTTCAGATTCACTTACACTTACAATTTCAAATTTTTCTTTTGAAGTTAATTTCTTTCATTTTGAGGTCATTCTCGAAACATTAATCACAAACAAGATACTAAATTCAGAGTACGTAGAACTCAATATAGTCAGAAAACTCTAAAAATGGTGTTAACATATTTTGAAGCTTTGAATAATGTATTTCAATTAAGTCTCAAGAATAAAACAGTAATCGATACAAAATACACTGCGAAATTGAGGAATTCTTCAGGCCACTGAAGAGTTTCCCCACCCCTACATTTATCTGTGGTCACAAAATTTGTGACGCATTGCCCTGATAAATTAAGAGGCTTTTTATTTTTTTCCCATTATTTTCTTTTTCGTTAAAAATAATTTTTCATCCTTTATCGACAAAACTACTGTCCACTATTCGGAATATCTGCTATTCAGAAGTTCAAAATACAAAAAAATTAGGTTTTGGGAGTGGGGATTCTAAAAGTGTCAGTTAAATAGAGGTGCCAAATTGGGATGAAAGCTGGTTACTTACAGTACATGTCGGCTCTATACAATTCTATAGAATCATCTTTAATCTGTGCTAAGTACAAAAAAATAACTAATTTACACACACTTAGGAAGTAAAGTCAGTGATTTTTTTTCTGACGAAGAGCACTGAATCGACTTGAGGATGCAATGTTCCTCCATCGCCGCATGAACATAATATCATTTGATGTTGATGAATTGTGTTGTTCGACGTGTCGTAAGGCGAGGTCAAGAGCATTTTCCACGTCTGTGTGTGATATGAGTTCAGTTTGAGTGTTCATCTCCTCGTATTTCTCCGAGTCAATCTCAGCTGATGAGTCCTGCACCATTGCTACGATGTCTTCATCTCCGTACTCCTGGTAGCCATTGTCGTCCACAGCAGTCCACTCATCAACACAGCTTTCTTCTGCATCTTCACAGCTAGGGATTTTCTTGACTAGTGGAAGAAGGTGACAGCCTTTCACTGATGTAAAAGTCGTTTCAACAATTTCCAATGAAGGCCAGAGATTTTTCCATGATTTTTGTATTGTGCCTTTAGTGGTGTTATTCCATGCTTCAGCTACCCAGTAAATCACATCTTTTATTGTAATTTTCTTAGGATTTTGCAAGATTGTGAGTTCATTTTCATCCTCTTCAAGTAAGGTGTGAAGCAGCATTTTCTGTATTTTTGTATAATGGCCTGCAACATACCCTGGTCCATAGGCTGAAGTATTGAAGTAACATAAAGTGGCAGAAAAAACTGCTTTCATGTCTGCAAAAAAAAAAGGTCTGCAAAAAAAAAGTTCCGTTTCTTCTGGGCGGGACGGAGCAGAGCACGATTATACAATCCATTTTCTCTATTGAACGCAGTAAATTTAGGGACAAATCCATCCGTTCAACAAGTCGTGTTCCATCCAAACTTTTTATTCTTATAATACACAGGAAGTGAGTTGATGTTAATGTTTTTGAACTCTTGTAGTTTCGACGATTTGCCTATTACCATCAGCGGAAGTTTGCTTGTTGCCGAGGCGTTGCTGCAAGCTAAGACAGTTAGACATTGTTTGTCCATTTTAAACCTTGATGGGGCAGATATTTCTTCTTGTGAAGCAAGACTTTTGGTAGGCAAAGTCTTAAAATTCCGTCCGGTTTCATCTGCATTGTAAACTTGCTGCGGTGAGTAGTTTTGGGAAGAAACAAGGTCTTTAAATTCTTTTATGTAATTCGCAGCTGCTTCATTGTCAGCTGACAGCTTCTCCCCAGCAATCATGAGCTGTCTAATTCCGTGTCTTTTCTTCCAACTATCCAAAAAACCACAGTTAGCTGAAAATGATGGGTCAACATCCATAAGCTTGTTCCTTTTCTTTTTACCAAAGGACCAGAAATGGGGATTCCTTTCTATCTTTCTTGAGTGAACCACAAAAATAAGGCCTGGTCAAGTTTTTCATATGAAGACAGTCGTTTTTTGCCATTTTTCAAGAGTTTTTTTACTTGAAGCACAACAAAACTGCTCAATTTTAAGGCAATTTTTTTTCTAGTCACTAATTGTTATTTTTCCGACACCATATTCTAGTGATAATTTTGTAGCACTTTTTCAGTTGTCCAGTCTTTTTAACACTTCAAGTTTTTATTTTAAAGTACATGAAAAACGACTTCATTTACTTGCCATGTTTAATATTTAACAATTGACGTCAAGGACTAACTAAATAAAAACGGCACAGTGACTCGGTAAATTAGTAACTCAATACTCACGGAACCACAATTTTTCACAATAAATTTGCAATAACCGCACACAGTTCATCCAACTCCACTAGAGTAAACACTGAAAGGGGCTCAAGTTTCAAAATCATCTGTCAACGTTGGTGAAAATACAGAATCTGTACGCCAATACTCTGTGGTAGCGGAAATGTAGTAACCCTGGTAGTAATTCTTGGAACGCAGAAGGGAAAGAGATAGGTAGGGTGGTGTAATGAGTCGTCAAAGGTCACTGCCCTTCCTTTCCCACTTTCACTGAACCTGTTCACAATGAGCCGATCAACACTGTATAGAGCTGACACTAGCAGATGTCCCTGCACTTAATTTAAGCCTTAACAAGTTAATACGTTTATTATTATTAATGAAATCTGCTTATTCCGAATTCCCGGTCAACGATTCAAAAGGTACCATCGTGTCATTTCAGTTCGTAGTATTTAAAGTTTAATGAACGGGATGAATGCTAATAATGCTGATAAATACTATAATTAAGTTTATTTCTCTGTTCCATTAATTTGCATAAAGTCATGTTACCATTAATATCCAAATATATCGGTAAAGTTCGAGTATTACCTGTGTACAAAGAGTTTTGTACATTAAATTTAATAATTAGTTAACTGCAATAGTGCAAAAAAAGTTGCTAAAAGAATAATAAGACTTTCTAAAAAACCATACAGCGTAAGGGTTCGGTATATGTACTAGCAAAGTATAGATGTATACCCCATCATATACCATGAACATTCTGAGATATATGAAGCCTAAATAGTAACAAATATCGCTATTCTCTATGCAACATTTCTGTTTCAACTACGTTCTGTTCTAGCGTACTTTTGAGGTTCAGCATAACTATCTGATTGGCTTGTCGTATTTTCAATCAAACTAATTAGTAGCAGCCCAGACACAATTGTGTCAATTGTAGGCAAGAGCCCTGCTGTAATAGAAGAAAAGAAAGCAGCACGTTTTTTTTTTCTTTTGTGTTTGAACATAAAATAATTATTATTCTGTGCACTAATTTATTATACATTATAGCTTTTTTAAAGCTCAAATATAGGTCTAACATGGATAGTAGGGAGTGAAAATGCTGATTCAACGTTTGTAAGTAAACCTATAATAGAAATAGCCGCATTTAAAAAGATTTTATTCTTCTGTGTGTTAATTATTATACAATTCTTGTTCAGTCAATATATACAAAACAAGCTTGTCTTTCCCCTCGGAGCGAGACGCGTTGATTGGCTCAGAAGTACGCTAGAACAAAAGTCTAGTGGAATTCGAAATGTCTCGTTATCTATGACTCTTTTAAAACCTTATCCGAATCGTTGTAGCAGCCCAGACACAACCCAGATAACAATTTTTGATTTTTAAAACATTTTTATAACCCCAACATGTAAATGACTAGATGCTTTTTAAAGGCTTTGTCTGAAAGGTTTGCAAACATTGTAAAAAGCATTATAAAAGGTTGCTAGTTGACACAATCTGAGGTACTTTGTAAGTGTTTTAGGACAAGCATACCAAAATGTAGAAACGTAAGGCTAGTTAGAGGATTTCATATTAAGCATTGTAACAAGAATTACAATCAAAGGTAGATAATAATACTTTTATCATAAGCATTTATAAAGGAAATGAAAAATGTTTTGATTAATCTGTTAGTTTTAAATCGTAATTGACAGAGGCATGAGATTTTCATCAAAATAACTTGACTTAGAATTTTTCTTTTGTTTCTGTGGGAAATTAAATTTTAGCCAATTATTTATATACTGAAAAAAAATGCTTTTTATTAGCCCTTATTATATTTAAGATGTCATATTACATATTTTAATTAATATATTGTTTTTTTTCCTTTAAAGTATTTGCTAAAATTTTAATTTTTTTTAATTAATAGTTTTTTTCCCTTTAAAGTAATTGCTAAAATTTTAATATATTTTATTTTTTAAGTTTTACTGATTGAATTTTACCTCTGTTTCTGGGGAAAACTAAATTTTAGCCTATTATTTATATACTGATTAAAAAAAGGAAAATAATGCTATTTATTAGCCTACATTATATTTAAGAAGTCATATTATATTTAGCAAGTTACATATTTTAATTAATGTATTGTTTTTTTTCTTTTAAAGTAATTGCTAAAATTTGAATATATTTCATTTTTTAAGTTTTACTGAGTGTTACTTTTGTTTGTGTGGGAAACTAAATTTTAGCTGAAAAAAAAATAATAATGATTTTTATTAGCCCATATTATTTTTAAGAAGTCATATTACATTTACAAAGTTACATATTTTAATAATTATATATATATATTTAACTTTAAAGTAATTGCTAAAATTTGAATACATTTTTTAAATTTTACTAAGTGGGCCTTTCTTTTGTTTCTGTGGGAAATTAAATTTTAGTCTAATATTTATATACTGAAGGGAAAAAAAAAAGAATTATTTTTATTAGCCTATATTATATTTAAGAATTCATATTACATTTAGCAAGTTACATATTTTAATTAATATATCATTCTTTTTTAGTAATTGCTAAAATTTGAATGTATTTTATTTTTTATATTTTAATTAATATATTGCTTTTTTCCTTTAAAGTAATTGCTAAAATTTGAATATAATTAATTTTTTAATTTTTATTGAGTGTTGAACATTGTACTCAGGGGTGCCATGTCAGAACTTTCTTTGAGGGGGGGGGGGATATTTTTTTAATCTTGTTGTGGACAGCCGAGAAATAATTGACAAGTTTTTCTTCATATTTTAAAAGTTAACCAAAGTACTCATTGATGATATCTCTCATTTTGAGAATATATTCTCAATGACACAATTAATTGTGTCAATTGTAGGCAAGAGCCCTGCTGTAATAGAAGAAAAGAAAGCAGCACGTTTTTTTTTCCTTTTGTGTTTGAACATAAAAGAATTATTATTCTGTGCACTAATTCATTATAAGATAATTATTTCATTCATTATAAGATCAGATAACAATTTTTGATTTTTAAAACATTTTTCTAACCTTAACATATAAATGACTAGATGCTTTTTAAAGGCTTTGTCTGAAAGGTTTGCAAACATTGTAAAAAGTATTATAAAAGGTTGCTAGTTGACACAATCTGAGGTACTTTGTAAGTGTTTTAGGACAAGCATACCAAAAGGTAGAAATGTAAGGCTAGTTACAGTATTTCTTATTAACCATTGTAACAAGAATTACTATCAAAGGTAGATAATAATGCTTTTATTATAAGCATCTATAATGTAAATGAGAAAGGTTTTGATTAATCTGTTAGTTTTAAATCTTAATTGACAGAAGCATTAGATTTTCATCAAAATAACCTGACTTAGAAATTTTCTTTGTTTCTGTGGGAAGCTAAATTTTAGCTTAATTTTTATATACTGAAGAAAAAAAAAGGAAAATAAGGATTTTTATTAGCCCACATTATATTTAAGAAGTCATAATAGTAATTTACATATTTTAATTAATATATTTCTTTTTTTTCCTTTGCTATGTAATTGCTAAAATTTGAATATATTTAATTTTTTATATTTTAATTAATATATTGCGTCTAAAAAAATATTAATTGTTGATAACATTAAATTTTTTTAAATCTAATATGCATTTTGTTAGAATAAACTGTGATAATTAATTTTACAGAAGTTTTCTAACTTTTGTTTGAATTTGACAGAACTAATTAAAAGTATCTCTTACCATTAATCAGTTTTAAAAATAAAATCTAAAATATACTGGGGATAATATTTTCCTTTTAAAGTGAATTCGGGCAACAAGAAAATTTGTACATTATATTTTTGCTCAAGCGCTACTACATTATCTGAAAGTTTCACAATAGTTTAAATTTCTGAGTTTGGAAATGCTTATGTCTTGGTTTTTATGTTCTCTTTACTTTTGTGTTTTTATATTTGGAAAGTGATAATGGTCAGCCCACTATCAATTGCTCTCATTTATGAGTTGATTGACAAACTGAAGTAAGTTAAACATTATTGCATAATTTAATTTCATAAAGATTTAAGAACTTTATTTAAGAACTATATAAAACCAAATTTTGGTGTTTATATAATTACTGAGAAAAATTAGAAACAAATATGCAATTTCCATTTATAACATTTTTATATCATATGCATATTACCTATTTGTTTATTTTTAGTCTACTTTAAGCATGTTTTCATTTTACTTAATACAGAAAAACAATAATTTTTCAGAATGATTTATTTCTGAATTAAATCTATTGATGTTCCGTAATTAAAAATAAATAATAATAATCGGTTAAGATTATTTAGACTTTTTTTTTTATTTTCCCTTTTTTCTTTAAAATATAAAAATTCATTTTCAAAATCTTTCATAATTATTAGTATGTATATTGAAACGTCAAAAATTTAAATAGTTTGATTTCATTAAAACTCATTTTTTTAAACTTCATGAAAATAAAATGCATTAAACAAAGTAATAAAAGTAACAATACTTTAAAATATTGTAGCAACGCATACAATAAAAATTTTATATCTTAAACGTACATAATATAAAAACAATTGTCATTGAATGATATTATTTTTAAATGGAATTTTATACAACATAAATTACTAAAATATAAGAAAATAAAACGTATGCGTAAAAATAATTAACTTTGACTAAATTATAGTTTAAATACTAGTACAAAATCTATTATTATTATTATTATTATTACGCAATATTTCAAACTTTTGACGGTAATTTTTAAGCACATGAACTATAAAATGAATATTTTAAAATTGGGGAGCATCAATAGATAACATAAACGATAATAATATATTGTGAAAGATAAACATAAACAAATGATATTCTCTATCTATTGTATTTTGCAATGAAAATATGGTTAAAGAACTCGCATTAATTCGTTAAGAATAAAAAATATGTTATAAATGGAAATTTCAAGAACTACAACAGAAATATGCGTATGTATGTAGTTCTTACAATAAGGTAAATCTTTCTGAAATTAAATTAATGCAAAATATTTTAACATACTTTAGATGGAGTATGATTGCAAAGCCGGCACTGGCAGACCGATGCTACGACGTGACCTACTCGCACGCCAATATCACCTTCAATGAGTCATGAAACGCAAGCACAAGGACAATTTGCTGCTCGAAATAAGTTACGCATGCGCGGAAAATGAATGTGTAAAGGATGATTTTAGAACGTAGGTTTTCTGACGGTTATTCTAAAAATCTAACATTGGAAACATTACTGTGACCGTGATATACGGTAAAGATAATATACCTTTGCAGAAAAATCGAAAGAAAAGGAAAAAAGACCGTTTTCGGAACCTTGCTTGCTATCTGGGATAGCTTTTTTAAAGCTCAAATATAGGTCTAACATGGATATTAGGGAGTGAAAATGCTGATTCAACGTTTGTAAGTAAACCTATAATAGAAATAGCCGCATTTAAAAAGATTTTATTCTTCTGTGTGTTAATTATTATACAATTAGCTTTTTTTAAAGCTCAAATATCGGTCTAAAATAACTGCAAACTAAATGGTGTCATCAACTGACAATTTTAAATATTACTTTTTAATAGCGCAAAGAAATAAATGAAAACAGAGAGTAAATCTATTTTTTTAAATATCCATATAGTCACATGAAGTTCAGGTTAAACAATTCTTGTTCAGTCAATATATACAAAACAAACTTGTCATTCCCCTCGGAGCGAGACGCGTTGATTGGCTCAGAAGTACGCTAGAACAAAAGTCTAGTGGAATTCGAAATGTCTCTTTATCTATGATAGACCGGGAGGCGGCAGCACAGACAATCACCTCATCCAGTTCACGGCTGAAATTCAAGAATTAGTTAAAACTCGATTCGCATATTAAAACGCAATCGGTCTGCCAAGTCATATCTTGGTGGAAAACACGTGAAAACCCGATTTTAGCGGTTGACCCGTAGGTTTACCATTGTGTTTTCCTGCACCCAGTTCTCCATGTTTTCATACATTTGGGTGCAGGAAAACACAATGGTAAACCTACGAGTCAACCGCTAAAATCGGGTTTTCACGTGTTTTCCACCATGATATGACTTGACAGACCGATTGCGTTTTAATATGCGAGTCGAGTTTTAACTAATTCTGGAATTTCAGCCGTGAACTCGATGAGGTGATTGTCTGTGCTGCCGCCTCCCGGTCTATGACTCTTTTAAAACCTTATCCGAATCGGTCTATGACAACTAAAAAAATGAACGAATAACACTACACTGCACGGAGATGTTGATGAATACATTGTCAATAATTGTGTTTTCCCTTTTACTAGATTCTTGAATGAATGGACTTGGGCGAAGAGTTAAAAAATATTCCGACAACTCATTTCTAATTTTGTTTTCGAAGTTGACATTGAAATCATCTCCGATAATTAAATTTTGGCATACTATGACATATCTAGTAATGTCTAAGAGATAGGAACAGACATTTGAAAAAGAAAACCCAACAAAATCTTAATAATAAAGTAGATAGTTAAACAGAGTATCAGAACTGTACAAAGAAAATATACTCGTATATGTAAAACAATACCATATGTCATAGTTGAATTCTATTGGAATGGAAAACGATGAATATTTTTCACTTTAATACAAAGGCCTTGTACAAAGTTTGAACTTGGCAGAGTGCGAACCATGCTTCGGAAAGGGGTCTCAGAGTTGCTGAAGTGAAGTCACCTGCCAATCATATTTGACGTAACAATAGACAATTTTAAGGCGATTAAAAAAACCGCTCAACAACGCGAAACTTTTTGACACATTTTTAAACATAAAAGCATGATACTTGCATGCATGATTACTGAAGTGTTTTGTAACCGAAAATTTTTTCATTGTAAATGTATATATATTAAGTTATAAGCGATTGTTGTCTCAAAACGACTAATTTTTAATGTTTGGATTTATTCTATGAATTATTTTTGAATAATTGAATTCAATTGAAATGAAAAACATTGACTATTTATCACTAAGATTCGTCTTACCTAAAACAAAGACCTTGTACAAAGTTTAAACTTGGCATTGTGCCAAGGGTGCTTCGAAAAGAGGTCGCAAAATTGCAACGTCGTCTTGATAAGTGCCGCATGTTTATAGTTAGGTTTTTAATTAATATCTCTGCTAATTACGAACAATTTTTTTTTCGAAAATTGTTATCAACAATCCTTGAATGATTCTGCGTCGATAGGTACTTCGAGCCCCCGTAAATTTCCCCGCTGTCCGGCAAAGTAAAGTTTGTGTTTAACGAAAAATGCGATTTTCTCAAAAACTAAAATGACCTAGGATAATCGCTATAGTTTTCCTGCTAAGTTTAAATAAACTCCTACTACCCTTATTTTTTTCATAATTTTAGTTTCAGTAGATTGGGAAACAGGGGAGGGGGGCATATTTTTGCAGTACATTTTGACGATATCTTTGAAAATATAATACCTAAAATTAAAAGAAATATATTTTTCAGTTTCGTGTTACGAGATCTTTCTAACGATACCCCACACGATGATAATAATAAAAATAAAAAATCAAGTAACTTAATTAATTTCTCGGTTAATTACTCAATTTTTTTCCGAAAATCATTAACAACAAACCTTGGATTATTCTGCGTCGATAAGTACCTCGAGGGCCATTAATTCCCCTGCCGACTGCCATCAAAGTAAAATTTGTGTGTAACGAAAAAATGCGAATTTTCTCACAAATTTATATGTTCTCGAGGATAATCGCTATAGTTTTCTTGCAAGGTTTAAATAAACTTCTACTACCCCTAAATTTTTCATAATTTTAGTTTCAGTAAATTCGAAAATAGAGAAGGGGGGGGGGAGCATATTTTTGCAGCACATTTTCGACGGTATTGCTGAAAATATAAAACCTAAAATTAAAACAAATATATTTTTGAGTTCCGTGTTACGAGATCTTTCACACGATATGCAAAAGAAACATTTTTTCTTAAAATAATTTAATTAAACCCCTTACATTTTCCTTAAAAATATTTGTGAATGGATAATAATCGATAAATATGTGGATCAATAGCCTTTTTAACTCTGCCAAGTTTGAACTTTACACGTTTCATAGTTTACGAGAAAAACGGCTGTGACAGACAGACAAACACACGAGTGATATTATAATGGTTCCGTTTTTACTTTTTAAGTACGGAACCTTAAAAATAATTACATTTTATTTACATTGAAAAAATGTTTGGGAAATATTTAACTTGTTACCACAACAACTGTGGAAAATAGAGATGAGAAGGGCTCAGCCCGAGCCCGAGCCCGTGCCCGGTCCCGACACGGTCTCGGGCTCAATTTTTATACCAGCCTTCGGACCCGGGCGGGCTCGAGCTCATTCTTTCTGAAACTGACAATTTTATTTATTCGCATACATAGAAAATAATAACTTTTCCCCCTAAAAAAATTACATATTCCATTTCAAATAATTTTAATGTTATTTTGATCATAATGAATAGAAGGGGAAACATAAATCTTATTTTTCTTTTCTAGTGTTACTTTAAAAGAAAATTTAAGATATTTGCGACGCGATTGACGACTGGATGATATGGCGCCAATCCGAAGAGGCGCCAAAAATATTTATTGCTGGATTTTCGTTTGTGACAGTAGGATATTTTTTTACTGGAACGTTTATTTTATTTTATTTTATTTTTTAGAGATCCAATGCAAGATGAATATATATATATATATATATATTTAAATCAATCAGCATTAGTTTAGATTTGCAAATTTTTAGTCTCCTATTGTGTGCGAGTCATACTCGCTCTTCATATGAAAATAACGTTAGTGATTCTATTTTTAATCATGAACTCTGCTCTGCACATTTACGAAGTCACTTTCATTCCTAAGTAGATATTAATGTCATGTATTGTTATTCCGATAGAAAGCAATCAAAGAGTGTTTCCACTTTTCCTATAAAAGCACAGGATCTTTCAGATAACGCTGTCAAATTTTTAATTTAAGCTGATTTTCAGGAAAACGAAATATTGTTTTAATTAAGGAACCAATTATAAGTTACCATATACACCTTTTATAGGAAATAGAAAACATTGTTCGATTCTTCGGCATAGAAATAGTAATTTCTGCAAATTTTACGCATTTGCTCATAAAACGCAACTTCTTTAATGTGTCTATCAGATTTGCTTGTTGGGACAGAAAAATATTTACATCCTTTTAAAGAAGTATATTTTTATTTGATACCAAACTTCTATTTTGTTAAGATTGAATGTAAATTTCCATAACATTAATTATGTGCACGGGATGAATGTACGAAGTTTTTTAAAAATGTGATATTACTTTAAAAATAATTTTTAAATATTATGCAATTTTTTTCGGTATCGGGCTCGGACGGGCTCGGGCTCTGATGACACAAAATGTTTCGGGCTTGGGAAGAGAGCTCGAACTCATCTCTAGTGGCAAACAATGGTCAAGATAAAATGGAAATATATTTAAATACATGAAACTTTTATTTAAAAAAATTATTAATACGTACTTTTAAAAAAAAATAGAATAAAAATGTCATATTTTACGTATAAAAAAGCAAGTTTTCAGCTAAATTGGATATCATTTTTTCCTACCATACTGCTTCATATTTCCTTGAATTTATTGCTCTTACTTAATTCTGACAGAATATTTACCAAATCTATACTTATTTTGAAAATAAATAAATCGACGTAATTAAAATTTAGGTCTTATTATCTAAGTTTGCTTAAAATGAAATTGTCCGTTTCTTAGCTTTAATTAGTAGATTTAGAAAGTATGCAATTTATACAACTCTTTTTAGTATCGAGGTGATATGTTACTTTTAGAGAGAAGGCGAAAATTCATCGCAAACAAAGATTATTATATTAATTTAGGAAATCTTATATTAAATTAAAAACTATCCCGGTGATGTTCATTAATTCTGTCGCATTTTTTAAATAATTAATATGCTGTATGAGTGAATCTAAGTAAGTGCGCGTATACGAGTACAAATAATCAAACAAATAACACGAAATAATAAGGTTAAAGTTGTGCGCTCAACATTAACAGCAATACATTATCATACACTGTATATGTTAAGCACATAAATTTAGAGCTTGAACATGAGAAAATGAATGATGCAATGTAAAATTCAAAAAAGGAAAAAAAAGCTTTAGTTTGAAGGCATCGCGCTTTTGATCACAGTGTATTATATATATATACCAGAAGGACCCGTGCGAAGCTTTCGCACTGCAATCTTTGAGATTATTTTCTGGTACGTTTTAGCACTAATTTTTAATTAACTGATTTTGTTTTTAAATCAAACAACGCGTTTTAACGAAATGTGGGTGTACTATCTCAGAAACTTGTTCAAACACTTTTCGAATGATACCTCATTCATCGTTGTATGTGTATAGAAAAAGGATGTCGAGAACAGAAATAATATATATGATGATAGCTTGTGTATAAGAAAATGGGATTAGATTGCCAGAAAATGTTTAGCCAAATTTTCTTCTCTCGCCAAGGTTATTTCTCTAGGTTGCCAAGACCCCTATACTGAAAAAAAAGAATTCTAAAAAAATTGAAACACTGAATCAGACGTGAATTCATATGAAAGCATTGGTACTTCTCTATTATCCCGTCGACCACTTTTCATAACGAAAAACTTTGCGAAACTGTAAGATTAAACGCTAAAAATGCAGTCCCATTTACTGGATGTCAGAAGCATTATACGTGTTTGTTATGTCATCAAGTGTTTTTTAATTCGACATTTGCGTGTACTTTTCATTATGTTTTACTGATTTATTAGTTATTCCATTAATTAAAATAACACTTGTGTCCTTAAATTCTTATATTTTACTTATTTATTTATTTTGATATTCCAATGACAACGTTCTCCCGGTTATTTGGCGTTACAGTTTGGCAATAGTTTTTTGTTATGAAAAGTGGTCGACGGGATAATAGAGAAGTACCGTTATTTCATTAATTAAAATAACAATTGTGTCCTTAAATTCGTATATTTTATTTATTTATTATTTTGATATTCCAATGGCAACGTTCTTCCGTTTATTTGGCGTTACAGTTTGGCGGTAGTTTTTTGTTATGAAAAGTGGTCGACGGGATAATAGATAAATACCAAAGCATTTCCTCAAATTTTTCAAAACTGTTCCATAAATGTCTTAAATACATAAATCAATATTTGGTACACCACTTTTTTGCAAGCCTATGGGAACTTAAACATGGGATTAAACTTTGTGGTCCAGCAGCCATTTAAGTGACGTCAGACTTCGCTGGCTTATTAACAGCTTAATGAAATATTAAAAAATAAATGCTTACAATTTTTGTGAATGCTAATGAACTGTATTTCTAAATGGAAAATAATCCTTAAATTACGTAATCTACTGGTGCTCCGATACAGTACGCATACACACAGCCGTGATTAAACAAATAAACGATAAGTGACGCACGCATACAAATTAAATAAAAACCCGATTAAAAGCTCGATATTTTTTCAAAAAGTACGCGCAAGAAATAAATTAACAATCATATTTCAATTGCATTATAGGATGACGTCATCTGATAATGCAATATTTTATTTTGGTGGCAACACAAATTTCAGAAAAACCTTTCATTTCATTTATGAAAAAATATGCCGAATTAATTTAATTTTTAATTAACTGCAATTTTTAATCAAAAACATGTTTTAACGAAATTTTAAGTGTGTAAGAAGCCTGTTCAAAATCCTTTCATATGGTATCTCAACCGTCGTTCTGCGTTTCGTATTTTCTGAGAAAAAGGGATGTTGACAGGAGAAATAATATATAAGGATATATTATTATATTAATTATTTTCTTGTATTATTATTAGTATATTAATACACACACAGTTGAACTCATTTATTATGAGTACGACTAAAACGAGAACACGGTTAAAACGAGCATTTTGTACGTTAAAAATGGTTCAGCATTTAAACTACATTAAAAATTGTCACGCTTTTTACGAGATTTAAAAACACGATCACGGCTAATATGAGCAATACACTTGTTCATTTCAATGTGATTTTCGACAAGAAGTAGGGTAGAATTAGGAAAGAAATCCCCTTTTTTACCGAACACCGTTCTCGCTCACCTATTATATTTCTACATTACAACTGTCTTGTCAAAATGTAGTAATTTATAAGTTTTACCAGACATAATTTCAATCTTCAAGGAGACCTCTACCCAACAAAAGGCAAAGGAATGTCCTGAGATCTTGAAAGAATGTAAAAAAGAATGTTGAGATAAGGACTTTCAAATACCACCCATTTCTAAGATTTGCAACTGAGCCATGAAAAGGAAGGAGGATAGAAGAAAACTTTTATTTGTTTCACCCTTTAAATCCGGACTCTGGTCCATATTAACCAGCCTTTTCATGTCTTTTATTGTACTGTAAAAATGAAAATGAAATGTGAAATCAATAACTCAAAAGTTGCTGTGGTGACTATTGTAATGTTAGCGGAGTTTTTCCGGAAAACACGGAAGTGATCAGTTGCATTACTAGTTTAGTTTGTTAGTTTCAATATAATATCGCAAAAGCGTTGAAACGGTAGCACATGCTTAGGAGGTTTCTTTTAACAAACTATGTTCATTTTTATGAGAATAGCATGTATACGTCGTTGATGTCCTTTGGCATGACCAGTTCTTTAGAGGTCGTGAGTACAGTAATGTTATTTTCTCTAAAGACCCTTCTACAGAAAATGACACTTAGGGTGGAGTGGGGTGATTATTGGTCACTTTTCATAAAGATCCATATAACTCAGTAACTAAATTGAATTGAAATAAAAATTTTATACTTGCAGAAAGAGAATCTAATCCCTAACAATTTTAATTAGTTTTATTTTTTTTAAATTGTATATAATATTAATAAAATTAAAAAATGTCTGATCAATAATCTCCCCGGCAATGGGGTGATTATTGGTCAGGGATGGGGTGATTATTGGTCATTGTTTTATGATCAAATACCAACATTTTAAACACTCAAAAATTTAATAAATGATTGAATGAAACATTCTTGGAATAAATTTAATACTTTATATTGTTTATAAATATAAACAGAGTTATGAAAAATGTTATAAAATAAAGAACATTACTAAAATGGTTGGAACTTCAAATATATTTCACAAAATAATACATTTATTTACAAAAGACTTTTTTTGTATTTAAGGTATGCAGCTTGCATTTCATCTTCCTCAATCTAAAAGGCCCTATACCATAGAGTCTAACTGGTCCATAAAACACAAAGGAACGCTTCACTGGCGCAAGATCCATTTTCTTAGGCCAGCAATAATTTCCTGCAGACTTTTCCACAAATTTGAAAGACAAAATATCATTCTGAATACTAATAACACGCCCAATGTATGGCATCTGTTCAAAGTAGACAGCATAGCACTTCTCTGCACATATGGCTTTATGTATTTTCCTTAATTTATTTGTAGCTGAAATATCAGAATCATTTTTTTGCAGTTGCGGAATTTCTTCAGCGTCACCCGTTTCTACTTCCATATCTATATCCATATCTTGCGTGCATTGCTGTGTTTTCTTTCTAGTCTCAGAGGATGATGCTACTGCATCTTCAGCTATATTCTTGATTAATGTAGTTTTCCTTTTCTTTTTTGATTTTTTTTCACTTTTTCTTTTTCAACTTTTTCACACAGCTTAATGAAATCCTCGTTGGTAATAACTGCTGCATTTGTTTCTATTTTTCTCCTTGCACTGGATTTACATGTGCGTGGTACAATTTGCAGACGTTGACTGAGACGTGAATGAAATTAACCCCAATATCTCTTCAAGAAATGGATAAACAAAGGTTCAGCTATTTCAAATGTAATTTGTGTTATGAGTTGCTGAAAAAATCAAAACAATGTGGTTCCCTCTTAAAGTGTTGCCACATGAACTTGAAAAAACTTTTGAATGTAGACGCTGACATCTAAAACTGACAAATATTAAACATTTCTGCACTATTTGTGAGTTTATAAGTAATTTTTAAGCTAAAATTGCATGACCAAGAATCACCCCATGCTGACCAATATTCACCCCATGTTGACCAAGAATCACCCCATGTATAAAGGATGATGTTTAGCCCTCTATTTCCCTAATGTATATACTCATACAGTGTTCATATGCATACATACATATTCTATGCATGTTTCTCTTTCTGTATAACCCTTCTAGATCATTATGTAGCTAAATTTCATACAGTGCACAGCAAAAGTTTAGACAATGGTCAATTACGCTTCTGTACTGAGATGTATGTAATGAATTGTTGTAAGTCAACTGTCATATATTGCTTGGGACTTATCCTTTATTCACAAATAATAAATTTTAAATTATACGCTTTACATAATATATAATGACCAAAAAACAATATTAACATTGTTGCAAAAATATAGACAATCTGTATATTCACATTAAAATAACCATAAATTAAAATCGAATTGCACCTCCATTGTTTGCAATTGGTGCAAAAATGCGACTTTCCATCGAAGAAATTAAATCCTGCATCACTTGGGGGTCTATTTCCTACCAAGCACGTTCAACAGCAGCTCGAAGTTCATTAACAGAGGAGTATAGTCGAAAATTTGCATAAACCTTACGAGTCATGATGCCCAAAGGGTTTTCGATTGGGTTCAAGTCAGGGCTACACGCGGGCCAATCGAGAACATTAATATTTTAAGAGTTAAACCAAGTTTTTGTTTTGTGTGCAACATGAATGTATTCATTATCTTGCTGAAATACATACTTTGGACAAGCTAAAAGTTCCCCAAATGGCTGTAAATTGTTCTCCAATGTATGTATGTAGTCTTGCGCTGCTTGGCGACCACTGAGGAACTCTAGAGAAACTTGACCATTAAAGCAAAATGAGGCTCAAATCATTAAAGAGCCACCACCTTGTTGTCGACTAAAGAAAGTCCTAGGCTCTTTACGCAAGTCGTGCCAATAATATGGCCACCCATCTGGGCCACACAGATTCCACTTTGTTTTGTCACTGAATATCACAGTACACCACTGGGGTCCATATGGCATATGTTTACCAGCCCACTGCATTCTCGTCAATTTGTGGTGAGATTTCAAAGCTGGCTGTTTTTTCTTTTTCCTATAAACTAATTTACCCATTTCCTTGATTCGCCAACGAATCGTATCGTATCTGTTGATACAGAAAGTCCTGACTCACTTTTAATCTGACTAGAACGCATCATTTGTGTAGGTGACAGTGTCTTGGATCCTTCTATCATCTCATTTTCTGGTCACTCGAGGCCTTCCAGATCTACGTTTTGCTTTGTAGGAGTCCCACTTAAACAATACTCGATAGACAGACTTCTTTGAACGATTCAAAGTACCTGGAATTTCTGCAACAGTCTTCCCTTTCGATTCCAGCTTCCATATCTCAATTACGTCCTCTGACTGAATCTCTCTAGCTCGCGGCATCTTCAGTAACCGATGCTAATGCAAGGTGCACTTAAATACTTCATGCATTTGATATCATAAGTTTAACATTTGCCTTTTTCCGCGAACAGTTGCCAAAAAGAAAGAAAATGTCTAAACTTTTGCAATATGCAAATTTCACTTTTTTCAGTTAAATTAAAAATTATCCTATATTAAAATTAGTATTTCTATCCTAAAATGTTTAAAATATATTTTTAAATAAGTATACCGATTTGTGTAATCCAATGGTTCGTATTTTTTATTTAAAGGTTAAATATTATCAGTGTCTAAACTTTTGCTGAGGACTGTATTACAGCCACCTTATGAAAAAAAGCATGATTTTGTAATCCCTTATTTTTTGCTCAAGTTTTATACATATGTCTAGTTAAAATATTTTTTATCATTAAATTATGTATTGAACCAAAAAATCGTTTGTGATGCTGAATAACAATGAAATTGTCTAACATCCAGTATTTTTTTTTCTTTTGATTCTATCATTAGTATTAATGAAATTTTAATTGACCAATAATCACCCCATGTTGCAAGTGACCAAGAATCACCCCGGTCTGCCCTACAAAGATAAAAATGAACATTGTATGTTAACTTTATGATACACTATATGGGCAATGATGACCGGTCACTTGCGATTTTAGACGTTTTGTTAAATATCTAGAGAAATACTTAAGGAATTATCCTGAAACTTCAGGCGTGTAAACAGCATAGTTGACGTCATGTATTTCAGCGAAGATTTTTTTCCCGAAAACCCACAGGGGGCCGTCAATAAATTACAGAAAAACAAATATTTTTTGGATAACCCTGTAAAAACTAATATCGCAAAAGCGTTGAAACTGTATCACATGCTTAGGAGGCTTCTTTCAATAACCTATGTTCATTTTGATGAGGATAGCATGTATACTCGTGAGAAATTAAGATTTTATAAAAACCATCCCAAATTTCACCAAGTGTTTTGCTTATAATATTCAGAGTTCTTAATATAAACAAATGTTCTTTTAAGGAATTATGACACACAACATTATATATAATACCCTGCAATCAGAATTACAAAATAATAAATGTTGGATGAAAAAATGAGCAGGTTTACTAAATATTTTTTCACTGCGCACGCGCGAATTCTATCAAATTATACTGTGTATAATATATTAGCTAAATGTATGATCAACTTTTGTGAAAATCTCAAAAACATAGGTTGAAAATTCTGATAGTAATCGTCGATAGAATAAGCTCGAAATTCGCTGTTCCCAAAAGGAAGTAAAAAAATGAGGGGTTGTATCAAATATACAATGAGAGACACTTCATTCTTACTATGTCAACTTTCATAAGCTAGTATATTTGAATACAACTCCTCATCTTTTTCCTTCCTTTTGGGAACAGCGAATTATTCTATCGACGATTACTATAAGAATTTTCAAGCTATGTTTTTGAGACTTTCACAAAAGTTGGTCCATACATTTAGCTAATATATTATGCCCAGTATAATTTGATTGAATTGGCACATGCGCAGTGAAACAATATTTAGTAAACCTGCTCATTTTTCATCCAATATTTATTATTTTTTAATTCTGATTGCAGGGTATTATATATAATGTTGTGTGGCATCGTTTCTGAAAAGAACATTCTTTTATATTAAGAACTCTGAATATTATAAGCAAAACACTTGGTGAAATTTGGGATTGTTTTTATAAAAACCTTAATTTCTCCACGAGTATACGTTATATCCTCATAAAAATTAGCATAGTTTAATAAAGAAGCCTCCTAAGCATGTGCTACCGTTTCAACGCTTTTGCAATACTAGTTTTTACAGGGTTATCCAAAAGATATTCGTTTTTCTTCAATTTGTTGACGGACCCTTATGAGGTTTCGGGAAAAAATCTTCGCGGAAATATATGACGTCTATCATGTTATTTACACTCCTGAAGTTTCAGGATAATTCCTCATGTATCTTTCCAGATATATAACAAAACGTCTAAAATCGCAAGTGACCGGTCATCATTGTCCATATAGTGTAGTAAGTAAATTTTATCATTAAAATAATTACAGCAATTAATAGTAATAGTTTAGTTTAATTAAGTTTGTGTTTTTTAGATTTTTTTTTAATCTTCAGGGGTATTATGAGCAACGGTTAATACGAGAACTTTTATTAATCCATTGGTTCTCGTACTAACCGAGTTCGACTAATATGTATATATATTTGTCATAAACGTGTTATTTTTGTCTAAGCAAGTTCATTTTTATCCTAGCTTGATTTTGCCAACGTATGACGTGTGAGTTTAGCTAAGTTACACCCAGTTTGAAAGTTTAGAATTTTTCTTAATGAAATGCGAAATATTTGCTTTTCATTCAAGATAAATTCAGGATTTAGGTGAATTATCATGTTTTGACTTATTTTTTGAACTGTGAGGAGTATGAGACAATTTAAAATGCTTAATTACGTGTAGTACGATAAGTAGATTCTTATTAACATTTTCCAATTTCTGAATGCGAATTGCGAATAGGTAAGATTTTGAAAACACAATGTAATATTTCTCTTTGCATCACTTTTACAAGTTTTTTATTACATATGCCGCGTGCCGAAACTAATAATTATCAGATCAAAACATAACAATTTTCAAGAATGCTGAAGATTAAAAAAAAGTAAAAACCCTTTAAAACATTGTTGATTGGTAACAAGTATACTCGTCTTTTTTATAGCTACTAACTTTTGCTTTTTAGTTACCAGAAATTTTGAGAAATAATTTTTGCTTTATTTAATTGCAGGTTTCTGCGGTTAAATAAGACGAGTATTGCTTTTTAAATATCGTGGTAACAAAAATGCATTATATAAAAGGCAGATAGGTGATTTATATTAAATTTCCGATCAACAAAGTGTTAAATAATAACTTTGGATAACATTAAGATAGTTTCAGTAACTGAAAAATTAAAAATTGTTTGCATATGCATAACATGAATGAACAAACATTTTGGGAAAATGAGGATATTTATGTAAAAAATTCGATTACATGGTTTTTTCCGACCAAGAAAGAAGGGTACGAAAATTTAAAGAAGGGCATATAATTATTATACAAATGTTTAAGGAAAATGCAAATATTTTCATGCTTGATTTTTGTAAAAAAATGCTCACGTGTTGACCGTGTTCTAATATTTTAGTCCACAACTAAATATAAATTTTTATGCTTCCTCATGGCTGCAAAATTGAAATCTTAAAGGTGATTATTAACTTTAAGAGGTCATCGTATGAACATTACATAATGAAGCATAGATTCTTTAATCTCAAAGAAAAAGAGATAGAAAACAAAACATGTTTGTTGCTTTAAGAATAAATAATTTCTAGATCCCGTCATTAGGGGAAACACAACATGCATATTTAAAGTAAAAGAATATGTGTGAGATTTTTTATTATTTCATACAAATAAATAACAATGGAAAAGCAAAAACAGATGAAAAACTAAAGACCGAACAGTAATAAATAACATCAGTTCAAAAGAACCGCGCTTTATACAGGCACACCAAAGGCCAACTACTCTACTTCAGGTGGAGGGAAAAGGCACAATTAAATTGCGGACTAACAGACCCCCACCCCCTCTCCCCCAAATAATAGGATTGCTTATCGCACTTCAATGTTCAAAATGCAAAATGCCTTGTCGTAATGTACTTGATCATTTTTTATCAGATGAGAGAAATATCCCATCAACCCAATGGATACTTAAACTCTTTAATAAACTTTTTTTATTACACTGCTTGACAACTGCTAAAGAACAGAGACATTTTTCGTCATAACTAATGATAGACATCGTTTAAAGAAATGATACTTAGTACGTATTTAATAGAGGACCTGGTATATCTTTATTATGTATATATGCTATGTATAATTATGTATATACAGATCATTATGTATATACAGATAATTATGTATATACAGATAATATAATTATGTATATACAGATATTATCACAGGGCAAAGCAAGATGCGCAAAAGAACAAAATATGCTTCTTAGAATTTTTCAACAGTTACGAAAACGGCTTGTTCTACCCAAAAAAGGAACACATATGAATAAGTGAGTATGGAATATGACCTCCTCCGACTCTGATGCACATGTCTGTATGATTACGCTCAATATTGTCTCCTGCTAGTGTGAGGGACACTTCAGCTGTCTTATGTGGGCGGACATTGTTATTCATGAACTGAAATTCTTAACTACACCACGGTAAAGATGGATATAACCCTGAAGAACGCCTGTGCAACAGCACTGCGATGTCAGTCACTCGTCACTGTACCTTTTTCAAATATTTAAAGCAGAATTCTGCCATTGTGCTCACTCATACCAACCACTCCTAGGCCATAGTTGTCAGTTTCCGGGATATTCTAGTGATGGGAAGGAATTCCTCTCTCTTTCTACACTAGCTAGTGCCCAGACCCACCGTTTAGGGAGAATCGATATTTATTAGAGAACAGGATTCTGGACCACTGTTTCTGAACCCAACGAATATTCTCCTTACACCAGAGTACACTTTTCCTGCGATGATATGTTCATATTGGAATGCATGTATTGCTATATCAAGTAAAGCTTCGTAAATTAATTTATTAAGCTAAAGAGATAAAGCATTTAAAAAAATATTATTACTACGCTCATGGTTATACTTTTTCAATCATTTCATAAATTAATTTTAGTGGTTTAAACAAAAAACCCGGATTAAATAAAAACGTGGGCAAAAACTGGTAACGGTGGGGAGGGGGAAAATATTTTTTACTTGCGACCAGAAATTTTTGCTGGCTACCATATTTTTTCCAATTTCTACTCTTTAAAATTGGTAGGAGTGAAAAGTTGACTCTTTGGAAGTATAAAGGGTATTTTCACTCTTTTGGAGTGAATTTTATAAGAATACACTCCTTAGAGAGTGGAATTTTCCACTCCCTAAAAAAGAGTGAAATATTTTACTCCGTTGTCGAGAGTGAAATGTCTCATTCCGTTGACAACAGTGAATTATTTCACTCCGTTTAGAGTGAAAGCCGGGCATTATATAATTTTGTCCATATTTATTTTTTGAGAGAAACGAAATCTTTCTTAATTAATTCTTTCTTAATTTATTGTTTTTTTCAATGTCAACATGTTACTTCTATTTTTATTGTAAGTTATTTGCAGGCGCGTAGAGCCACTCGAGCTAGATAAACTATTTTTATTGGAGAAACGATATATTTTTGTTTCCGACTTAGTTTTTCTGGCAATGCTTACGGTTCAGCCCTGAAACTTTGGAACGTAAATAGGTGAAAGTCTTGCCCAATACAGCTTTTATCTATTTTCATTCGTAAATGCCAGAGCTCGGAGACCGCTGACCAGGCCCCTACCTACCGGGATTCGACCCAGTTTGACTGGTTTGAGTGCCTGGAGAGTGGGGCGAAATTCGCCTGATCGCCGCATGGGGCGGTCCACAATGACAAGGTTGGCTAACCAATAAAGTCCGGATTTTGCTTGGATGTTCACTCCTAGGTTTTAGTATTCTGAGAACTGTTGCCGCACGCCACATACTCGTCATGATAGTTGGAATGGGGACAATTTAGTGCCGAAACTTTGGTACTCAACTTAGCTTGAAAAAAGGGGGAGAATTTTGAGGGAAGACAATTAAAACCACTGAAATTAAAAAAGGATTAGCCAATAGCTAAGTCGTACCAGCAAGGAAAGGGGCTGACGGGACTGCGCCTTTCTACCGTACCCCACCGGGTAAAAACTGGCTCCGTGGGCTTTCCCATTGGAGCGGGTCCGGTAGCTCGTGCGGACAATGTCCATTTGCACCTAATAAAGAGGCGAACAGTCAAAAATAAAATGAAAAAAAAACTGCTGCTAAAAAACCCCTTGTGCTACCAGTTGGGGCCGGCCATTGACCCGTCCCAACCGGCAGCACGAGGAACTGCAAGGGGAACCTGGAAGAGAAGAATGTTAGTAACATTTTAAACTGAACTTATTCTGAATTATACTTTAACTACATTATTGAAATTAATTTACTTTTATTGTGCTAATTGACTTGGCTACCCGTCCATTGGGCCCATGAAAGGTTGTTAAATAATTAACAATTTTCATTTTAAAATAAGTACTATTGTCGTTAACTGACTAAACCACAGGCCCAATGGATTGTTGTTGTCGTTGTTGGTTTGGCCCAAGGGCCCGGTTTTGCAGATTTTTATTTCTATATAGCTGACATGATTCATATAACTGTGAAACTAGTCTCCTAATTTTGAACCAATTCCAGATGAGAGACCTGCATCTGGATTGGCACCCCCAGAGGTAACGCTTATATAGAACTTGGATGACATTAGAGCCACGAACAGACTTAACGTGCACCAGATCCTATTAACGTATACGGTACCACAGCAGAGGCAGACGAGAGAGGTTAAATGCCAGAGCTCATGCATTTATTACGGCGAAAAACGACCATATAGTTTTTTGAATAAAAACACTAGATGGCGGCAGCTCTCGACCCTCCCCCCCCCCCCCCGCTTTCGCCAATACTGGCAAAAATATCCAAGATGACGGGGACAGAGAACGGAAGTTTTACTTCCATAAAAATGGAAGTATGGTGATCGCTGGAAAATCGAAAATTTGTATCTCATGGAAGGAGGCCTCTGGGACAAAAAAGGCCAGCAGATTTATCCGTTTCAAGTCGGAGTCTGTGTGTACGTACGTACGTAACGCTTTGCAACGCCTGTAGCTCCCAAACCAAGTGCCCGATAGGTTGCGGATTTGTTGTGTCTCTGGGGTATTTATACAAAAGCTAGATTATATGGAATATACTATATATCCAACTTTGATTTATACCAAAGGGGGTGGATGCAAACTTCAAGTTCTTCTCAGCCAATAGGAAGAAGTATTTGGAAGCGTGTGTGGAAGAATTGAAAAATATGCCCACTCATGATTCGCATACGTTTGTATAGTAGTACGATTGAAAAAAAAAACTGAAAAAGCCATTGAAATAATAAATGAATCAATATAATTATAGAAACAGTATTAGCAACAAAAAATGAATGAATAAATAGATAACTGCTTTATTGTAACGGAATTTTTGTCATAACAGATGTACAGAAATGTATTAAATGTTACAAAAAAAAAAAAAAAGGTTTCGGTTTTGTAATTTACACAATTGAGAAACACCTTGATTGAGAAACACCTATTTGTGATTTCTACCCAAGTTTAATGATTGTGAACGAATATCACAAAAGAAACAAAGCTAAAATAACGTAATAAGATTATTTTTACTATCCGCGGCTATAGCACGCTGAAGATACCTCTTCTCGTCCGATCACAGAAGTCAAGCAGCAACTGGTGCGGTTAATACTTTTGAGGGTGACCACCTGGGAACAAGCGTGCAAGAAAGAGTTTTTCTTTTTGCAAGAGTTTTAAAAGTCACTCCTGAAAGAGTAACCATTCGCTTCTATCAGGGATAAAACAAAAACACACACCTTTTGCAAGAGTGGATAGTCACTCCTCTGGAAGAGTCATTATTCACCCTTGTTTCGAGTGAATATTCACTCTTTCAGAGAGTCAACAATTCCACTTTTGCTTAGAACGAATAATCACTCTAAAAAGATTCGGCAAATTTTGACTCTGCGATAAAGTGAATATTCACTCGTCCGGAGTCAATAGTCACTCTTTTTTATTTAAATTGTAGAGCCCTGCGCATGATAGTTATTGTAGGTGATTTTTCGTGGCACAAAGTGTAATTTGAGTAATTTTCATGGCACAAAGATAATTTGAGAGTAATCAGAGGCTTTTAATTTTTGTCTGTTAGTTTTACAATTTTGGATGCAGTTCATAGCGCGTTCATGTTGATAAAAAAAAACAAACAAAAAAAGTGCAATATGTTTTCAAAATGTGGACTAGTTAGTTAAATAAGAAAGTTTTAGAAAATATGATAATAAAAAACAATAATAAAGTTTCGAAATACAAATTAATGACAATCACATGCGTTAGACTAACAAATTAATAATATTAAAATTTTAAATTGTCATGCTAAAAGGATTTAAAGAAAGAACTTTTAAAAGATCGACACACAATATCTATGCCCGTTAGAAGAAAATGGTGATGTTGTAGAAATCATCAAGGGAAAAAAATATAAAACAATGTTCGATAAAACATATTGTGAAGCAAAATGTGAGAAACCTTTAGTCAGTTTATCAGTATTAATAAATGATCTAGAAAATACGCGATAATGAATAACTAAACCTATGTCTAGGACTAGAAAACTATAACAGGAATTAATAAATTTCTTAATTCTATATATGTGGAACTTATTTTCTATATTTTACATATATTATAGTGTTTTCAATCTAAATAATAAAAAGTGTTAAATTTGTAAGCAATTTATTTGTGATTATATTATTAGTAAATTGAGTTTCAGTTTTACTGTAGCTGCATATATTTGTAAACTGATTAGCAATTTAATTGTGGCTGTTAGAAGAATGGTCTGTAATTTCACTTCCGTTCGGCTGGGATTGATAGGTTAGGATCAGCGAAATGATACGTTAATTTGCCCTGTTAATTTTCATAAATACCAATAAATTTAAGAAGATCCTATTTTCTTTTCTAGGGTATTTATATTCCGCGAAGAGAGTGGAATCTCGTTTCCGTATTTTGATTTGTAAAATATCCCTCATTTTCTTTCCAGATAGAAAATTTTCGGGTAAAAAGGAAGCCCTGTTACCCCAATCATTTACGGAGTTCGAATTCAGGCTATCTTTCTTTTAATCTACGTCTTTCTCCCTTCCTTGACCTTAGGGGGGAGTAAGCGAGCTGCTGGGGAAGTCTCCAGAAAGATTGAATCACACAAAGATGCCAAATAACAAATTATCAAAAATACAGAAACATTGAAACATTTTCCCATGCGATTGACAATGAATTACATTTAACTTTATTGTCAGTGTTGCCCTCAGTGATAAATTTTTAGTAGATACAATTAAAGACATATAAGTATATATTCCTAAGAATGCTTAGTAATAGATAATTTAGAGACTTTTTTAAACACAGAGTACATGTTCATTTATCTGTTTTCGTACTGGGCGCTTCTTTTGACAGATGCATCAAAAATCATATTTTTTACATTTTTTACAAAGAAAAATATGACAAATACTAATATTATAGAGAATGAGGATAATTGATTTATTATACATTGCTTTAGCAACATTAATTGTCATTTTTGGATCTTAAAATTATTAGCAATGTATGTGAGTAACATTACATAAATACCTTTAAGAAAATATCTCATGCTATTTAAACGCTGATAAAAAAAACTCTCGAAAAATAAAATTTAATTTCTGATAGTGATATGAAAGAAAAAAGTTGCAGCTTTGTCTATTTTTTAGATTTCTTGCATGCCTTTTAATAGCTTTTATTCAAACCACTTATTTTTCCGAGTTTCTTATAATGCCATTTATTAGTTTCTTTGTATGTTTCACTATTTTATCTTTACTTAATTCACGATTTCTCGCTGTGATCCTTTCAAGCAGATTTATTCATTGGTGTTTAATATTTTTCACATTTGATTTTCAATTTCGTCTCTTTTTCACTTATATCATAGAATCAATAACCCCACTACACTTGTTGCTACTGCAAAAGTGTGTGACTATTTTGTTACTACCTCTGGAATTAACAGTGCTCGAAACTGTAATCATGTTTTCTATATTTTCTCTAAAGATTTAAGAAGCAGTATTTGATTGAACAGCATCAGAATTTAATGTCGAATGGGTTGGATGTTATGTCATATTTCAAGTAGAAGTAACATAAAATTGAAAATCATGATGTGATGTTTACAAGGATAGAAAATAACACAACACGTTAGTACTTGAAGATACAGAAGACATGTGAAAAAATTTGCAAAGTAATTTTAAATAATGAACTCGAAATTTTAATTTTTCAATATTTCCAACAGCTTTACATGGAGAGACAGTTTTACAATAAACTTTGATAGAATTTTTTGCCTTATTTAGTACAGAAAAATGTTATAAAATCTGCGATTAAGTAAGGAGATGGCTAATTTTGTGATTTGAAAATTAAACAGACAATTTCAAATCGGAAAAAGTCCATTGGAATTCTTAAGAGTGTACGCCTTGTGGCTTTATTCTTGAAATTTTGCAAAGAAAATTTGATAAGTAAAATCAAAATCTAATGAAAAATTTAAGTGAAATCCAAATCTAATGAAAAATTTAAGTAAAAACAAAAAGAATGAATTATGTAGAGACACTAATTAAAGAAAATATCAAAAATATAGAAAATGAAACTGTGAGAGGTGATAAGAAAATTAAACGAAACAGATGACAAATTAAACAAGAAAGAAAAATCAAGCACCAAGGATAGATTATGGAACACTTTCCAACACTAACAGAATACTTTAACAAACCATCGCTGTTTAATAGGGTAAATAAGGTATCTAAGTAAACATTTCAGAAAAACACAAAACACATTTGAAAACCAGATTTCAGCAATTACCGTCCACAGCCGGAAAAGTACACCAATTCTTTTCCGCAGACCTGTATATAATTTATATACTATTTGTATATACTCTATAGTATGCTACAATTTAGTTTAATAATAAAACACATAACACAGTTGGAAATTCATCTTCAGCAGTTTCTACCAATAGACGGAAGCATATGTGAATTATTTTGTACAGCCCTATACATTACCTTAAGCTTTTTATACACGCCACATATTAAGCTGTAGCTTAATTCAGGCAAATACACGCTTGTTGGGGTATTTGATAATGTGACAAATAACCAAAAGAATGAATTTTGTTGAATTTTGAAAAGAAAACAATTTACACAATTACCAATTAAACAAATTAAGCAGAGAGATGCATTAAGCAAAGCAAACCAAATAAATTCTGAATAATCAAAGTTAGCTAAATAAATGAATAAATTTGCAAAAAGGGTGTCAACAAAATTCTCATTTATCACAATATCTCATATACCCAACAAGTGATCTGACGGATTGGAACATTGTTATGGTAACACAAATGAAATTCATTAAAACTTTACAGGATAAATTTTGAGTAAAAAAACATTAAAAAGGGACCTGCAATCCTTTCAAAATTCGAAAGGAACAAAAAAAGGAAACAAGTTAATTAAAATAAGGAAATAGATAATTAACTAAAGTTGCAAAACATGACCATAACAATGTACGAATTCGATAAAACCATGAACGTGAGTGGTATAGTGGTTGATATCATTCCAAAAAAAAAGTAAACAAAATAACTTTCTTTTAATAAGAAATTGGTGTAATTTAATTATCTTAAATTCAGCTAAAAATATTTAAGAGTTAAATGTAGCTGATATTAAATTTCTTATACTCATCTTCATTCCTTTGCTATAATTAAGAGCAGGTTAAATTTACTTTATTCATTATATCTTTTTTTTTTTTGTAAAAGAAAAGAGGAATTTTACAATATTTTGTAAAACTAACCAAAGATCCTCAAAAATTAAATTAATAATTACTTTCAAAAACACAACAAGAATTTAAATTTATTTATATCATTTTTTTATTGACAAAAGAAAATTACTTGGAGTCTCAATCATAGTAAATTAATCTTAGTAAGAATTAAATATTAAGTAATTACTTGCTCTGATTATTTAAATAATTAAAAACACTCATTATTCTCCAACAAGCAAAAATTAAGTTTAAGAAAAAGAAAAAAAAATGAATTTCCACAATACAAGCAAATAGATAAGAGACAAATTATTCACAGAAATTTAAATTTATTAACTTATTAATAAATTTTTAATTGAAACAACAGTTTATCTAAACTTATGATGTAAGATAGGTTGCTTAATAACAGGTACTGTGATCATAGATACATTTGTACTCAAATTTTCCTTACACTGTAAAAATAGCAATAATAAAAGGTGCAGAATTAAAGAGAAGAACATTTGTTAAAAGATTACTTACAGTTTCTGCATACATGAAAATGTTGTTTGACAGACAGAAAATAGTGGCAATTTTAATTACCAGTTGGCAGACTATACTACATAAAAGAGGGGCACCATTCGATGATATTGTTGACAGTGTTGATTTTGCGGCGTAACCTCTTTTCTCTGTGAACATGGTGGTGGATAGTTGACTACACTTTTTCCATTCTTTCCTCACATATTTAGCGGCTTGATGGAAACAACTCTTCACAAATCATTTTTTTCTTTTAACTTTAAAAGAGTATTAGGCTCACTTAATGAGAAACGTAAGAGGCAAAGTACAAAAGGTATGTATCATAACATCACGAAACGTTCATTAACGATAGTTGCAGAACTCAATACTTCTTGTCAGACGTTAGTTATATAAAGCACAAACGATGATAATATGAAGACCAACAGCACTTAATAAATATTAGCATCGGCCTGTAACAAACACACAAACATCACTACTTTCTGTGAGAAATTATGATTCAGCATACCGGTTTCAAAAATATTCATCTTCTATATAGAGGCACCAGATATTTTTTCTTTAGCAGACCTTCCAACTCCTCAGTTAAAAATCGAATGCCTCCCAAATTCAACAGCTTCGTGAACAACCCCGTGGGTTAAACTACTCTTGTGAAAGGGGTGCAGGCATGTGTGCAGGTGTAACGCCTCTGTTCCTCTTTCCACGAAGAGATAAACACTGCAGATATGAGCGACCACCAACGTGAAAGTTGTTTACGTAAACAGAATAATTGGGCTGGTAAAAGAGTCATAAAACTTTCTGACAATACGAGTTATTTTTCATCGCATGGGAAAATTGCATTTTATTACTACAGTTCTCAGAGCTTTGTAGGTACTCCTAGGGTAAAAAGGCCCACACATGCGTGAGAATTTGACTTACAGGGAATATATAAAAATTATGAATTTAAGTAAAAAGGGCAATGAATTTGTTTTAGCTTTGACATTTAAAAAGAAGAGGTATTTTAACTCCATTATTAAAGAACTAATGTTAAAAAACAGTAGAGGAAAAGGGGGGGGTCTACAACTATATAGAATAAAATAAAGAGAATATGGAAAATTTAAAATAAATGAAAAAAACCACCCTAACACGCTGAAATCACACTTCCAAAAAATATCATACATAGGCAGTCATGTATTCAGTTTTTGCGTGGTCCTGTATATGATTTTATTTATATTCTACAAATCTTTCATGGTATACTAAATATATTTCACGTTCAAAATGCATAAATATATTAAAAACTCATTTTAATCAATTTACGCTGATGCACCGTAATGCTTACGAATTTTTTTATGTAACCCTGTATATGATCTGTAGCATTTATACATACCTCATAGCATTCAAAAATTTAGTTAAACGCATACCTTACTAAAATCCCACTTTCAATTATGGTTTATGATCAATACTTCGGACACAGTACTTTACCCGAAATATTTTGCGTGTTTGTAAATGAACGATAAATGCTATGCACATAACAAGTATCTTTTAGTAAACCTCAATAATGTATATCAATTTCATTATATTTGAAATGGCGTAACATAATTTAAATATGCTGCAAAAAGTCTTTTTTTTTTTCAAAAAGACCAATATGTGAAAGAATACTTTTGTGTGGCACTGGATATGAAAGAAAAAAGTTTTACACTCCATATTCTACAAAAAGCATGTCTTAGTGCATCTCAGAAATTGATATCAATTTCATTATGTTTGTAGTAGTGTAACATGATTAAAATGCGCCGTAAACGACTTTCCACATTAAACCATAATGTAATGGAATTCTTTTCAGTTTCCCTGTAAACTAAATATAAGTGCTAGACGTACCATGTTCGATAGTAAGCATCTTGTAGTGTATTTCAGTGATGTATATCAATTTCAATATATTTGAAACAGGGTCACGTCATTAAAATGCACTGCAAAGGATTTTTCCCCGTAGACCATAATGTAACGGCATTCTTTTGAGTGCCCCTGTAAAAAAAGTATAAGTGCTATACACTTCATTTTCAATACCGAACATGCTAGACTAAACCTCAATAACATATATCAATTGCATGGCTATCTGGATATATTTATGCGAGTTAGAGCACGGACAGACAGACAGACAGACGACAGACAGACAGACGGACAAAGCGAATTCATAAACACTTTTCAACTATGTTGGAAAGCGTTAAAAAAGGGACAAGAAAATTAAGCTGCAAGGGTATGGTAAACAAAAAACTAATTTTGTAGCTGGGACAGTTTTACATTTAAAAAATTGTTCATAGCTTAATATAAACACGATCTTTTCATCAAATTTCATGTATAGTGATAATAATCACTAGTATAATACTAATTATATAACCGTATTCACTAATACTATAATAATATTCAGCATGTAATAGTGCTCGTTAATACAATACTAATATTCACAAATATAATTGTGATAATAATTATTAATCAATGGGTATTTTTTTATAATCCCTTTTTTACAAATAGTATAAGAATAACAATACCTTTTCTGTTTTACATGATTATATGTTCTACAAAAAGAAATTTTTTGGATTGCTGTAAATTTGAGTGCATTCTAAAATTATTTTGTAACAGGCTTAAAAGGGAAAAGAATCTTGTAAAATTCATTAGAATGTTAATGGTATAACCCCGTACCAAGCATTATTTATCTTCTTAAATGTCTTATTTTAAAGGTAAAATATAAGCTGTGAGTAAAGAAAAGCTCGTTTTACTCACCTTTAAATTTATTTGAACCATACTTTAGACAGTGCATCATCAATATAGTGCAAGATAAATTTAAAAGTTTTAAGACATTTAAATTAATACATATTTAAAATGATTAATTGACTACAGTTTTCTAGATGGATACCCTGAAATTAATGAGGTGACATTATGTAAGACTATACAATATTATGTTAACATTTTGATGTAAAGAAAACTATCCTGTCATAGCGATTCACGCTTTCTTAGTGTTTTTAGATGCTTGGGGGGAATTTTCTGTAAGCTACCGGAGTGCTTTCTCAATAATATTAATTAAATGTTGTTAATTATTAATGATGTTTTCATCGTTATTAATGTTATTAACCATTAATTGTTGTCACGATTGTTTTTAATCATTGCATATTAAATGGCAATTTATATATAACGTTTAGATTCCTGTTTAATTATTCTTTTCTTTACTTTTTGCGTCAGCTTTTGCATTTTGATCACATCAACGCTACTTGCTGCTTTTATACGATGAGATGGTTATTATCATTTCAATCTAATTAATAGTTTTTGACATGTTTTGTGCTATTTTTTATATTTCACAGGCTTTCTTGCTTAGGATGTACATTTCCAACAAAACGTTAAGCAAAGATGAATATGCAGAGGAATGTTAAAGATTTAAATTTGATAAAAGCTAAGAGAAGTTAGTTTTAGAAACTGACCCACTGTACAGCTTTTATATGATTGGATGGTTATTATAATTTAGAATATAATTAATAGTTTTGTCATATTTTAAACAAATATGACAAACTTTTGACGAAAACTTTGATGTCTGAAACTAATAAGCATAAATGTATTAATGTATATGTCTAACACATTCTTTCCCAAAATATTTTTGAATCAACGACATACTTTAAATTTACTATGAATTCTGGAACACACCATATTTTTTTAAACTTAAAATTACCACAGTTATAAATATACATTTTTGTCTATTACAAATAAATAAATAAATAAAATAATAATAATAATATGATAAATATAATAAAACAGTTAAGTAACGAAATCATTTGTTTATTCAGCAAAAATTACTCTAATGTCATTTTTTTGATTTCTAAACTAATATTTGAGGGTTTTTTTTTCTTTTTTTTTTTAAAATTAGTTACACGGATGAGCTAAACTATTATGAAAACCTCTTCACCGTGAGAATTAAAGCCTGATTGCAGAATAACATGGTCCAACTGGGCCTTGGCCCCGAGGCCCCTAAATTTAGTATGCAATTTTCCAAAAACTGGTATTTTAAATCTATTTTAACCTTATACTGATTACAATCAACATTTTGTACTTTTAGAGTAGGATAAGATTAAATATTTATATGTATATATTAGTCTAAATATGTATTTATGTATTCCGATCTGTATTCAAAGGCATAGAATTTTTTTTTTTTTTTTTTTTTTTTTTTTTTTTTTTTTTTTTTTTTTGCGACAGTATAAGAAGAAGGAGGCGAATGATTACCAGGGCCTGGGCCTCTCTTTGGCTTAATCGGGTTCTGGTGAGAATGTGAAAACCGAAATCATATTGATGGTACGTGTTAAGGCTTCTATATTAAATATATATTTAGTAGCTCTAGTACGTGTAAAGATGGGAATGAAACTACGGGCTCCCTAGAATAATGAGCTGTTATTTTGTCACATAAGAGTGTTTGCACTGGGAAAAGATTCTCATTTAAGCTACTTTGATGAAAGTTACATTGTGATAGTCAGAAAGATGAAGGGGAGTATCTCCAAAACTTAAGGACTCACCAGGTGTTCTCGAGCTATCGTTGTTAGCACGTTTCAAAATTCGAAGACTGGCGGTAAATCTACTAGCAGACGGTAAGATAATTGGTCGTATACTAGAGATGAGACGGACTCAAACCGAGCCCGAGCCCAGACCTGAAACATGCGCTTGATTTTTATACCAGTCTTCGGGCTCGTGCGGGATCGGGTTCAAAGTGAAAATTTTATTTATTCACAAATTGAATAAAACTTGCTATTTCAGAAACAAGAATGTAGTGAAGTTTCTTAAAGTATTTTACAATATTAAAAAAAAAAATCAGTTTGAAAGGGAGTTGAATTGTTATTGATGAAATATAAAAAGAAATATTCTGTCTAAGCCTTTGCACGGTTAGTGTTAATAACATAAAAGAAGCTGTGGGATAGCCCTTGTCCATCCTTGCTTTCTGTTTGAAGAACTTTTCCAAAATTACAGGAAAATCAAACTCCTGTCTTTGTGTCATAGTTCTAAAATGAAAATTTAAAAGAATATGATTTGTGACTTTTGCAGATTCCCGCCAGTAGTTAGGTGTAAATAAAAGATTTGCTATTCAAAACAGTTTTTCAAAGACATGAAAATCACGAAGCATTGTCATGATGGAGTATTTGACATTAATACTTATTTCTATGTAAGAAGATATTTTTAAACGAGAAAATTAATCTTGAAACAATTTAAAAATATCATTAACAATTTTCGTAATATACGTACCTTCGGTATCGGGTTCGAGTGGGCTCGGGATTCGATGATTTGGAAATATAGAAATCCTATGATGGAAAATGAAAAACAAACAAGTGCTTGTTTAATCTTCAGTCGGCAAGAACATCCACGTATTGCAAAAATGCATTATTTCATATAATAGACAGGCGAATAGCCGAGTTAGTCTATCACTGTTGTTATAATGCAAAAAATCATAAAATAACAAAATTTCACCTCCTTCAAAAAATTATAAAATAAAAATACCATTAATGAGGGATGTGGCGGGACTGCTAAAAAGAGATGACTAATAATAACTAATAAATACTATAATATATAACATATACTATAATAATAACTAAAATAACTAAAATTTATTTTTAAAAAATCGGGTTTCATGCTTTTAATTATTTCATTTACATTTCAAATTCCTTTTTACAACATAAATTATACGCTCTTCATTTTACTCACAAAATGTCTCATCATACATTGCTAATTATTGTACATGTCTTCCCAATTCGTCTTAATTATATTTAAATTTTATTTACTTTCTTTAGTTTTCTTAAATTTCAAATATTATTTGCTTTGTCAAAAATAATTTTTTTAAATTCTTTTTTCTCTTCCTTCTTAATAGATGGCAGCACTAGACTTATTATTTAACTTGTCTACAATTTCAGCTTTTACTTATATTTTTCTGTGATAGATGGCAGCTCTAATCAATTTATTTCCTATTTTCCTATTTTTTCAAAGCAATGTTTGCATAGCTATAGCAGCCATTTTGAGTTAATGATGACTGGCTGCTTGTCAAGTACTTATAATCTTGTTCAATCTACAGTAACATTAGACTTTTTTTTTTTTTTTGGTGAGTCTTGCACATTATTTTATTATCTAATTTATATTTAAGTTGTAGAATTGTTTATTTATCTTATTTCTATTTAAGTTGTATATTTATTTATTTATTCTGTTATTTGAACTCGTGTATGTTATTAATTGTCTAGTTTCACACATATATATGTTATTAGGGGCTTAATATTGTCGATTTTAGGCATAAAGCTGACAATATTTGATGAAATAACATATATTTACTATGAATATTCTTATAAGGACCTTCTGAAGATTCTATAAGAGATTCATAGTTTTCCATTTTTTGCTTTTTCATCTTAGCAAGTATCATTCCTGCAGTGTTCCTTCCATTATTTTTCACATGTATTTTCATTTTTAAATATATATATATATATATATATATATATATATAATGAGCCGTACAAACTACGAGCCCAACCTCTGCTAATCTTTATATATTTTTGTATATAATTACTAAATTATTTAAATGAATTATTGAATTTACCATGTAGTTTAGATAACCATATACTAGTTTAGCTTGAATACTGATAAACTTAGTGTTTTTATATTTATTTTTATCTGAGCATATATATTTTATTCTGTGTGTAATTAAGTCAAACATTTTATAAACAGATTCCCGTAAGCATGAATTATAACGAGTAAAAATATTTGCTAAAAGAAACAACAGTTCTTTTATCATAAATGTCAAATATTAATTAATTTTTATTTTTTAGAATTATATTTAGTTCAAGAAATTTTATTACGCTATTAATCATATCATTTTGATTAATGTAAGCTATGTGGGGTATTGAGTAGGCAACGATGTAATATTAGAGTCATTGAAATAAAAGAAAATAATTATATTATATATATAACGATAGTAAACATAATCATTTTTATTACCTAATGAATTACTTTCATAGTTATTTAAATAAAGATTGGAAAATATACTAACTGAACCTCCTTGAAGAATTCCTTGACATTGTTTATAAATAGTTTTATTATAAATAATATAATTATGATGTTAGGTAAGGTTAAACAGTATTTTAAAGAATTTAATAGAAATGTAATCTTAAATTTAATTGAGATTTGTATTTCTTAAAAAATAAATACATAGTTTTATGTATTTCTTTGATTTCTTTATTGTTAAATAGGTCATTAAAATAAAATTTATGTTTTTTGCAGATTTTATGTTTTGTAATTTATTTATAAGCTGAAAACTATTTTTTTTAACCAGTATTCATAGTTATTTTTATTCGTCATATTGTATATCTGAGTGAGAATATTCAGCAATAAGTTACTTTCAGCATTATTATATGCATTACAACCAATAGTTACAATAGAAAGTTTTATTGTATTTTTGTGGACTATTACTATGATAACAAAATATGGATAATTAAAGTTTTTACATTTAAATTTTAATAATTTATGATAATAATTTTCTATTAACAATTTAAACTTTTAATGATGCTTTGTCAAATATATTCCTAGTATTAATAGCATGTGGTGTGATTGTTTAGAGCAGCGGTTCTTAAACTTTGGGATCTCGCAGACCCCCTTTGATATGGAATACATTTCGGTGACCCCCAAATATATTTTATGTAACATAAGATAAGAAATTATTTTAATGCATACACCCTATTTATTTTTTATTACTCATATTCTATGTTTAGTTTACAGTGTTGGAAAAAATAAGATGGATTAATATTTAGAAAAATAATTATAACACTCATTTTAAGACAGTTAAAATATACATACTACTATTTGCTACATATACTATTATAAGGATGCTGCTGCTTTATTTCTACTAGATGTGGGAATATTTGGTTCAATGTTTAAAACACGTTTCCGTAAGTCTTGTTCGACATCCAGGCGATGTCTAGATTTGTTTCTCATGTGCACAAGATTGAAGAAAGTCTTTACGCACAAATATGTGGCGCAGAAGGGAAGTAGTTGTTTGGTAGCCTTCTTCTGGTAGTTCTGCGGAGGTATTTCTCACGCACAACCAAAAATTTGGAAAGGCAATGGAAAGCAATTTTCATGCACCCATCGCATGGTAATTTCGAATGTTGTTCCTGCTCAAAAAATGTCAAAGTGTTGATTTCACTAATTTCTTGGAAATTAAATGGATCCCTCATACACTCTGTTTCCGACTTCGAGGGAGGAAAATAAAGCCTAAAAGTTTCTTTTAAGAGCTTCAGGTGTACAACAAAATGTTCAATAATATCAGGGAAAATTGTATCATCAGAAGTTTGTAAGATATCGAATAATGTTGGATGTAATTCAAAAATATTATTTTCAAGTGGATAAATTGCAAATACTTTTTTTTATTGTTGCTTCTACTTTTTTTTTGTATTTTGAAAATGTTTATTATACAGAAAATTTTAAATAACTGTCAAATATGCCACCTAGACAAACCAGGAGAAATCATTGAAATGATATTTCAAATGGAATTTAGAGTGCATTATAAACAGTCTTACTTCATCACGCAGTGCAAAAATTCAATTTTTTTAATCGCATTTTGCCTTGTGCATGCATAAATAGCTGCTTGTGTTTACATCCAATTTCTTCTCACAAAGTTTTGGTGTATAATTGAAGTTAATTTAGTTGTTTCAGTAGTAAATCATATCAAAGCTTGTTAGTTTAGATATAATTTTGTTTAATGTAGTCTTCAAATTTTCAAGAATTTTCAGGCAAACATCGGCTTACGGTTAATGCAACAGTGTGTTCAAATTACATGTGGTGTTTTAACTTCAACGAAGCTGATCAAACATCAAATCATTAACAGTTCCACTCATAGCTCTAGCCCCATCTGCACTTATTGCAATACATCTTGTCCAGTTTATTTCTTTTTCTTGTATGAAACCTTCTAAACATGTGAATAGCACAGCACTTGTGCGATCTGGAAGGAGTTTGCCAAAATCTTCACATATCTTAGTACCAAATTCCTTATATAACAAGTGAAAACTATCAAATTAACATTATTGGAAATATCTAAATTCTCATCTAGATGCAATGTAAAAAAAAGGACTAATTTTCACACGTTTATTCTATTATATCTCAAAATTGTCACAAAAGTCTGTGATTCTGCTCTTAATAGTATCATTAGATAATGAAATGAAATTTAAATATTTTGCTGTTTTCTCTTCTAATCATTGTTGTGATCATTGCTTTAGAAGCAGGTAGAATTCAATTCGCTGAAATCGTGAGAAGTTTTGCAGACTTTGCTATACCATCAGAGATACTTGCTATGAGGTAAAAACGGTCTTTAAATTATTGGAACCAGTTGTGGACTTTTCATTTCATTTCTGACTTGCTTTCAGTTCTTTTAACTTGCTTTTTAAAAAAGTCATTTGGTTTGTTTGCATTGTTCTTCGGAATTTTGCTGGTCTTATACACTGATTTGACAGTATATCGTTACACATAATACACTGATTGTTCCTACAGACATGTCTCCCTGTCGTAAATCCAAATGTTAAATATTATTCAGAGGGCTAACGCTTTTGACTTGGCAATATTTTCTTCTCTGTTGAATTCTGAGGTGTTGAATCATCATCGTCTAAATCTAACACCTTCTCATCTTTACATTTTAATGTACCAGCCTTTTTAATCAATCATCCATATCTTAAATAAAACATATTGTCGAACTGTGTAAATATGTAACAATAGAGACTAACATACAAGCACTGCATTTAAAAATGACAATGGCTGTAATAACAATATCACATTTTTTCAAATGATTTTGAAAAAATGCGAACCGGCTTCTATTACGTCTTAAAAACAAATTGCTCACCCGTGGATCCCAATTTTTTGAAAATAAAATTTCTTGCACATTTAGAAAGAGAAAAAGGGTTATGATTTTTGTGAAGCTCGTTTTAATTCTAAAATTATTTCTTAATTTTGGGAGAAACTGCACTTTTTGTAGAGTTTAAAAATGTATTTTTTAAATAACAAAATTTACAAGTTCATAGCTTTGATTTTTTGTTTAGAAATTTAAAAATAAATGTTTCTCTTTCATTTAAATTTCAAATAATTGTAAAACATTGCTTAGCTGAATTTTTAGAATTTTTTTTAATGAAGAATCTTTATTAATCCTCTGACTGCTTAATTGTTTTTTTAAATCCTTCGACCAATATGTATCTTATTACGTATTACAAATCATCATGTATTTGAAATATATAGTATATTTATTATTTGCATTTTTACCCTTTGACTGCGGAATTTTAAAAACAAGATTGCTCCAAAAATAGTGTGTTATATAAATTTTTCTACAAATGTCTTGCCAGTGGAAATCACGGGATAAGGGGTCGGAGGGTTAAAAACAAACTTTGCTTTCGTTTTCTTGCAGCAATAAATAGACCGTATGGTCATGCGATTGCTACTATGACAGCTCGAACTATTATGCATTTTAAAACGAACTGGGAAACAAAAATATTCTTGTAAAAATTTTGGCTTGCGTAGTGATGAATTCAAAGTGTTGTCCAAGAAAGGAGGGTAGGGGGGGGGGGATTTCATCTCTGAAGCAATCACATGTCTCCCTCGGAAGATTTGGTGTTTTATGCTTATTAATGGTCTAGACTAGAAGTTCTTGTCCTGCAAAACTCCCCCTAAAAGAACTACAGACATTACTTCAGGAGAAAAAAAAATCATGAATTTAGCACTGAGCTTGAGGACCTCCTGCCGTAAGCTCGCGGACCACAGTTTAAGAATCGCTGGCTTAGAGTATTCTTTGCAAATAATGGCGTGATTGGTTTGGTGATTTATCTACTTAAGTGAAAAGAAATATATTTTGTAGATTCTTGATGTAGTTGTTTATGTTTTTGTTACCTACATATGAATATATTGTATATTTTAAAATAGTTCATTTTTAAAATGTTTTATAACTATACATTTCCATTCATTAAAAAACTCAATTGGTTCATTATAATCAGTTGCAATTTTATAGATAAATAAGTCTATATCTTTTATAAACTGCATTAATATTGTTTTAATATTATTTTTGTATGGGAGATGGAATTTAGTACTATAATACATTAGTTTTTTTAAAATTATTTTGTCCTATAATGTTAAAAAAAACCAGTAATAATATGTCAATATATAATCTAAACTAATAAAAGAAAGTTTCGCTCTGTGTGTCTGTGTGTCTCTGTGTGTGTCTGTTGGCGATGGATAGGAAAATCTGGCCCACCTAGAAGGCTGGAAATTTAGATTTAGGTAGTCCAAACCCTCTCCTGGTGCAACATTACTTCAGAATTTTAATATTTTAATTACTTTCTGAAATATTAATTAAAATGCACAAAGAACTCTCATTAAAAATACGCTTTTATTTTCTTGGGTTGGTTGGTTCACTGGTTGGTTGCATCGATTCTTCACAGAAGTAATTAAGTAAACCAGAGTAGCGATGCACAAATAAGGATTTCTAACTAAATAGTGTCAACATGGATTGAAGTTATTAGCGTAGAGGAGCCATGCGAATGTCACGCCACTTGTACATGACAAATTACACATACGTCCCACTGATTGAAATATTTTGCAGGCATATTTTTCTTCATGACAATTAGTCGGGTTTAAGTTTTTTTTTACATGACATTTATTATTATGATGGAGATTGTTAATACCGAAAACTTTATTTAACAGATTCTTTTTTATATTTGCGGGAATTAAGAGAGACAAGGGTCTAATTACATTTAAGCTTCAAGGTGTATTTCTAGAAAGCAGTTACCAGAATTTCCGAATAGTAGTGTAAAAGTAGTAAGCCAAATTTCAAATTAAGTTCCTAGCTTAACCAAATGAATCAATCATTAAAGATGTATTGTGATCCTCCTAATTAATTATTTGCTGAAGGCCACTTGAACAAACACCCCCCCCCCCTCCCTCCCGGCCCGTCCTTCAAGGTTTTTTCTCTAACTATGCTCCGTTTCCATATCTCAGCAACTATCTTTCCGATTTCAACACAAGTGATTCCAAACATTATAATTAACTTAATTGTCACTCTTTATAACATTAAATTAAAATTATGAGTAGCGGTTACCACTATTTACGAATAATAGTTTAAGCCAAATTTGCAATTAAGTTCAAAGCTTAAGCAAACGAACGATTTTTGAAAGATGCATAGTGGTCCTCCTAATTAGTCATTTGCTGAAGGACACTTGAACAACCCCTCACCCCCCGGCACTCCTTTCAAGGTTTTTTTCTCAATGCTCCGTTTTCATATCTCAGCAACTATCTTTCCGATTTCAACACAAGTTATTCCAAACATTATAATTAACTTAAATGTCACTCTTTATAACATTAAACTAAATTTATGAGTAGCGGTTACCACTATTTCCGAATAATTGGGTAAGCCAAATTTGTAATTAAGTTCCTAGCTTAAGCAAACGAACGAATTTCGAAAGATGCATAGTGCTCCTCTTAATTAGTCATTTGCTGAATGGTACTTGAACAACCCTCCCCCCCCCCGGCCCCTCAATCAAGGTTTTTCTCTAACTATGCCCCGTTTCTATATATCAGCAACTATCTTTCCGATTTCAACGCAAGTGATTCCAAACATTATATTTAACTTAATAGTAACCTTTTATAACATTAAATTAAATTTATGAGTAGCGGTTACCACCATTTACAAATAAGAGTTTAAGCCAACTTTGTAATTAAGTTCCTAGCTTAACAAAACGAACGAATATTTATGCATGCATAGTGGGCTTCCTAATTAGTCATTTTCTGAAGGACACTCGAACATCTCCTCCCTTCGGCACCTCACTCAAAGTTATTTTCTCTAACTGTGCCTTATTGCAATAACTGGGCTAATAATGTTCCAATCTTCTCGAAACCAGCTCAATTTTGTAGTGCGCCTAATATACAGTAACGTAGGCAGAGGGGACCTGTCTCAGAAGTTCGTTCGGAAAGAGGTTTGTTTAGAACAGAATGCTCCCCTGGCGGTGGTAGGGGGAAATAAAAGATTTTCTTGAGCGTACGACCATGCCTGGTATACGGTTCCGAAGCCATCGTAGACCGTGGCCATAGTTTTTTTTAAAGAGATTTAAGTTTATTACAAGGGCTCGGGCAACGCCGAGCGGGTCAGCTAGTGTTTATATATTTTTTATTGTGGATCATTACAATCACAGGGGAAATTATTTGAATAGTTTAAGTGTTTTGCAAAATTATTGAAATTAAAAATTTTTTGATCTAAAGTAAGATTATATTTATAAGTTTTGTAAATATTAACATTTTCTATTGGAAGTGCATTACTTTTGTTATTAATAACATGTAAATTGATTTTATTCATAACTGGATTAGAGAAATTAATTATTAGCTGAGTATTGTTAGTTTTGTATTTAAGTTTAGTAGAAAGCTTTTCATTAAGTATGTATGTTAGCTCTATAATGAAGAACTTCAAAACAAATGCCACAAAAATGGGATGAATATTGATGCTTTTTAAATATTTTTAAATATTGATTAATATATTTCTTTTTAATGCTGAAAACATGTTTTCTAATTACTAACAAGTTATAAAGTAGTATATTACATCGTGTTTCAATTGCATAGATTTCTTTCTTTGCTGCAATATTATCAATATATTTTATATTATTATTTTTTCCTTAATAGTTCTTGTAGATTTTTTTTCTGTTTGAGAAATTTAATCCTGAATAGTTATCTTAATTAGGTAAATCTGAATAAACGGTATTTTTTAAACTGATTTAATACAAAAGGATAATTAGAATTAAAATATATATTTAGATTCTAAAAAAAAGGGTCGCTCATTTATATATTATATAATTAATCAAGATCTATAAATATTATCTAAGTTTATTTCAATTTGTTATTAATAATATAATCATTTTTTATAAATTATAAATCTATACTTTAATTATTATTTATATTATGCATTTATTTTACAGTCTTAGTTGGAATATAGAAATGGGAGGGTGGGATAACTAAATGGCGAAAAGGCCCCGAAAACGAAGAAGATCGGATTAAAAGGGTGCAAGTTATTTACTATTTTTAATTTATACTTGTTGTTGTTGTCTGTCTATTATATATATTATATTTTCTTGTCATTTCTTTTTTACTTTTCTGACTCTGTTTTTATCCATTTTCTTCATAATGTTTCCTTCTGTACTTTATCCATTTGATTAGGCAATTCTCTTATGTGATTGGCTAATACATTTTGCTTCTCTATAGGCTATTTCCTTAACTTGTTTCCTATTGGTTGTTCTTTAACTTGTCCCTATTTCCCTAATTCCCTACCATTTCCTTTCAGTGTTGCTGCTGCCTTCAATGTAGTAGCACGTCTTCTTTTCGCCTGACAAAGAAAGACAAAGTTCTTTCGAAAGACCTATCGCAATCCTTATTTTATGGTGTTTTTAAGAAGTTTTTATGCTTTTATTGCCCATTATTTAGTCATAACTCGAAAAATAATTTATATATTTCATTACTTTTTGTATTATACTGTACTTTGTAAAAGTCCAAGTATGACGCACTTGCGTATTTTCGATAAATATGCTTTTGTAATATTAATTATTAATTAATAATACGATTATTAAAAATTCATAAATAGAAACATATATTGTTTCGTTACCATTACAATCACCATGACCGAAAGCCCCTAGTTATCAGAAGATATGTAAAAACGACAACTTTAAAAGCCACTTTAGATTAAAGTTGAAAATCTCTTTTCTGCCATTTAATGCACGATAAATATAGCAAGTAAACGATATTTTCCCGATGGGTAGTGTTAAATTCGTTTACAAATTATTGTTACATCAATATTTTAACACCTTTAACCACAATATCACTCAATTTTGAAAAGGCTTTTCTCAATATTGGCATTGTTCCCGAACATATTTTAACTCATATTTCGCGTATTTTTGAAGATAGAGCAATGTGAATTTGTTGTGTATTCTGGGTAAATGCGGCATAACAAATTGAATGGAATTAAGAAGTACAGGGCTTCGTACTGAGACTGAGACTTTCGAAGTTCGTATAAAAATAGGTTTGCAAACGGCTCTTCAAGAAAATTTCATCATAAAAGGATTGCTATTATAACAGGAAGTTATTAAATTTCTGTTTACGGACTCAATTTCTCGTGACAGTTATTTATCAAATAAAACTATTAATAAACAAGATTGCCATTTGAAATTTATCTGAGATCAGCTTTACAAAGCACTGAATTAAAAATAAGTAATATTTCATGAAAAAACAGTTTTAAATCAACTTTACAGGCTCAGTAAGTTGTACAAACAGGGTCTGTGGCAGGCCACGAGGCATGATTTCTCATGGGCACATTACTTATATGATTTTGTTTTAATTTAAAATTTCCATTATGGCATTTTTCATGCTCTGTTGCCGTTTAATAAACAGAGTTGTAAAAATAATATTTTGGAAACTCTCTGTGGATATCTCGAGTCACAAGACGTTTTACTTATTCGATGTGTGATCTATCTTAAAGTTGTCTCAATTCCAAACTCATATATTTCTAGCATAAATAAGAAATTATTTTCATTCCTACACGCATAAAATTTTCAAAAAATTCAGTCCAGCTCCTAAAAATTTGGACAGTTAAAAAATATTAATAACCCTCAAATTTTATGCTCTAAGAAAGTTTTGAAAAGTAAAAATCTTAATCAATTGACTATAATAAAAGTTGTATCGACAGAGAATTTAGAAATGCTATTCGATTCTTTGGAACATGCTAATTAAGTAATATTTCAACATCAAACAAAGCAAATTAGAAGACTTTGAGGGATTGTCTACATATTTATTACTAGTAAATTCCAATTATTATTCAATTAATTTTTCATGAGTGAAATTCGCCCGCAAACTAATGAGTAACAAACAAGTGGATTTTTCATTGCTAAACTGAGAGCTAAGCCGACAGAGTGAAAAATGTCCCAAGCCGGGAATCAAACCCGGCTTGGGAATATTTTGGGGCCGGCGCCCCGGAATAGCGCTTTGGTGCTCTACAACTGAACTACAAGGAACGATATCCCAACTCGGCATCTCTTACTCTTATATATGTCTGAAAGGCTGCAACCGCAGCACAAGATGGAAACTGGCATCCAGAGCACACAACCCTGTGGCAAATTTTAGACGACATTTTTCACTATAAGAAAAAAAATACCTACTAAAAACTTTCAAATACCTTCTTATTTTCTTAAAACCAAAATGCTATATAAAAATGAGATGACACATAGCGCAGACTATACAGCAGTATATAAAACAACGTTTAGAGCACCATGAAAAGTAATAAACTTGCAGACTGATCTCTGTAGTATTAAGCTTAATGCCATCAGTAGAGAATGATTTGTGGAAATTTGCTCAAATGGGGACATGCGAAAATGAAATTTGATTCACGAGACTAGTTTGGACAATTTCAGTTGCGTTTTAATCTTTATGAAATATTAATAACCAGCTAAAATAACTGACACGATTTTAATAATATAAATTATTGCTGCTATCGAAGTCGACAGAACGAAATCGAAGTGAAGCAGGGTGTTTTTTCTGAGAGGGGTGGGGGAGTTTTCTGGCAAACTGATGCCGTGATATAATAAATAACATTTTTATACACTTAATTGCATTTTTACTCTTAGTATTTAATTAGATTAAATAGCGTAGGAAGAATAACATTTTATTATACTTCTTTTTTATTAAATCACCAAAGATAAAGTAAACAAAGTTAAAATGTCAAAATCTAGGGGGCGGTGGGACCCTCAACCTCTACATCAGCGCCCATGACTGCCACGAAAATGATTTCGAAATTGAACGCATTTTGTTTTTTTTCAAATAAGGGCCCGGGTTTCTTTAAAAACGGACCCATGTGCGAAACAACTTTAGGTGACCTAAATTATTTCGCAATGCACAAAATATAACAGATAACACAAAATATCTTATAGTGGCATTGAATGCCTTATAACTAAAGGAGAAATGTTTTGGGCCCGGATGTAAAACTTTTTTGGACCTTACGTTTTTATTTAAAAAAAGAAAAGAAAAAGGGATTAATAAACTATGGTAGCTCCTATAAGCCGCATCTCTCCCCATTTGGCTACCCATATGGTTAGCCCTGATTGAAAATATTTATGTTGGGCTAAATATAGAAACTTTTCACAGCAATATAAGTTCTGTTATACATACGTATTACAGGTATATATGTAACAGGTCTTTGTTATGTAACTAATTAAAAATTAAACAAAGCGTTTAAAACTGAAAAGCATTAAAAATCATAAAAAGTTCAGTTATGAAAGTTTAATAAAAAACTCAATTAATATAAACTATTTATAATATCAAGATTAATTTTAAAACGCCATTTATGAATGCAATCTACTCATTAACAACAAAATAAAGAAATACAAAAACATGTCTTCATGAAAATAGGATGGCAGAACACATGCAAATTGCTGAGTCTAGAAAGAGGCCTATATATATATTATGATACCATAATTAAGCCTATTTTGCTCATAAATCACTTTGATTAGCTTCTGTTTGGAATACATAGTTACTATAGCTGCATTGCGCTTTTAATTGTGTATTTAATAATAATTTAATAATAATAATTATACAATATTACTATTGTATCTTGGTATCATTTGTTCATCTATTGAATTTTCAAATGCATCTTTATAACATCTTATTCCGGTTCTTTTTGTATTTGGCCAAAATTAATTTTGTATTGACTTATTATTGCTTAGGGATTTTAGAATTTATTAACTATGTGGTATTCTGTCTACACTTTATTACTAATTATCTCTTAGGAGATTTAATTAGAATGTTACAAGAACTTGATATGTTTTTTTCAAATTCAAAGATATTATAATTATATATATATATATATATATATATATATATATATATATATATATATATATAGGCCTATATATATACCTATATATAGGCTATATATATACACTATATATAGGCTATTTATACCCTATATATCATATATTCTAATACGAGCAAATCTTGTGTGTGTGTGTGTGTGTGGTTATGCAAATTTTATATTAAAAACGGCTCTAACGATTTTGAGGAAATTTTGCATCCTGCCGTTTTGAGGCACCAGAAAACGATTGGGCTAGGTCACATGTTCGAGAAAATTCGATTAGTGGGTCATTTTGGGTCATTTTGGGTCATGGTCAAGCTAATTGTATCTAAAAAATGGTTCACACGATTTTGACGAAATTTTGTATCCGACCCTTTTTGGGCACGAGAAGACTATTGGGCTGGGTCACATGTTCGAGAACTTTAGATTAGTGGGTCATTTTTGGGTCAACGCGGGTCAAATTAATTTTATCTAAAAAACGGCTCTAACGATTTTGATTAAATTTTGTATCCTACGAGTTTCGGGCACGAGAAAATCATTGAGCTAGGTCACATGTCCGAAAAAATTCGATTAGTGGGTCATTTTGGTCATGGGTCATTAGGGGTCAAGCTATTTTATCTAAATAGCGGCTCAGACTACTTATACTAATTTTTGCATCCTATGGTTTTCGGGCACGAGATGACTGTTGGGCTAGGTCACATGTTCGAGAAAATTCAATTAGTGGGTCATTTTGGTCCTGGGTCATTATGGGTCAAGCTATTTTATCTTAAAAACTGCTCAGACTATTTACACTAAGTTTTGCATCCTATGGTTTTTGGACACGAGAAGACTGTTGATCTAGGTCCCATGTTCGAGAAAATACAATTAGTGCGTCTTTTTGGTCATGGGTCATTATGGGTCAAGCTATTTTGTCTTAAAAACTGCTCAGACTATTTACACTAAGTTTTGCATCCTATGGTTCTCGGGCACGAGAAGACTGTTGGGCTAGGTCACATGTTCGAGAAAATTCACTTAGTGGGTCATTTTGGTCATGGGTCATTAGGGGTCAAGCTATTTTATCTTAAAATAGCTCATCTTAAAGTAGGTCATTTTGGTCATGGGTCATGATATTTGAACTCAAATTTAATTTTGACCGAGCATAGCTCGGTCTTCCCTGTTCGTTTATACCCTATATATATAAAAAAATATTGGAAGAAATGTTATATTAAACTGATATTTCAATTCCGCTACATCTAGCACTTCATCGTACTACATCGATCAATAGATAAACAGAGAGAAAAAAAAGTTGACAATTCTTGCAATGTTTAACTAATATATATATATATATATATATATATATATAAAACGTAATTAATAGATTTAGAAAATTGTAAATTTTTAGGTACTTGAAATTTCTTTTTTCAAATGTCTCTTGAATTTACGGTACAGAACACTTCTTTGAAGAATTTCATGTTGGAATAAGATAAATAATGGAAAATAATTTAACGTCCATCGTCCCTTTAAGCTTTATGAAAAAGTGTGTTCAAATTTACTACTGATTATATATTAATTTAGTATTAAATACGAAAAATACTCCAAGTTTGAATCTTAGTTGTTATATATATATATATATATTTATATATATATATATATATATATATATATATAGACATATATATATAGTATGTACATACAGTAGAACCTCGATTATCCGACGCAATTGGGACCGAACCTACATCGGATAATCGAGAATTTATCAATCATCTAGTTTAATATGTAACATCGTCATCGAACTGCTATTATGACTATTTTAAATGCTAAATAAATACTTTAAATTCAAATTATACATGAAAATAAATTTATTTTGAAGTAAATTATTTTATTTGGTAGGCGTGCCAATCGTAAGCGAACAGTAAGCGAGTGATTAGCGAAAATATGACATTGATTTATCCTTCCCCTTTTGAAATTCTGCAGCTGTGAAAATTTCTGTTCGTGAAAAGATGACAAAAAGGGATTTTGCTCCCTGCACTTGCTTCTTGCTTACAATCAGAAGGTGCAATAACATTCGAATATTGTGACATTCGGCCGTACGGCCTTACAAATTCCGAACTGGAGCGTGTTTTTGTTTAGAACAGGGACGTGTACGCAATGCGGGGGGGGAAGGGGACCAAGATATTTATCTGTACTTGTATTTCGGAAAGGACCGCTTGCGTACTAGAGAAACGTAAAAGTTGGAAAAAAGAAAAAAAACGCCGAAAAAAAGTCAGGAAACCGACGTCGGTTTACGGAAAGTTCCGGTTAAACGAGGGTCGGATAATCGAGGTTCTACTGTATATACAATATATGTATATTCATTATATATTCATTTATATATTATATATCATTATATATTCATGTAATTATATATATATATATATATATATTCATTAAATTATAGACTATGAGTCAAAAAAATAAAATGGAACTTTAAATTATTGTTTATTACAAATGTACATACAAAAAAAAAAAACCTTTACTGTAGGATATATTTTCAGAAAATGGAAAAATGTTATTTTAACCCGTAATATTTTGTGACAATTCTGCATTGGCTCAGGTGACTAGATCTTATCCGACCCGACCGAACCTTATTGATTCGTCAGTTTTTTTTTTTTTTTCTGCTGGTCGGATTTGGATTAGATTCTTGTATGGAGTCGAGTAACCAAATTTGATCAAAAACGGATCCGGGTCAGGTTCGTGTAAAATCTGGATATCTGACATGATTCTAATCCGAATCCTAACTACAGACAAACAGAAAAAGAAACCAACCGACATAACAAATTCGGGTCGAGTTCTGGTAAAATCTGGTCACCCGACCTGATGCAAGATTGTAATCCGAGTTCTACGGAAAAATTAACAGCCGATCCAATATGGTCGGGACGGGGTATAATCTGGTCACCCGATCTGATGCAGAATTGTCACGTATGTCACACTTTTTACATATTAGTCACTGAACGACTTAAAAACGGCCATAACGACTTCACACCCACGTCTCTGGGACTTCACTTAGACGGTCACAAAGTCACAATATGACGTCACTGTGACGTTGATGTGACGTATAGAGAAACATATTTTGAAAGCTGAATAAAAATGCTGTTTTAACTATTAAAATAAGGAAGTAACCATTATTATTATTATTAGTTTAAGTAAAGTTCTTATCTTAAAATCTGTAAATATGCCGTTACTTGTTAATTAACGTAGCATACCTAAAATGACAGGAAATGGATTTTCAATTTTAATCTGATACAGTGAAACCCGCTTATATCGAAGCTGAAGGGAGAGTTAAAATTATTCATTATATACAAACTTCGTTATAACTGATTTCCTTACAACATTCATAACTTTAATAAGACATTTACGTACGATTTTCTTAATGAGCGCTAATTGGATATACAATGCTTAGAATGAGTAATAAAAAAAAACTATTTAATTTCCATAATTATTTTACAATTTTTAATTTGAGTGCCTCAATTATATTTTAAGTTATATTATTTAACGCTAATTATATTAATTCATTATAACAACCGCATGTATGAGCGTTTTCCCGTTAACAGAAAAATTCCGAAATTCAATTACGAATCAACAGCATATGCGATGCACACATCAAATTCTGTAGATGTTATTTAATTTACGTCAATAAAAATACAATAAAAAAAATTAAATAATACTGCTACAATATCTATAATATTTAACAGTAAAATAAGCACCAGTTCAGTTTTTTGTTTAGAACGTTTTACACAGATTTCAATGATTTCTTTAGCTAAGGCTGTTTGAAGATTAAGATACATTTTACATTAAATCAAATTTTCCATCGCGATATAGTTAGAAATATTCTTTTCTTATAACCCTTTTTTCGTTGTCACGTGATGCATTTTGATTTTATTACGCGATAATTTTTATTATTGATTATTTTGATATCGGTTTATGAATTACTTTTCAGTTAAGAGTGATTCATCAAGCAAGGAGACTTCTTTTTAATGGTATAATGTTTAATGCCAAAATGCGTTATACGCGATATTCAGATTTTGTAATTTCCTTATAAGGGAGTTAAAAAACAAGAGAGAATGTGTCGATTTGCAGTGAATTTTAAAATGTTATATTTCTCCAGTACTGCGATCTAACCAGGCTCTTATTATTTCAGGTATCTCTAACCTGGCGCTCACGTAATAATAATAATAATGGATTATTTTTAAATAGAAATATTCACCTTATTTAATCGCAGAATTTCTCCGATTAAATAGAACGGAGATGGAGTAAATATTGGCGAGATGAAGATTGACAGGGTTGGATAACCCTGTTGTATATGCTTTCTTAACGCTACCAGTTTTATATATTTGGTGCTCATAATCTGATAGCCAATAGGTAAACTGTTTTTTTTTTATCTGTTGAGAGAGGGGGCTCATGTTGATTGTAATTGTGACCAAAAAAGGGCGTATATATGTATCTATTCATGTAATTTTAATAATTAAGTTATCAATTAATAATTAAACTTTCAAAAACAGTTCAATTGAAAATACGAGTGTGCGTTATGTTTGCGCTTTTATAAGATAATGAAATATGTAAATTATTCTATAGTCTATGCCTAAATGATGGATGTTTCCTCTAACACCGACTGGTTTCAATTGTCAATAATTAAAATTTTCTTATCCACTGATAAAAAAAACAACAGCAACAAAAAAATATATAGAACTATATATATATCATGTTGTTATTGAAGTTTTATCCGTGACAGCATTTTCGGTAAGTATAAAATGTGACATTATTATTTCTTTATTCTTTAAAATTGTAGAGAAATCACATTGAAACAATGTGTTTAACAAATATTGTCTTTTCATAAACTAATTTATTAGAAACAATAAGTATTATCTTCATTTTTGTTCTAAAACGAATGCACTGATATATTGTAGTTATGTATCAAGACCATACTTTACAGATATTAAAATTTATCCCCTCCCCCTCAAAAAAAAAAAAAAAAAAAAAAAAAAAAAAAAAAAAAAAAAAAAAAACCAGCATTCTTAAGATGGATACACCACGAAAAATTTATTGAGAAAATTGAAAGTTTATTTGAGAAAAATTCATTTGAAATATATTATTTTACATTATTTTCATTTTGTATCTTTCATATTTCATACCTTTAAGAAGTATATGCACGTACTTTTAAATATATGGCAATAAATTGATATTTTTAACTATGTAGATATTAATAACACAAAAACAAAATCTCATATTTTTGGTTGATATTTGCTTATTTGTAAGTCCACCATCCCCTTACCAAAGCAGAAATTACACGAAAGAAAATATTCAGCATTAAGCATTAAAACATAACACATGCTTATTTATATTTCATCAAATGCACATTAAAATAATCAAACATTATTAAATTTAATAAACGTTAAATTAATAAAAATAAGTATATTTTTTATGACAGTATTTGTGATACTAAATAATTTTCCCCCCAATTTTTCATAACTCAATGAAGACGTACACTAATACATATATTTATTCTTACGGAAAAATTTGTTAATATTAAAGTATAATTAACACTCAGCATTTAATCTTAATCTGTAATATTAAATAATTTTGAACTATAAAGTCACCCACTGCCCCCCCCCCCCCCCCCCCACACACACAGACACATACACGTGCAAAATTTTTAATGCCTCTTTATCTTTGTATTTAAATGTTTTAAATCGCTCGTGAAGAATTGTTTTTTTTTTTTTTTTTTTTTCAAAATCAGAGAAAAATACATTTATCGTTAATTAAATTTCAAAATACAGGGAGGTGCAACAGCCTTTTCCTTCTCTTTACTGGTACACATTAGAACGTTTTAAAAATTATATGTTTGAAAACTTGGCGCACTGTTGGCGATTAACTGGCGAAGGGCAGCGTGCGCATGCTGCAACCCAACAATGAAGCGGGACTTCTGGATGTTGAAAATCAGACGTATATACATAAATGCTGTCTCGTCAGGAACAGGTGGATACGATCCATCCTCTTCTCTTTAAGTGAGGAATATTCCATTCATTGTCAGTCGGAAAAAATATGCAAATAATTCACATAAGTGGAATTCAATAATACATGGGTTACTTTTAGTTACTAATCACAACTGTTCTTTTATTTATATGAAAAACTCAATTTTCAATTTGGATTTTTTTTAACGGACAAAATGATGCTTTGACAGTAGTGAAAGTTTACATGGTTCAACAAAGTTTGCCCACCAAAGTCATGCTTCCAGCAGATGTAAAATTATTGGTGCTATTGCTCCTAATATGCGTCAACAGCGTTCAAAACATTAAGTGGCTGTAAGTACAAATTCTTTTATTTGAATACATTAAACTTAGAGAAACTTCAAACTTTATAGTTACACAAAACAACACAATTCTTGTTAGGTTAACACTTTTCGGACAAGAATAATGTTACTGCTTTCTTCAAGAGTAAGCAACTAGAAAACCATTAAGTATCAATTAAAATATTGAATTTACTAGCAGAAAATTTTTGATCTTTTTTCTAAAAATAATTTTTATTTAATTAAATAATTTTAATCGATATAAAATCCACTTCCTTAGGTTATTACACACAATATTGATTAAATAAAAGGATGAGGAAAAGTTATAAATGGATTCAAAAACTTTATTTTCCGAATTTTTAGACATATTCTAAACATGTATGGCATTTTTTTCTTTTACATAGTGTTCTAAAGTGTGTGTTTATTTGTTTCAATGTGAATTTTCATATGCATTTTTATATGCATCCTTAATAGGTCAGATACCTATAAATGAGCCCGAAAATAAATTTTATTTATTTTGTTTCAATATGTATTTTTATATTCATATGCATCTCCATATGCATAATTTCATAAACATCAAGGCAATGTAATAAGCCAGACACATTTAAACAGACCAGAAAATTGAGTTTTATTAAAGATCACTCATATTGAAATTTAGTTAATCTGCTATATTTTGGACAAAACCGCATTGAAAATTATATCCAAGAACAAAGTTTATGATAAAAATAACTTCAGATATATTGCCGTTTACAGCATGAACATTGTTATTTTTTTTAAGTCACTTTATTCGAGAGGCTATTTTGCCACTTGCGTGCACGTTTTATAGAAAATTGCTTATTAGATTTTCAGGAAATTTCAACATCTAGCATAATAAATTAATGTAGATGAAATGATCTAAAAATTTTTCCTCCATCTGTTAATATTCTTAAAATATATTTGCTTTGTATTTTTAAAAACTTTTAGCTTTCAAACTTTCCAAATTTCATGAGTCATTTACTTTTTATTATTGAAAGGATACAAATTTTGTTTCAATAGTAAGTCATTTTATTTAGACACTGTTTTTCTAAGTATTAAAAAGAAATTGAGGGGGCCGGGGCAAGAAACTGCTAAGCCACATTTTTAAACTTCTGAAATATATCAGTTTGAAAGTTAGATCAAATACTCATATTAAGATATAATAACATAAAGTTTTTTTTGCTAAGGTTTTAGCAACATTTGTGATATTCTGAATAACGATATGGCATTACTTTAATGATATTACTATTACGTTCTTTGTAAATTAGCTATCTTCGTTGGGGGCATAAACGTGTATGGCAAAAACGAAATCTGGGACATATGCCTGGCAAAATATTATAATTTACAATAATAAGCCACAGATTACGGTGTTAGATTTATTTCACCAAAAATGTAGCTAGGCACTTCGTTGTCCCGACTCCCTCAATTAGTTCATACGACTGAGTTATGTGGGTGATATCCAGCGTTCAGTGTTCTGAAAAATATTGCATTTATTTAAGTCTTAAAAGTAGTAAAAAACTAAAGATATTTAATTTCCTGAAAAGCAAAATTTAAAATATTTCTTTCAGGTTTTGAACAAGTGACCATAATAAATCTAAGATAACCTTTTTCAAAACATTCGTTAGCTTTTAATACTTTAAAGATACCTGATCCCTTGATAACATAAAAAGAAAAAAAATATATCAGTTCTATTCTTTTTGATCTGTCGCATCCCTTAAAAAAAAAGTATAAACCATTTTTAATGAGCATTATGCGGGTAAAATCCAAGTAAGAAATATAGGGATAATTTGTGCGTGATACTAATATTTGCAATTATTTATGAAGATATTTAATATTGCATAGATTTATTTGTGAAGTGATACAATTTATAAAAAAAAAAGCTTCAGTTTTGAAATATAAAAAAATGATTAAATCACAAACTTACTTCTCACTCTGTCACTAAAATTTTATTTAACTACCTTTGAAAATGCACGAATTAGAGCACTTTTATAATTTCTCGCTTATGAAGTTATACAACCCTACTACTTTCAGATAATCGGGTGTAACGTGGTTCATATTGAAGTAGAAAAGCTATTTTTGACTCCGTAAAACCCCCATTTTTTGCTGTAAAACACCCATTTTTTTTAGCTCTTTCACACATGACGATCATGATACCTGATAAAGAATTTAAAAATTAAAAAATGAGTTTAAAATGTTCTTACATTATAACTATATATGATGCGTTCACTTATATTATGATGATATATTTATTTAATTTTCACGAAATACGTAGATGCTACAGTTATAAAATGAACAAACAAATGTTTTTTTGAGAGATCACGTATTACTGAAGGTAATCAAAACTAAAATAGATCAAACTAATTAAAAAAAAAACATTCATAATGAGCTTAATATACGTTCTTGTATTTGAATATTTCCTTATTTCTTTTCCTTTCGCAGAATATATACAATAAAAATTCATATATTTTTAAGTAATTTTTTGTTTTATTTTAAGAGAAAATACTAAGTAATATTTATTATAATACAGTATGTTCGTAAACATGTCACTTTAAAGATGTTAAGTAGGTGTAAACATGTTACTTTAAAGTATTTTTTTGAAAATATTACCCCAAAAGATATTAAAAGAAGTACATGATTTTTCTTCTAATGAAACGGAATTAACCACTGATCGATAAAGAATTGTCTAAAGTATTTTGAATACTTATTTTCTGAGCAAAAAAAGTTTCTGTAGTGTCTGATCTGAAAAAAGAATATATTACAATTTTAATTTGTAAATTGACAGGGCTCTTTGGTATCGGGATTTCAGTGTATGTGGTCAGTTTCTTATGTTTCAATGGTTAAATTTTACTTAAAGTTTTATATATATATATATATATATATATATATATATATATATATATACATTGTATTACATAAATTAAGAAAAGTACTGCTTTCAAAAATAATAATTTTATGGATTACCTCTACAAATTCCTTTAGTTACAATGAAATAAAAATACTTTAAAAATTAAAATGGCAGCAGTTAGTAATCTATTTTTAATGCGATTTTATATCATTTGATAAATATTAAAATGCATATAACCTGAAATAATTTAATCATATTAGTGCTTTTTAACACTTTCCAACCTAGTTGAAAAGTGTTTATGACTTCGGTTTGTCTGCCGTCTGGCCGGATGGCCGTCTGCCCGTGCTCTAACTCCCGTAAATATGCTCGGATTGCTCTGCAATTTTTATATGTTATTGTCGTTATCTATAGCATGTTCCCTATTTCAACGGAAGTGTGTAGCACTTATAGTTTTTTTACAGGGACACTCAAAAGAATTCCGTTACATTACGTCTATGGGGAAAAATCGTCTGCGGTTTATTTAAATAAAGTTTCACTATTTTAAACACATTGAAATTTATATATATCACTAAGGTGCATTACAAGAGGCTTACTACAGAATATTGTGTGTATAGCAGTCATCGTTCATTTACAGGGACACACAAAAGTATTCTCTACTGTCTGTTAACAATAATTCCTGGACGTGCGTTTTAAATTACTGAACGCGATTTTAAATTTAACGCACTTTTTGTCTATTACGTGGTGTGTATAAATTCTGCAGATCATATACAGGGAAGCACAAAAGTTCGCGAACACATTTCCGTTTATTGACAGAAACTCCAGAAGGAGAATTTTAAACTGTGCTAAGCGTTTTCTAACTGAACTAAAATTTAGCATCCTATGTAGTATGTATACAAATGTATAGATCCTATACAGGGCTGAATAAAAGTATTCGGATATTTTTCCGAATATTGTATATGTTGAAGATTTCTGAATTTTTTTTTTTTTAAATATGGTATACGTTTTCCAAATTCTTTACTTAGATGTTATCTTTCAGCTTATTAAACGGTATGATTTGTAAAATTATTTTGGAAGCGTTGGAAAGTGTTACATAATCTATGCTTGACGCATGATTTTTCGTTCTTGTTTATTTTTTAAATACAGCTAATTTATTTTCATTATTATTCGTTACTGACAGATTTTAATACCATGCTGGATTCGATAATCTAACTGATTTTATATTTTTTGATGTCGCGGCGTATTTAATATATGTTTCCTAAGCAGATTTCATTTGTATGACGAGTGAATAATTTATTTTGACTGCTGTTTAGAAAAATAATTTTAGTACGATTTTCCATTACTTGACGAATCTTGAAATGCAAACAACCTGCAATAATATAAATACATTAGCACTTGTTTCTACTTTAAGGTATCCAACTACGTTCGACACGGAATTTTTCTTTTTTTAATAATGCCAGAATGGGTGTAATAATGATAGTTTTATGTAATTTAGTACATAAAAAGATAACTTCATTTGCTAAATAAATTATTTTGATCCAATGTCTTTTTATTTTTTTAAGTTTCAAAGAAAAGTAATGTAATAGTTGATACTTACCAAAAATGTCCGCACGACAATAATAATGTGTTTACAATTTAAAAAAAAATAAATATACAATTTGGATTACTAAGATTATAATAAATTACGATCCAATTCGAAAAAGTAAATACGTTTTAATTAATTTTTGAAAAGAAAATATGAATTGTAATCTATGATTTTTTTAAAAACAGAAATCGATTTTTAGAAGCTTCAAATATGCGAATCCAAAATTAGAGTTTATTCCGCCAAGTAGTTTTTGAGTTGCTCTTTAAAAACTATCCGCATTGCAATCTGTTTTGTAAGGATTGCTAATGAATTAATTATTAGGAATTGCAAACTATAAACCTTCATAACGCCTAAACTACTTGACTGAATGACTTCTCGTTTGATATCCTAATAACGCAAAATTTAACGAAACAGCCAAATATGATGTAAAAATTAGGCGTTAGCAATAAAAGTTTAGAGTTTTGTACAATTTCTGTATAAAGACGACTTCTTAACATAAATTGAAAACAAAAAAAATAGATATTTCCAGTCGAATGACTATTTCCGTTTGTGTCCTTTGACAATTTGGAGATAAAAACGTATGAGGTATACTCTTTTTCTTTTTTTTCTCTTTGGCCGACTATATCTTCTTAAATCTTAGAAAAATTAGAAAATATTTTCCGTCTTGAGGCTACTTAAATACACATTTCTGGTTACTTAAATGCTTAATTCTAGTTTGAAAACTGAAACAAAATAAAGGGATATCCTAAATTGTTATATTTGCTCAAAGCTGGCTATTTAAATATAGGGATACCTTAGTTTACTTGGAATACCTTAATACAGCTAACTAATATTTTACTATTATTAATTTTTGAGATATTTAAATACAATAGCTAATTCGCAAATTGAACTAACTTTATACTTCTTGTTGTCGCTATGTATTTAATAAATGTTTTCTAAGTTGACTTTGATTGTAAGAAGAGTTACAGTTTTATTTTGAAAACTATTAAGTAAATTAATTTTATTTTGACTACTATTAAATAAACAATTTTTATTACGATTTAATCGTGAAATGCAAACATCCTGAAATAATTTAAACATATTCGTACTTTTTTGAGTTTTAAATACAACTGATTCATTTTCATTATTATTATTTATTGAGATATTTAAATATCATGATTGATTCACAAATTGAACTAATTTTATACTTTTTCTTGTGGCGATGTATTTAATAAATATTTTTAAATTATGAAATTTTTTAGACGTTTGCTTACAAAATATTCATTTAAAATCGAAAGTGGAAAAGGATTTACAAAACATTGTTACAAAATTGTAATACTGTTTTTTGTTATTGCTATTGTTATTGTTATTATTATTGTTATTATTACTATTATTACTATTATTATTATTAATATTATTTGTTTAAAAAACATTAAAATCTGCAAAAATGAATAAAAGTCTCATCATATTAGAAAAACCACATCTTACCTCCTATATTATAATATCCCCAGCATTTTACTCACAGATCCATCAGTTAGTAGAATTCCATAAAAAAATGTTAACATACTTGTAGCTACCATTGAATTTGGAATATATATATATATATATATATATATATATATATATATATAAACTGGCATCAAATCAATGCATTTATGATAAATTCCGTGACGTGAAAGATTTTAGAAATTACACGGGCTTTTTATAAAGAACATTATTTAAACACTACTAACTGATAATATATGAAGTTGCGAAAACAAGAAGAATTAGGAAAAATTCTTTTGTCGGTGTTAAAAATTAATTATCATAGAAACTAAAATGTTGTAAGATAACTAAGAATAATAGGCGAAAAATAAAATAAAACATCGTACACATTACAAAAACAAATAAGCAAACAAACAAAAATATTAATGCTTTTTATTATTTTAACACAATCATATTGATTACTAAAGATATCGTACAATTTGAAAAATTTCCACCTGAGTAAAAAAAATGTCCTGGCTGGGAAAATAATCTAGATTCTTTCGGTTAATTTGCAAATGCTCCTCCAATAGAGCTACTTGGAAAGACAACTGGCCGATACAATTCACCCAGACACTACTTTTAACAATAGCATCTGGACTGCCATGCATTTTCTATAGTTTAAGAGAGTTCTTTTACCTGCAATTAATTCTGTTGAGCTGTCTACTTGGCAGACCAGATGCTATTGCCACAAGTTTGTCTAAGTGAATTGTGTCGGCCGATTGTGGTTCCAGGTAGATAAATTTTAAGAGGATTGTCAATTTATGCCAAATGATCTGGGTTCGACACTTTTAACTCAGCTGGAAAAATTTCAACTTGTGAAAGTTCATGAAATTGTTACTCTTAATCAAAGAGAATGAGTGTGACAGAAAGATGCATGAACATAATCTGCAAAGAAAAATAAATAAGAAAATAAATAAATAAATAAAATAAATAAATAAATAAAAATAAAAATAGATAAATGAAAATAAATAAATAAATAAAATAAAAATTGGGTATTCCTTTGTTTTCGATAATTACATATCCCTATTTTGTGTATTATGCGGAGTATTTTTGCTTAAACTCCTGTTTTTCATGCGAGTCAAATTTATGCTAGTTTCCCTCTTTTTTATAGAGCTAAGCATACCATTACCAATGTTCATAGCTGTAGATTTCATTTTCTGAAATGTTACCGCTTTTTTTGAATAATGATAAAGTTCATGTTATAAGAATTCCATTTAACGTTTCGTGATAGATTTATTTTTCCGTAGCAAATGAATGAGAAATTCTGTTGTTGATTATGGGTACATTGATATTGCTTTTCGTGGAAGGCTTATTCAAACAAAGGACAATACTAATTATTTACATTCTCTCTCTAGTGGTTAAAATAATTCTGACAATGGAAAATTATTTCATAAACTATTTTTAAACGAAATGAATTTCAGTTTATATAGCTTAAAAATAAATTATTTGTTCTATTCATATAACAGTTTTATTTGAACAAAGGGAAATGAAACCATTAATGAAAAGTATAATGAATTAAGAATTCTTCTTTAAAGGATATACTAATTTTCAGTTTAGAATTTTACAAATTCGTAGTTAATGACTTAATAAAGTAAAGAAGAAAAACAAGAAATATCATTATTATGGATTCGAGTTATAAAAATCTAATTCTAAAGTAATGTAATTCTTGGAAATGTTTTGGAAAAGATCTCATCTTAGATTTTCAGAATACCAAACTGCATCGCTAATTAGCCCTTTTTTCCTTCACGTAGATTTGAAATAAAATAAACAAATCATAAAAAAAATACCGATTTGCTATAGTAAATTCATTTATTGGCTGTAAAAGTAAATAGTAAATATATTAAAAAATGTTTTCTAATTTGATTCTACTTGCAAGAGGAGTTAATACTTACTTCAGATATATATATATATATATATTGAAAATGTGTTGAAAAGAAACTACTGACATTTATATATTTTTGTCAAAATAAAGTTATGGCAAAGTAAAGCACGCGTCAATATGTAACTCATCTGGATAAGAAAAACATCGTGTTGTTTTTTCATACATACGTTTTAAACATACATATCATTGGAATATACTTATGATATGTAATGTTATATGATATATATTCATATGAAACTTAGAAAACCATTTATTTTAAAACTACGAATAAACCTTATTCTAATTTACTGCATATGGGAAAACGCATTTAAGTGTGAAAAATTTATTTTTACACTTCTAAATGATAGATATTGAGTTCCGTATTTTAATGATCTTCACATAACTATTTAATTTTAATAAGCAAACAATATGAATTTCTTACAATGTTCTATATATTTTGCTAGTTATTTCACATTCAGAATTAATAATAACACCAGTAAATAATATTAATTAATGTTATTTTTTTTATACTTATTTAATAATTTGCTTTATTCACAATGCTTTTGACTCCGTTATTATTACCTGTGTCTTTGCAAATCTTTTTCAAATTGTCTGTATTCGTACAGGGAATCTATAATTTTTTTTGGATAATATATCGAAGAACATCCTTTGATAGTTTTCTCTAATTTGTGACAGAATTAAGACGGAATAATTCATTTTTGTTTTTAAAATTTTATGTAGAAGTGATTTAAAGTAATGATAAAGATCGACATTTTTTACAACTATTTTGAAATACGTTCTGAGACCTTTTGCCGATTTAAATTTTAAGTTTTGATGGGTGATTATAGAAATGTGTGTGCAGAAAATGATATTAAATAATTTTATTATCTGTGAATAGGTGAATATCTGCGTAAAACCGATGCTTTGAAATGTATTTTCGTTAATTTTTACGAGTATACAATTATTAAATATTGAATACCACATTAAATGTTCGATACATTTATCATTAAAGGATAACTTTTCTTTTATCGTCAATGTACAGTGAACTAGATGTATAATTTTAATCAACACTATTTTTCTAAATGTTGTTAAAAATGTCTGTAAATTTGAATGAATTTCTGATCAGTTACTGAAATGATTGTTGTCAAGAATATTATTTTTACTAAGAAAAAGCTTTTTAAGAGTAGACATATTTATGTTGAGCACTCCAAATTCCGAGTAGGCCCAGAAATCTAATTTAATTTAATACATATATATAATTAATGGGGTAGTGGGTATTTCGGCTATTATTTGGAACCTCTAGTGGCATTAAGATGTTCTAACTGCGCCTGAAAACCCCAGAAAAGTGCGAGTATATAAAATAAAATTAACTTAATTTGTTTATAAAGTCATTAAGTCTGTTTGTTTTAGGTCAATTTATTATTTTATCGTTTTACCATAAAAGTTAAAGCAGCTTATACTGTCAGCGATATAATATAAAATACACCTTTATTTTAATGTAAATTTTATTTACGAAGAGAAAAAGTTCATGGAAGAAAGATAGAATAGCATTTAAAACACCAAAAGGCTTTAATATACTTCCTTGGTATAAGCTGCTAAACTTATATTGTAACAGTTAAACTAAAAATTCAAATTGCGTCCAAAACCCTTCTTAATCAATACAATCATTCTAGGTGTAATTTACATGAATTAAAAAAAATTACTTATAAACTTTTCAATTTTTATTGCATATATCTGAAAGTAAAGCATAATTTTCTGATTGGCTAAAATACACTCAGAAAAGGGAATTGATTAAAACTACAAAACATGTTTTGTTGAGTACATTTTGGTTGTTTTAGCAAAATTCAAGTAAAATTGAACCATTTTACTTCAATTAACAAAACATTTTTTGCTGACGATACAAAAATTTTTTTTGGTATTGCAAAAAAAAAAAAAATTTTTTTTGTTGATTCAAACAAAATTTCCATTGACCTATATTTAAACAAAATTTTTTTTTTTTAAATATAGGTCTATGGAAATTTTCTTTGAATCAACAATTTTTTTTTTTTTTTTTTTTTTTTTTTTTTTTGCAATTCCAAAAAAAAAAATTGTATCGTCAGCAAAAAATGTTTTGTTAATTGAAATAAAATGGTTCAATTTTACTTGAGTTTTGCTAAAACAACCAAAATGTACTCAACAAACATGTTTTGTAGTTTTAATCAATTCCTTTTTCTGGGTGTATTGTTTAGTACTTACCTCATGTTTAATGAGCTTAAAAAAGTCACTCCACAACTCATTTATCGGCTGAGGTTTAGGTTGTTTCCTAATACTGCCAACTTATTTCACGATTCTAATCATAAAAGTAGCATATTCCCATAGCATTGATTCGCATACAGCTTTTACAGAAGCATTCTTTTTTACTGAATATAGTTTGAAACGAGAAAAAAAAATCATACATCAAGCATATATTCCGAGTACTGTAGCGAAACGTATTATCACATTTTACAGATAGAAAGTTTTAGAAACACAAGTATATTAGATAGAAACACAAAACACATTTGAAAACCAGATTTCAGCATTTTACCGTCCACAGCCGGAAAAAGTACTCAATTCTTTTTTGCAGCTGTGTATATAATTTATATACTATTTGTATATACTCTTTAGTATGCTATAATTTAATTTAGTAATAAAACACAGTTCGAAATTCATCTCCAGCTGTTTCTACCAATTGCCCGTAGTAAATAGCCTGCAAGTCTCTAGAAAATATTTACAATTGAAAATATTTACAACATCTTCATTACTTTTAAAGTTATGAATGAAAATCAGTGTTCGGTTTTGTGTAAGACACCCTGTAATTTTGATTCAGTTAGTGGACTGCGACGCTTATTACCTATACAACAATTGTTTCTTGTAGTGGTGCCCTAACACCTCTTAAAGTTTATTCCATCTTTTTTAAATTCCCCATAATGTATAATATTGTATATAATAATAATTGTATAATATTATTTTTAAGAGTTTTCATAATACAGGATGGTCCAAAATTATTGAGCGTATTTCATGTTTGAAAAAAAAAAAGAACAAAATGAAGTACGTACATGCTTATTGTTTTCTTGGAAAGACAATTTAAACAGTTTTACACAACAACATTTTAAACAATAAATAAATTTCACATAAGCCGGTAGATGGCGATTATTATTATAGCACTATGGCAAAGTTATTATTATAGCACTATAAAAACTATTCAAAAAGGTTTCTGAAAATCAATCGCAGTAAAAGAAACTTTGATTTTATAAATGCTTCATTAAATCTCTAAAAGATATTGGTTTCTCAAGTTTCAAAAGATAAAGAATGCTTTTCGGAATAATGTGTAACTCGAAAGAAGTTATTATACACTTTTGTTCATGGTTATAATGTTTAAAATGTTGTTGTGTAAAACTGTTTTAAGTTTTCTTTCCATGAAAACAATAAAAATGTTTGTAGCTCATTTTGTTCTTTTGATTTAAAAAATGAAATGCGCTCAAAAACTTTGGATCGTCCTGTATTTTGATGAAAAGGAATATCATAAATTTCTCTGCGCCATTCGTTAGAAAGTTGAAAACGAAAAACTACAAGTTTATTTCTCTTTGCATTACTCGTTTTCTGGAAAATCTATATCTATATCTACATGCACATTTTATTTTGATTATTTTAAAACGATAAATAGTTAAGCGATTCTTAGCAATTATCACTTTATCGCCCAAATCAGCGTAAGCTTCTCATATCGAAGAAATATATTTACTTATTTGTAAGTCCACCATCCCCTTAACAAAGCAGAAATTACACGAAAGAAAATATTCAGCATTAAGCATTAAAACATAACACATGCTTATTTATAGTTCATCAAATACACATTAAATTAATCAAACATTATTAAATTTAATAAACGTTAAATTAATAAAAATAATTATAATTTTTATGACAGTATTTGTGATAGTAAATAATTTTTCCCCCAATTTTTCATAACTCAATGAAGACGTACACTAATATATATATATTGATGCTTACAGAAAAATTTGTTAATATTAAAATATACTTAACACTCAGCATTTTATCTTAATCTGTAATATTAAATAATTTTGAACTATAAAGCCACCCCTTGCCTCCCCCCCCGCACACATACACGCGCAAAATTCTTAATGTATCTTTGTCTTAGTGTTTAAATGCTTTAAGTCGCTCGTGAAGAATTGATTTTTTTCAAAATCAGAGACAAATACATTTTTGGTTAATTAAATTTCTAAATCCAGGGATGTGCAATAGCCCTTTCCTTCTCTTTACTGGTATCCATTAGATATTAGAACGTTTTAAAAATGATTTGTTTGAAAACTTGGCGCACTGTTGGCGATTAACTGGCGAAGGGCAGCGCGCGCATGCTGCAACCCAACAATGAAGCGGGACTTCTGGATGTTGAAAATCGGACGTATATACATAAAAGCTGTCTCGTCAGGAACAGGTGGATACGATCCATCCTCTTCTCTTTAAGTGAGGAATATTCCATTCACTGTCAGTCGGAAAAAAATATGCAAATAATTCACATAAGTGGAATTCAATAATACATGGGTTACTTTTAGTAACTAATCACAACTGTTCTTTTATTTATATGAAAAACTCAATTTTCAATTTGGAATTTTTTTTAACGGACAAAATGATGCTTTGACAGTAGTGAAAGTTTACATGGTTCAACAAAGTTTGCCAACCAAAGTCATGCTTCCAGCAGATGTAAAATTATTGGTGCTATTGCTCCTAATATGCGTCAACAGCGTTCAAAACATTAAGTGGCTGTAAGTACAAATTCTTTTATTTAAATAAATTAAACTTAGAGAAACTTCAAACTTTATAGTTATACAAAACAACACAATTCTTGTTAGGTTAACACTTTTCGCACAAGAATAATGTTACTGTTTTCTTCAAGAGTAAGCAACTAGAAAACCATTAAGTATCAATTAAAATATTGAATTTACTAGCAGAAAAATTTTGATCTTTTTTCTAAAAATAAATTTTTATTTAAATAAATAATTTAATCGATATAAAATCCACTTCCTTAGGTTATTAAACACAATATTGATTAACTCAAAGGATGAGGAAAAGTTATCATAAATGGATTCAAAAACTTTATTTTCCGAATTTTTAGACACATTCTAAACATGTATGGCATTTTTATCTTTTACCTAGTGTTCTAAAGTGTGTGTTTATTTGTTTCAATGTGAATTTTCAGATGCATTTTTATATGCATCCTTAATAGGTCAGATACCTTTAAATGAGCCCGAAAATAAATTTTATTTACTTTGTTTCAATATGAATGTTAATATGCATTATCACATTCATTCTTAATTAACTTACCTTTAAACGGAAAGGAAAACCAAATTTTAATCACTTTGTTTTAGTATATGAATTTTCATAGGCATTTTCACGTACAGTCTTGATAAGTCAGTCACCTTTAAACGGACCGGAAAATCCAATTTTATTTACTTTGTTTCAATATGAATTTTGATATTCATATGCATCTCATATGCATAATTTCATAAGCACCAAAGCAATGTAATAGGCCAGATACATTTAAACGGACCAGAAAATTGAGTTTTATTAAAAATCACTAATAATGAAATTTAGTTAATCTGTCATATTTTGGACAAAACCGCATTGAAAATTATATCCAAGAACAAAGTTTATGATAAAAAAAACTTCAGATATTTCCGTATACAACATAAATATTGTTATTTTTTTAAGTTACTTTATTCGAGAGGCTATTTTGCCACTTGAGTGCACGTTTTATAGAAAAAGACTTATTAGATTTTCAGGAAATTTCAACATCTTGCATAATAAATGAATGTAGATGAAATGATCTAAAAATTTTTCCTCCTTCTGTTAATATTCTTAAAATATGTTTGCTTTATATTTTTAAAAACTTTTAGCTTTCGAACTTTCCAAATTTCATGTGTCATATTTACTTTTTATTATTGAAAATGAAAGAACACAAATTATATCAGTTTTGTGTAACTCAGCTGGATAAGAAAACATCGCGATTTTTTTTCAGACATACGTTTTAAACATACATATCATATGAATATACGTATGACATGTATGATATATGATATATCAGTTTGAAAGTTAGATCAAATACTTATATTAAGATATAATAACAAAGTTTTTTGCTAATGTTTTAGCAACGTTTGAGATATTCTGAATAACAATATGGCATTACTTTAATGATATTACTATTATGTTCTTTGTAAATTAGCTATCTTCATTGGGGGCATAAACGAAATCCGGAACATATGCCTGGCAATATATTATAATTTACAATAATAAGCAACAGATTACGGTGTTAGATTTATTTCACCAAAAATGTAGCTTGGGACTTTTTTGCCCGACTCCCTCAATTAGTTCATGTGGGTGATATCCAGCGTACAGTGTTCTGAAAAAAAAATTTGCATTTATTTAGGTCTTAAATGTAGTAAAAAATAAAGATATTTAATTTCCTGAAAAGTAAAATTTAAAATAAAAGGGTTGTTAAAATATTTATTTCAGGTTTTGAACAAGTGACCAACTGTGAGGGCTGACTAAGATAACCTACTTCAAAACATTCGTTAACTTTTACTACTTTAAAGATACCTGATCCCTTGATAACATAAAAAGAAAAAAAATCTCCGTTCTATTCGTATTGGTCTGTCGCATCCCTTTTTAAAATAAAATAAATATGTATAAACCGTTTTTAATGAGCATTATGCGGAAAAAATCCAATTAAAAACTGCTCAGACGCAGAAATATAGGGATAATTTGTGCGTGATACTATTATTTGCAATGATTTATGAAAATATTTAATATAGCATAGATTTATTTGTGAAGTGATACAATTTATAAAAATAAAAGCGTTATTTTTGAAATGTAAAAAATGATTAAATCTCAAACTTACTTCTCCATCTGTCACTAAAAGTTTATTTAACTGCTACCTTTGAAAATGCTCGAATTAGAGCAGTTTTATAATTTTTCGCTTATGAAGTTATACAACCCTACTGCTTTCAGATAATAGGGTGTAACGTGGTTCATATTGAAGTAGAAAATCTATTTTTGACTCCGTATATAAAAAAAATTTATTTATTTTCTGATCCATTAACAAACAAAATAAATAAAACTGTTTTTATGCTTGAAATCTTTTTTTCGGGCTTTCCGTAAAACCCCCATTTTTTTTGTAAAGCACCCATTTCTTGAGCTCTTTCACTCATGATGATCATGACACCTGATAAAGAATTTAAAAAATAAAAAATGTGTTTAAAATTTTGTTACATTATAAATATATATGATGCTTTCACTTATATTATGATGATATATTTATTTAATTTTCATGAAATACGTAGATGCTACAATTATAAAATGAGCAAACAAATGTTATTTTGAGAGATCAAATATTACTGAACGTAATCAAAACTAAAATATATCAAACTGATTAAAATAAAAATTAAAACATTCATAATGAGCTTAATATACGTTGTTGCATCTGAATATTTCCTTATTTCTTTTCCTTTCGCAGACTATAAAGAATAAAAATTCATATGCTTTTAAGTAATTTTTTGTTTTATTTTAAGACAAAATATTAAGTAATATTTATTATAATACAGTATGCTTGTAAATATGTCACGTTAAAGATGTTACGTAGGTGTAAAAATGTTACATTAAAGTATTTTTTGAAAATATTACCGCAAAAGATATCAAAAGAAGTAGATGATTTTTCTGTTAATGAAACGGAATTAACCACTGATCGATAACGAATTGTCTAAAGTATTTTGAATACTTATTTTCTGAGCAAAAAAAAAATCTGCAGCGTCTAATCTGGGGAAAATATATATATATATATATATATATATATATATATATATATATATATATATATATATATATATATATATATATATATATATATATATATATATTGTATTACATAAATTAAGAAATGTACTGCTTTCAAAAATACAAATTTTATAGATTACCTCTATATATTCCTTTATTTACAATGAAATAAAAATACTTAAAAAATTAAAATGGCAAAAGTTAGTAATCTATTTTTAATGCGATTTTATATTATTTGTTAAATATTAAAATGCATATAACCTGAAATAATTTAATCATATTAGCGCTTTTTTATTTTTTAAATACAGCTAATTTATTTTCATTATTATTCGTTATTGACAGATTTTAATACCATGCTGGATTCACAAATCTAATTAATTTTATACTTCTTGATGTCGCGGTGTATTTAATATATGTTTTCTAAACTGATTTCATTTGTATGAACAGTTAATAATTTATTTTGACTGCTGTTTAGAAAAATAATTTTAGTACGATTTTCTCTTACTTGACGAATCTTGAAATGCAAACAACCTGCAATAATTTAAATACATTAGCACTTGTTTCTACTTTAAGGTGTCTCACTACGTTTGACACGTAACTTTTTTTTTTTTTTTTTTTTTTTTTTTTTTTTTTTTTTTTTTAGAATGCCAGAATGGGTGTAATAATGATAGTTTTAAGTAATTTAGTACATAAAAAGATAATTTTA